>CM019064.1:150406281-150921580 GCA_009667805.1 Leptobrachium leishanense | reverse complement strand
ATTGCAGTGGTGTATTTAGGTTTTGTGCTGCCCTAGGCATGATTAAACTCGTGTACCCCTAATTTAAATTTACCACACCCCTTCCTGTCAAGGTCACACCTCTTCCTGTTTAACCCCCACCCTTCCTCTTTAGGCTCCACCCTTTCCTCTTAGAGCTCCACCTCTTCCTCTCTGTATACTGTATATACCCACAAAATTGTGCAGTGTGTATGAGCGTATCAGAGCTGCACAGCAATAAAACCAACAGAAATGTGCCCTTTGTAAATGAGCATATCACAGAGCACCACAGCAATAAAATGTAATAAACTGTAATGTGCGGTGTGTATGAATGTATCGTAGGGCTCTAAAGCAATAAAACTCACAGTAATGTGCAGTGTGTATGAGCATATCACAGAGCTCCACACAGCAATATAACCAACAGTAATGTGCTGTGTGTATGAGCGTATCAGAGCTCCACAGCAATAAAATTCACTGTAATGTGCGGTGTGTATGAATGTATCGCAGGGCTCCAAAGCAATAAAACTCACAGTAATGTGTGCAGTGTGTATGAGCATATCACAGAGCTCCACACAGTGTCAAGATCCACGAATGAGGAGACCAAAATGCTTAATAGCCTTTTACTGTGCAACCGTCAGATACACAAAGATGGGTAAAGCAGCGATTTCAGGATACCACTTGGACAAAACAGAATGCAATACCAGGAGGAAACTGGAAACCAGGAGAAGACAATCAGATGTCTTTCCCTTGGACTTGTAGGTTTAAATAGGAACCCCTGGCCAGTACACACCTCCTGCAGGGAAGTCTCCAGCCTCCAGCCACGCCTCCTCCTAGAGCAAGGGATAGCCCAGATACCTTGGCTCTCCCCCTCCAACTCCAGTAAGGGACACACCCCCTGGGGATTCCACGCCTACCCCTAGCAACTGCCAGGCTCCTGCGGGAGGCCACGCCCCCACACCGGGAACGCATGGCGGCGGCCATGTTCGGCGTCCCCACCAGGCACCGTCCCCGCCCACCAGAGCCAGCCAGGGAAAGAGCCTGGACCAGGCCCCCCACCAACACCGGAGCGCCATGAGCACCGCGGGGCGGACCACCCAGCGCCGCCGGCCAAAGCCCCCGCACCGCTGGCCCCGCCGCCACGAGACCCAGCGCGCCGGAGACCCCCAGCCAGAAGGGTAAGGCCTGACAGAACCCCCCTCCCAAGGCGAAACCTCCGGGAGAGCACAGGACCCGGCTTGAACCGATGAGCAGCATGAAAAGAACAAACCAGACGTGGAGCGTGCACATCGGAAGCTGGTTCCCAGGACCTCTCCTCGGGGCCATAGCCTTTTCAATGAATAAGGTATTCCAATTTCCTACCACGATAACGAGAATCAAGGATACGTTCTACTTCATACTCTACATCACCATCAACATCAATCGGCGGAGGAGGTCTAGGATTCAATACCCGATGCATAGGAGCTGTCCATGGTTTAACTAACGAGACATGAAAAACAGGATGGAGACGAGTAGACACCGGCAATCGGAGACGTACAGCAGCTGGCGAAATCACCTCTTTCACGACATAGGGACCAATATACTTGGGCCCCAATTTCTTGGTTGGACATGACAAACGGATATTTTTTGTTGATAACCAAACCTTCTGTCCCACTTGATATACATGCGAGGGACGACGTTTGGTGTCGGCAAATCGTTTCTGATCGTCCTGAGCCTTTACTAACAATTCTCGAATATGACGAAAACGTAGTTGTAAATTACGAATAGTGAGCGTCAACATCAGGAACCGTACTTGTCCGAGGAAGATCAGGGAGAAGGGAAGGACGGTATCCATAGGAAACAAGAAACAGAGTGTGACGAAGTGTAGAGTGATACGCTGAGTTATAAGCAAATTCTGCAGCGGGTAATAGAGTTACCCAATCGTCTTGAAGATAGCAAGTGAAACATCTCAAGTATTGTTCCAGTGTTTGATTTACACGCTCCGTTTGTCCGTTAGACTGTGGATGGTAGGCAGAAGAAAATTTTGGAGTGATATGGAGTGTATGACAAAAAGCAGTCCAAAACCTAGACGTAAACTGCGTACCTCGATCAGATACTATAGAAGACGGTATTCCATGTAAACGAAAAATTTCCTTATAAAACAGATTCGCAGTTTCTTTTCCTGTGGGTACTTTACGTAGTGGTAAAAAATGCACCATTTTGGTGAAACGGTCTACCACAACCATATTAGCAGTATGATGATTAGATGGAGGAAGATCAACTATAAAGTCCACCGACACATGAGACCATGGCTGTTCTGGTATTGGGAGTGGCTGCAGTAACCCGGCAGCTTTTTGAGTAGAAACCTTGGAAGCACAACAAACAGGGCAGGCTCTCACATAGTGCTTGATGTCTTTTCTCATTGAAGGCCATGTAAAGTACTGAGATGTCAACGTAAGAGTTTGTTTTATTCCTCCGTGACCGGCAATCCTGGAATCATGACATATCGCAAGCACTTCACAGCGAGCTTTCATGGGTACATATATTTTTCCCTGTTGCCAAAGTAGACCATCTGATGAAACCCCTGGAAAAGAGATAGGAGTATGATCTTTAATACTAGTCATTAGTGGTGAACATGTGGCTAGTAAAAAATGCTTCTCCTGCAAAATGGTATGTTGGGTTTCCTTCATAGAACGTTCAGTTGAAAAAAGGCGTGACAAGGCCTTACCATTCTTTTGACCAGGTCGATATGTGACATGAAACCAAAAACGTGAAAAAAACAAGGCCCATCTAGCCTGACGTGGGTGCAATCTCTTGGCCGTTTGAAGATAGGCAAGATTTTTATGATCGGTATAAACCGTAAATGGGTAACATGTTCCCTCCAAGAGATGTCTCTACTCTTCCAAAGCTTTTTTTATTGCCAGGAGTTCTTTTTCTCCTACGTTGTAATTCACTTTGGCAGAAGAAAGGCGTTTTGAATAGAATGCCACAGGATGTAACTGGTTGTCAACTGTGTCCCGCTGTGAGAGCATGGCTCCAGTGGCGACATCAGATTCATCGACTTCCAAAAAATACGGTTTCTTAGGATCGGGTTAGGATAGAATAGGGGCAGTACTAAAACGGTTCTTTAGATCCAAAAAAGCTGCTGTTGCTTTTTCTGTACAATGAAAGGGATACTTTGACCGAGTTAACTCTGTGAGTGGTTGTATCACTTTAGAGAAGGATCGTATAAACTTCCGATGGACCTCCTGCCATGTTGTAGGAAGAGGCCATGAGGTTATGGCATCAACTTTCTCCGGATCCATTTTGATGTGTCCTGGAGACAAGATAAAACCAAGAAAAGCCGCTGATGAAGAGTCAAAAATGCATTTTTCTGCTTTGGCATACAGATGGTTATTACGTAACCGTGTCAACACTTCTTCATATGGGTTCTATGGTCTGTGATTGAGTTAGAATAAACAAGAATATCATCTAAGTACACAATAACATAGTGATCCAAGATATCCCGAAAGATGTCATTTACCAGATGCTGAAAGGCTGCAGGTGCGTTGCACAAGCCATAGGGCATCACGAGATATTCAAAATGCCCGTACATTGTCCTGAACGCGGTTTTCCATTCATCGCCTGATCGAATACGCAATAAGTTGTAAGCCCCTCGAAGATCGATCGTAGAATATACAGTAGCAGATTTCAGACGCTCCATCAACTCAGGTATTAGTGGCAAGGGATATTTATTCTTTATAGTGATCGCATTTAATTCACGATAATCAACACACGGTCTTAGGCCTCCATCGTTTTTCCCGACGAAAAATATACCTGCCCCTGCTGGACAAGTAGAGGGTCTAATGTAACCTTTTTCCAAATTTTCATGTATATATTCCTTTAATATTTTCAACTCTGGCTCTGAAAGGGGATAGATATGTCCAAAAGGAATCGGAGAACCAGATAAGAGTTCAATAGGGTAATCATAAGAGCGGTTTGGAGGAAGCGTTTCTACGCCTCTTTTATCAAACACATCCAAGAACTGGTGATAGGCCTCTGGTATGACAACCTCAGTTTTCTTCATATGTATATCAAGAACAGAATTCAAAGTTTTCACCACAGGAGGGACGGATTCTAAACATTTCTGTGTACACATGGAAGAGAGAAAGGAGATAGTACCAGCCTGCCACCGAATTACTGGATCATGCAATTTCAACCAGGGTATCCCTAATACCAAGGGAAACACAGGAGCGGAAACAATATCGAATTTCAAAGTTTCAGAATGATGAGAACCGATTAGGACACTTATAGGTTTTGTCTCATAGATCACTGGCCCAGAACATAATGGAGATCCATCAAGCAATTGTATGCTCACAGGTATAGCTTTCTTTATTTTAGGAATACATAAAGCAGCAACATATTCAGCGTCAATGAAACAACCACTTGCCCCGGAGTCAATCATTGCCAATACAGGAACGCTTTTTTCACTGCACTGCAGAGAAACAGGGATCGACAAATGAGGAGAAGGTATACTAGAATCACTAGATACATCTTCAATAGCAGTAAGGCATATCTTACCTCTTCTGCGATTTTTATCTGGGCAGGATCTCACTTGATGATCTGGAAAACCACAATAGAGGCACAGATGATTACTTCGCCTTCGTGTCATCTCTTCCGGTGACAACTGGCGATTCACGACTCCTATCTGCATGGGTTCATCACTTGTTGCTGATGGCGTAGGGGTTACCACAGTGGTAGATTGATTGTTGGGAGCGGGTAACAATGGAAGACGTTGGGGTGGTGGTACTAGAGCTCCCCTCTCTTGACTTCTATCACGAAGCCTGCGTTCCACCGAAGTACAGAATCGCATTAGTTGTTCCAGTGACGGGGGAACTCCCACACGTGCCAGTTCGTCTTTTAATGAGTCAGCCAGACCCCAGCGAAATTGACTAATAAGGGCCAGTTCATTCCATCCAGTCTCTACTGCAATTCGTTTAAATTCCAATATATATTCCTCCACTGGTCTTTTACCTTGGCGTAGTTGATGTAAATCACGCTGAGCTGCTTCTTGGCAAAAGGGATCTTCATATAAAGAGTCCATTGCTGAAACAAATGATCCCCAAGAAGCAAGGGCTGGATTGTTGGTCCTTATAAGATGGTGGGCCCATTCCTGTGCATCAGATGGCAGTATGTACTTTGGTGAACTCCGTGCCATACATATGTAGTTTCAAGGCAAAAAAGGATTTGGCAGTTAACTATGAAAGCGCGATATTACTTTTTATCACCAGTAAATTTGTCAGGTAGTGACATCACAGCATCAGGGGCGATTGAATCCAGGGGGTCAAGACGGAGCAAAGGCAGTACAGGATGTGAAGCAGGAACCGGAACCACAACAGGCTGAATACTGGGAGGCCGTAGTTGTGTCAGTAGCATAGAGTTGCTGGCTTGAAGATCTTGAACGGTTTGTGCCAGAGCCCCCATTTGATGAGAAAGCAATAATGGAAGCAGCCATGTCCACGGTCTCCAATTTTTGATCTGATTGTTCTGTCATGATCCACGAATGAGGAGAGCAAAATGCTTAATAGCCTTTTACTGTGCAGACACACATACACAAAGATGGGTAAAGCAGCGATTTCAGGATACCACTTGGACAAAACAGAATGCAATACCAGGAGGAAACTGGAAACAAGGAGACAATCAGATGTCTTTCCCTTGGACTTGTGGGTTTAAATAGGAACCCCTGGCCAGTACACACCTCCTGCAGGGAAGTCTCCAGCCTCCAGCCACACCTCCTCCTAGAGCAAGGGATAGCCCAGATACCTTGGCTCTCCCCCTCCAACTCCAGTAAGGGACACGCCCCCTGGGGATACCACGCCTACCCCTAGCAACCGCCAGGCTCCTGCGGGAGGCCACGCCCCCACACGGGAACGCATGGTGGCGGCCATGTTCGGCGTCCCCACCAGGCACTGCCCCCGCCCACCACAGCCAGCCAGGGAAAGAGCCTGGACCAGGCCCCCCACCAATGCCGGAGCGCCATGAGCACCGCGCGGCGGACCACCCAGCGCCCCCGGCCGAAGCCCCCGCACCGCTGGCCCGCCGCCACGAGGCCCAGCGCGCCGGAGACCCCCAGCCAGAAGGGTAAGGCCTGACACACAGCACTATAACCGACAGTAATGTGCACGGAGTATGAGCATATCTAGGGGTCGAGTCCTGCGGGAACGCAGGTTCCCACTGTGGGCAGCCGGGGCTGCTAGCGGAATGCATTCCGTTAGCAGCCGCTCGGCTGGCCGCGTTCCTGAGCGCTGCGTGTGCCTCCCTCCTTGCGTGACCGCCTCCTCATTCCAGTCTGAAGGCTGTGACGCGACCTGCAGCTGAGATCTCATGAGATCTCGCGAGAGCGTGTCACAGCCTTCAGAGGGCTGAGGAGGCGGCCGCGTGCAGGAGCACGTCTGAGCTGCTCCAAGGAACACGGCGGTCCTGAGGTCTGCAGGCTAGGTAAGTATAATTCCGGCTGTCCCTGTCTGGCTATAATTAATTCTGGGGGTCCCAGTCTGGCTGTAATTAATTCTGGGGGGCATGTGGCTGCCTATAATTAATTCTGGGGGTCCCTGCCTAGTTATAATTAATTCTGGGGGTCCCTTCCTGGCTATAATTAATTCTGGGGGGTATGTGCCTGGTTATAATTAACTCTGGGGGTCTGTCTGGCTATATTCAATTCTGGGGGGTCTGTGCTGGGCTATGTTCAATTCTAGGGATCTGTGCCTGGCTATGTTCAATTCTGGGGGTTCTGTGCCTGGTTATACATGATTCGAGGGGGGGATATATAAATATACATACATACACACCTTTTTTTCTCTTCGGGTAATGGGGGTTGTGGAATTTTTGGGTGAGTTCCCTCACTTTTTTTCCAAGGACTTGACCCCTGAGCATATCACAATGCACCACAGTCGCAACTGAGTCGCTTATAAGATCCATGCTTCCATCTACCAACTACAGTTGTGTTCAAAATTATTTAACCCCCACTGAAATTGAGTGTTTTGGCCAGTTTGACATTGATTTTGATCATTCCGTCATCTTGCTTACAATTAAATCAAAGAGGCACGTGTAGGTCAGACAAATATAACATAACATTTATAATGAAATAACCACAAATGTCTTTTCTGTGCTCACATCATTATCAGTTTTATTCAACCCCCAAGTGATATTCAATCTTAGTACTTAGTATAACATCCTTTTACAGTTATAACAGCTTTTAAACGTGAAGCATAGCTTGACACAAGTGTCTTGCAGCGATCTACGGGTATCTTCGCCCATTCGTCATGGGCAAAAGCCTCAAGTTCAGTCACATTCTTAGGCTTGCGCACCGCAAATGCTTTCTTTAAGTCCCACCAGAGGTTCTCAATCGGATTTAAGTCAGGTGACTGCGATGGCCACTCCAAAATGTTCCAGCCTTTAATCTGCAACCATGCTCTAGTGGACTTGGAGGTATGCTTGGGATCATTGTCCTGTTGAAAGGTCCAACGTCTCCCAAGCCTCAGGTTTGTGACGGACTGCATCACATTGTCATCCAATATCTCCTGGTACTGAAGAGAATTCATGGTACCTTGCACACGCTGAAGCTTCCCTGTACCTGCAGAAGCAAAACAGCCCCAAAGCATGATTGACCCCCCGCCATGCTTCACAGTAGGCAAGGTGTTCTTTTCTTCATAGGCCTTGCTCTTCCTCCTCCAAACATAGCGTTGATCCATGGGCCCAAACAGTTCTAATTTTGTTTCATCAGTCCACAGAACACTATCCCAAAACTTCTGTGGTTTGTCCACATGACTTTTGGCATACTGCAGTCGACTCTTCTTATTCTTTGGAGACAGCAAGGGGGTGCGCCTGGGAGTTCTGGCATGGAGGCCTTCATTACGCAGTGTGCGCCGTATTGTCTGAGCTGAAACTTCAGTACCCACATCTGACAAATCTTTTCTCAGTTCCTCAGCAGTCACACGGGGACTTCTCTCCACTCTACTCTTCAGGTAGCGCACAGCAGTCGAAGTCAGCATCTTCTTTCTGCCACGACCAGGTAGCGTTTCAACAGTGCCCTTTGCCTTGAATTTGCGAATGATGCTTCCTATGGTCTCTCTTGGTATGTTTAACATCTTTGCAATCTTCTTATAGCCATTGCCCTTCCTGTGAAGAGTAATCACCTCTTTTCTTGTCTTCCTGGACCATTCTCTTGACTTCACCATGTTTGTAACCACACTAGTAAATGTCTAGAAGGAGCTGAGTATCACAGTAATTTTAAAGCTGCCTAATTGGTGCTTATTATGCTTTATTTCTGCTCCGTGACATCCACAGGTGTTTTCAATACCTGATTGAAAACACTTGAATGAACCTCTGTTCTTCAGAGTGGTAGTCTTTAAGGGGTTGAATAATTGTGTCAATGAAGAATTCACAAAAGAAACATTTACTACTGTATTACAAAACCAATTGATGTCATTTTAGTTGCATATGGTTCTTTAAAAAGTCCTTGTAGGATTTCATTCTGAATACAATTACAAATGTACACTAAATTCCCTAAAACCCTTTACAGCATTGGGGGTTGAATAATTTAACAGTAACAGTTTCTGCCCAAAAACGTCCATCACAAGGAAGTCATAAACAGAAGACTACATAGTCAGCATCTTCAGAAGAGCTACAACGGGTCAGCTAGACCGTTATCACAACTCGCTGAAGGGCAGGCAGTTTGCATACCGGAACATGGTCAGTGGCGCCCAGCAGTCATCACCAAAGCAGCTAATACCAACAGATCCTACCATGTACGCACCAGTAATGGGCCAGAATATTGTCGCAACAGGCGTCACCTCCTAGAGACAAGACAGTCACACAGTAGCAACGAAATTGCAGACTCTGTACTAGAGAATATCAGCCCAGATACGTCAACATCGCACTGCACACCATCTGAAGACATTTTTGACATTCAGTTTTGAGATTTTCACATGTTGCATACACTTATTTTGTTATTATTATTCCTATTTTATAAAAAAAAAAGAAGAAGGGCGATGTAATATTTGCATATGTATATTCTAACCAATCATATGCCAGTGTTCAAATTGTCTGGTGACCGTTGCAGTCAGTTGGCCTCTCTGTGAGCAATGGTCATTCAGCAACTTGCTGTATTTTAATAAAACCAGCACCACGCTTATCCTTAATTCTGCATCCGCGAGTCATTTGCATAAACGCCTCAGCAGCACAAAACCAAAAGATACACACTCCTTTCCATTCTCAGTGCAGAGGACAAGTGAGAAGCGCACATACTTTGTGCTACAATGTAACTACATGACCCACCATTGTGACATGTTAAAAGAGCTAAACTGGCCGTCGCTGGAATCTAGACACACTCTTCACCTTTCCAACCTGCTGTTTAAGAGCTTTTCTTGGAAGCTGCCACCCTACCTGAATAGGCTGCTTTCCCAGCCGTTCCCTCATTCTATAACCTCCGATCCAGGACCTGGAATTTACTTGCAATACCACAATACAAAAAGAAAGTGGCTGGAACCTCATTTTCCTACCGAGCACCACAATTGTGGAATAACCTTCCAGACACCGTCAAATCTTCCCCCAGTCTAAAGACACTTAAGAGATCCCTATTAACATACCTCAATACAGAATGCACCTGTAAACATGTAACATAGTGACTATATTTATGTTCTGTTAATCTGTATATTTGTGCTATTTTTAATATTTTGCATTTTATTACTTTGTATTTCTGTAACACTGTAACAATTTAATGCCGCTGAATCCAGGACATACTTGAAAACGGGAGAAATCTCAATGTATCCTTCCTGGTTAAAGACAGTGTCCCATTTTTTCCAGGTTCATTATGACATCTTCAGTCCATCCCATTTTTTTTAAAATTTAAAGTTTTTTATTTAATGCAAAAGGTCACAAATCGACCAACATATATGGCCTCGCAGGGCCAGAAAGCAGACTCAAATAACGACGTAGAAAATAAAGGGAGGGGGATGTCTCAGGAAAACACAAAGCAATGCACAATAGCAAGGGAGGGGGGATCTCAGGTCCAAAATACAGATACAATAAAAATATCAGCCAGCTTAATTAACCACTTCAATGCGGTGGACGCGCTCAGCGCGTCCAACCGCATTGGTACTTCGCTGCGGAGGACGCGCTGAGCGCGTCCTCCCTTTGCAGCCGCGATCAGCCGGTATTCCGGCTGATCGCTCGGCCCCCCGGTGCGGGCTGACATCATCGAGGTCAGCCCAGCTTCCGGGACCCCGGTGGGCACGATAGACGTCATCGCGCATGCGCGATGATGCCTATTTCAGGCACCCCCCCCCCGCCATTGCAGGGAAGGTGCCTGAAGGGGAGGGGGGGGAAGGTCCCCCTCCCCCGCGGGCCAGCGATTAAAGGCAGGCACTGCCTGGAAGGGCACAGCCTGCCCTTCCAAGCGGCGGCTGTCTTTAACCCCTAGGGGGCTGGATCGCGATATGGCACCAACATGCGCCGTATCGCGGTCAACTCCCGGAGCTGGCCGACATCTTGGATGTCGGCCAAGCTTCCGGGATATCCCCCTAATGACTGGCGTCATCGCGCAGAGCGCGATGGTGCCAGTTTTGAAATTAACCCCTTGCTGCCACCTATAGTGGAGATAGGGGGTTCCAATGAACCCCCTATCTCCCAATCCGTGACAGCTAGAGGTTAATGTTTGCTATCATTGGAACGGCCAGAGCGTGGCCTTTCCAATGATACCAAACATGACCATGTAAAATGTAAAAAAAAAAAAATGTAAATAAAAATGTTTTTTTTTTTTTTAGATTTATTAGTGCAACAATATTGTTCCATTTCAATTATAATGTGAACAATGATGCTGCACTAACGATTTTTTCTATGGGGGGCGTTTGCTAAAAAACACGTAATTTTCCCCCAAAAAAGTAACGATTCCACATTTCTAATTTTTTTAACAAGCGCACCCCATATAAAATATAACCGCAAACGATCGCATTTTAAAATGTGAAAAAAAACACTTTACACATTGTAAATTATTGAAAATTCAAATTTTATTGCATTTTTTGTTATAATATACAGACATGACATAACGTATACATATAATAATGACATATTATGAATCTGCACAGTCTGCCGGAAAGAACGATATATAATATGTCTGGGTCATATATTAAAATAAGGCTTCAAAACGCGGTTAAACATGATGAGCGAAACCGGTTAAAATGAGCTCAGCACAGAGGTGGGAAAAGGCTCAGCAGCGAAAGGGTTAAAACAGGGAAATAATAAAAAGAAAATAAATAAGGGGGAAATCAAAATCATCCCCCATAGGGGGGTCTCAGCAGGAAAAAATTAAAGAAAAGACGAAAGTCAGCGAATACGGTAAAATGGCTCAAAAAAAATAAATGAAACAAAAAAAAAAAAATGTCTCAACGAGTGGACCGGAATGGAGGAAAAACACATAAAATCGCAAAGTAAACAAAAGGGGGGGATTAGCTCAGTACCCCGAAAGTCCACCTCAGCCCATGTCCACCCACATGGCCCAGCGGGCCGCCATGTTGGACATCCTTCCCTCACAAGGATCCCGTCTCACCAGCAACCTCCAAGATGAAATCGGCAGAGACCACGCAACCGAGCCACGGTGTCACGTTTCCATGTTCCAGCCCTGTCCCCCTGCCCTCTGTATTCCTTATGTCTGTGGTTCCTATGTGTTTTCTCTATGTTGCTTTCCCTGGGATGCAGCTCAGGGGTTAAGTCTGGTTAGCTGATTTAGCTTTAAAGCTGGTGATCTGGGCTGATCATCAACTCCCTATATTAAGCAATGGGCCCATATCCCATTGCTCTTGCATTGGTTCATTTTCAGTTCTTGTTTTCCTGCTGTATAGATGTTCCTGAGAGCTCCCTGCTATTCATTCTGGTCTAGTTTGTTTTCCTTTTATTTCTTTGGTCTGTCTGTTGCTGCTTCTTTAGTCAGTTCAGTTTCTACTTCATGTCAAGTGTTTCTCCTCTGTCTGATTATATGTTCTAACTGATTTCATGGTATTGACCCTCTGGCCTTGTTGACTGAGATTCTGGTTGTGTATCCCCACATTATGTATAAGGAAAACGTTTTGGTTTCTGGCTTTCTCTCTGACTCCTATCTGGATTATCCTTGACTGTACCGTTTATGTTGCTCTGTTGAGGTCTGCCCTCCTGTTTTGTAAAACTCCCCTACTGCCCCTAGGTCTCTTGACTTCGATCTGAGTCCTGCCCTGCTGGTTGCTGAGTATAATTACTCTTCAAGCATCTGTGTTCATCATGGCTACTAAGGTAACGTTTCTATTAGAGCAGATTCGGCCGCTCTATCAGTGCAGGGCTGCTATGGTATAGCCGTGCAGAGGTCTCCAGTTTCTCCTGTGTTGTATCTCTGCATATAGGGGCTTTTACTAGTACTAGGGCCTTACTCGACGCAAGCCTGGTACCGCCACCTCCAGGTGAGAAGTAATGACTGAAACGTGGGTATATATTTGCATCAAAGTGAATAAGCAAATGAGATATATCTCCTTAGCGTTTTGATTAATGCATTCCCGTCATATAGGGAAATAGATATGTATTTTAACAGAAAGGCAAGTGAGTTAAAGAAGCGTAAGATCATAATGAGGGTGTGGGTAAGGGAGAGATGAGAGAGAGAGAGAAATTTTTTAAATTTTTTTTTTTTGGGGGATTAAAAGCGGGGGCAACCTGCGAAGGGGGAAGATGACACGCCTCTATAATGAGGCGTGAGGGAAAGAAGCTGACCTCTCGCCCTTTCCCCATTCCAAGTGCCCCTGATCACGTGGGACATGTGAGCGGCCTCACGTGAGCCATGCGAGCCCGCGTTTCACTTATGGTCCCATTTCAATATGTTCATTTATTACCCTCATTTTGGTATGCACTTAATTAAATTGTTACCCAATTTTTTTAATTATGCAACCCTCAGTTTTTATCTCTCATTTCATTGGGGGGGCATAAACGGTCTTTAAATAAATGTATATATTGTGCCCTCTTCTTATATTTGGAGGGCGGGGGCAAGATTGCTGGTGGTCCAGTGGGAAAGCACCAGCTCCATCTCTAATCTCCAAATCCCTAATTGTTCTGTTTTTCCACCAAAGCACTGAGAATGTGATCTCTTAAACTTACTGTTGTGATGAGATGGCGATAAATCCCAGTCTTAGATGAATTACACAGTGACTCAATCCAGATGACACCTTGAAGATCTGTTGAAGTTTTATTCCAAAACTGTAGAAAATCCACAACAATCTACATCGGATAGGTCAAAAAATCAGTGAATCTGAGTCCATAAGGCTTGCAAAGGATTACTGGGAAGAAAACAAGGGTGGAGCTATCTGGACAGGAAATCACTGCACCATGAGTAGGGGAGGAGAGAAACTCAGGGGTAGATAAGACGTGCAATTCTTAAAGGCATATCACAAGGCATGTGAAACATGACACTAATGGTTCTGTGGGAACGGTCATGAGGCCTTCTGATTTGCTCCAATCCCTGGTGGCCCTTTGGGGGAGCAATGTGGTCTGTTTGTAAAGTGCAAACCACAACCTCTCTCTTGCGTTGAACACCAGCGCTTGGTGAGTCAGAGTGCATGCTATCCTCAGTGATGTGTCAGAGTGTTGTCACATCCTCGGCTCCTGCGGTGCTCCCTGGGGGGTCTGGACACCCGGCGTCGTCACTGGCTGGCCGGGTGCCAGGAGTTCCGGCTGGCGTCTGGAGGGGCGGTGGTTGGCATGGTGACGCAGAGTCGCCGGCCTTAAATGCAGGGCACGAGATTCAGCTCGTCGCCCTGAAGCGGAGTCATTCCCGCATCGCCAGCTGTGTTCACTCTGTGCTTCACTGTTTACCCTGCTAAATTGTCGCTTTTGCCTGTATGAGGACCCCGCTTGTGTTTGACCCGGATTGCCTGCTTGACCATTCTCTCTCTGACTCCTTATGTATATTCATTGTGCTTTCTGCTGACACTGAGTTTAATAGAAATCACACATCCTCCGATTGTAGGTCTGCCCTGCAGGGTGCTGAATCTATCAACCTCTCGATATACATTGCTGACACAAAGTTTATGAGTGTCTTCACTGTTGCCAAACCTACCTGTACGACTACCCTCTCTGTTGCCAACCCTGCCTGTACAACTACACCCTCTGTTGCGGATTCAGATTGTATATTTGACCACGCTTATGTTAACCATGGTGTATAAAACTTCTGCATAATCTCTCTTCGTGCATAGTTAACTTGTTTTTGCTCAGTAGACACTTGGTCTCAATCATTTGCTACTGAGTGGTACTTAGTGTTGGTGTTCTGTCTGGCCTCCCTGGGTGGGAGTACTATGGCTAGCAGTCCTGAATGCTTGCAAATTGAGAAGTACAGAGGTCTGTCCAAAAGGATCCACATCACGGTTATCAGGGGTGAGCGCTACCGCAAACGTAACAAGTGTCACGTGCACTGTGACATACTGAGCGCCAGTGTTTAGAACAAAAGAGAGGTTATTAGGTCTGTGCTTGACAGAGTAGCAGACTGCATTGCTTCCCCACAGACCAGCAGGGATAGAGACATTAACTGTAGCACAATGTCTCTCCTGCTTTTGGCCAGAGAACTCAGTCACGAGTGGCAGGTCCTAAACACTTTATAATCAATCAGGTTTTCATAATCAAAATTCATGCTCTGGTAGAGTTGAAACCATTTCAAGGACTTGAGGCCTAAGTAAATTTTGTTTTGTTTTTTACCAAAGTTCCATTATTCTGCAGGTTGTCATGCACCCTGTATTGATGTGGCTAGGTGTGTAGTTTCTATAAATATAGTAGTATTTACAGTAATATTTACTGTATTTTAATTTCTTAGGCATCTAAAGCTTTTTTACATGCAGACATATCTTATTTACATAATGTAAATTATTGAAATCTGAATAAAAATAAACATTTTTATTTTATTTAACTGTTATCGCGTGTAAATTAATGCTGGTATTAAAATCTGATGGCATTTTTCCATTCATCAAAAAATGACACGTGCAAAAACGCACGTGCATTAACGTTGCGTGCAGAAATCGGTGGGCGGACTTTTTTTTTTTTTTTTTTTTTTCACGTGATTCAGCCAATTAGAATTAAGAACCACAATTGTCTGTTAAGTTTTTGCCCCTGTCAAAATGAATCTGAGTATATATGCTGCAGCGATAATAAAAACATGCACAACTTCTCCATTTTATTGTTTGGGTATGTGTAGAATGTGTAACTACTGTGCTGTATTATATTTTTTTTGGGCTGGTATATTCGGTTTCAGCCAGGACGTTCAGATTTGCCGTTACCACCAGCTTTTCAAAGACGTTAAAATTATGCGCGCAAATGTTGTCCGTTAAAATTTGTGCATAGATTGTAATACCATCCGCATACCAGCGCACAAACGCATTTGCGATCACAATGTTAAGTATAGGACGCGCAATGTACATTACGCTCCCAAAGGGTTCTCGCAGGTTCACCAGCGGTAGACGTTAACGTGCATTTTTTGCACGGACATTGAAATACAACGTTCTTCGCGAAGGGTCTTTCCCCTCGTGTTAATGCATTTTTGCGCACGCGTTAACGTTTGCGCCAAGAAGTTAATAGAGCCCATAATGTGTGTGGGCTCAGCAATAAAACAAGTGTTTGTTTAAACGTTGGTTAAAAATTACAAACAGAGCTAGCTGTTGAACTGAGCGGTCGCATGCTTCAGAGCTCCTCTGAGAATCTGTTTTCTATTGCTGAAATTCCTCTGATTTATGGGCTAAAACCAGATTTTCTGGTGAACTTGAGATCCACTGCTGCCCCTGGACTCCAGTATTGCGACTTGCCAGGTGATAGACGAAGTATTTCTGGGCCGACAGGATCTGGGCCTAGTGCGGCCTAGACAGAGCAGTCTTCTTTCTGGAGCCGGGGAGTTTCCCACAGGTCAGCACTGCCGTTTCTCCTGATTACCTCCCGATACACAGCGGATGGGTAAGAAATTGCAGCCCCGCCGGGACGTCTCGGAGGGCCCTCGTCAGAGGGATATCAGAGACTCCCTGTACAGCAGCAGACTCTCCTGTAGCACGGTCCCATCACCGATGCTCCCTGCAGGCTATGGCTCCTCGGATGAGGATGATGGTTCCTGGCCCACAGATACTGCAGCAGGAATAGACTGGCTGGCTCCGTTGTCACGGGGAGATAGTGCAGCGAAGGGAAAAGCGGCAAAAAAAAGAGCACAGAAACTGAGGAAAGCAGCGGCTGCGGCTTCATGTGGGGTCGTGGGACCTGCTGCAGGCCCTGTACGGGGTCCCTCTGGAGATAGAATACCCTCACCCAGTGGCGTGGAGGTACCGCAGAGGTGCGTACTTTTGCCACGGGAGAATGTGATCCGGGAGACGAATGCCTCTGTGGGGACAGAGGCCTCTTTGGAGGCCTGTCCACCTTCCTTGAAACCCTGCATTGTTGCTACCCCTACTACGGAGATAGATGATGCTCGTCCCATCACGATAGGAGACTACCGCCGGTTTATAGATGAAATAAAATCCCTGTGGACGACGGAGGTGTCTGGACTGCGGTCCGAAGTTGCGTCGGTGCGCTCTCAAGTGGTGGCAATACAGGCTCAGACGTCGGATGTGGCTGCGGAGCAGAATATACTTACATCGCAAGTTGACACCTTACGATCCCAAGTCGACTTACTGACTCGCTCGGTGGAGGCCCTCGAATGTTTCAGAACTGTTTCAGAACTGTTCGTCTCAGCCTCACGGATCCGTAAGCCCGCGACGGCCCCCAGAGATTCCACGAGAGATATTATTGCGATTGCCTGGGACGTAGCGACTAAGACTCGGATTATGTCAGCTCCTAGGGCCAGGATGGCGGTGAAGTTTGAAGGGGCGACGATGTCACTATACCAAGACCTACCGTTTGTCACCCTGCTGGCGCGACGTCGCTTCCGACTGGTGACAGGGTTTCTCCGTCTTAAAGAGGTTCCTTACCGTTGGGGGCTGGCTGGCTCGCTCGTGGTGACCCACGGGAACATACCATGCATCATCTCTGACCCGGCCGAGGCTTGGCCGATGCTAGCCAGTATTGGCTTGTCTCAGGATCCGGCGACTACTTCACCAGGCTAATTTTCTTTTTGTCTAGGACACTACCTGTTGCTTTTTCTACTAGGACTTTTTGAGGCACTGTTACCCTGCATACGCTTGGTTTAGCCAGTTCTTTTCAAGTTCTTCGTTGCTCGAGAGATTGCTCCCCCCGTTCCCCCCCTTTTTTTCCCCCCCTCTCTTTTGCTATTTTGGCATTTTTGGGCTGTACAGAGGAGTATTCTCGGTCGCCCTGGCCTCGTGACTAATCCACTCCTTGGCCTTCCCCACGGTCCTTGGGCTATGAGGTTTGTGCCGGGAATGTCACTTTTTGGCCTTTGCCATATTATTATTAATTAATTTTTTTTCTCTGTATTATATAATTTTTTTTATTATTATTTTTTTTTTATTTTATTTTCTCCTTCTCCCTCCTCCTCCCTTTTAATACGATGCGTACTCTAGTTCTTTTGATGTCCTTCTCCTGCTCCCCCCCCCCTTATTATGAGACGTATTGGGCACTTTGAGTATGCTTTTATTTCTATGAGTCTGTCCTCTATCAAGGACAGGTTAGCCCTTCAGGGTGTTATTGCAGATGACTCATTATGACCATTGGTAGATGTTGTTGTATTTATACCGATGCCCTGTATTTAGTTAGATGGCTTTATGCGGCGCTGCGTGGCCACTTTCTCAACGCTGGTTTTTTGTCTGTCTATGCAAAACTTCTAAAATAAAGAATTTAAAAAAAAAATTACAAACAATAAGTTATTAAAATCAGTTCAGCACACTGGTGCGACATGACTCAGCAGTGCACTGAAAGGATTAAAATCACTAAAATATCCCCATTGAGGCACTATTACATTTATAGCAGTCAGATATGTACCAGTAGGATGAGTTTGGTAATGGGTCTATTGTTTCTGTGCTTTTCCTCTCACAGGAAATGATGTTAAAAGCAGGACCTGTCAGAGGTTTAATGTGCTCTGCGCTTGGAAAATATTTTTTTTCCCCAAACCTTTACAGTGCAGTGACCTCTTGAATCCTGTTGTAGCAAGATAATAGGTTAGTGTTACAATAAAGTAGATTTTGTGCCAGAGTTAAGCTCAGAAGATGAAAAAGTTACCGTATTAAAAGCAGAATCAGCATATTGTAACTAGTGAAACTAGTCCAACTGGGTCTACCTATAAGCTGCTAATGACAGCAACTCCCCTACCAGCCATACCAGTCTACAGATTAGAGTTCAGTCTCTTAAAAGAAAAAAACAGCGCACACTGTGACAATGTGTCTGACATTGATTTTCGTCTGCTGTATAAACTCAACCTTATATAGACTTCAGGGTTTATTCAAAGCGAGCTGGATTTGCCTCCGAATAGTACCAAAAGGTGAATTTCGAGGCAATTCGGCCATACAGAAAGCTGGCAATTCGCCAAATATTGGCGAATTGAATATGTTGCAATTCGGCGGCGGTGAAATCCCCATAGAGAAGTAATGGCTAATTTAGTCAGAGAACGCCGAACAGCAGTGACATGTTGGCAAAATGTCCAGATTTTCAGTGCTCTCGTTCGACAGGTGTAAACAGGCGAATCCCATAGGTTTAAATGTAAAATAAACATTACCTGTTTTGATTAATTTTTTATTCAACCATTTATTCTTTTCATATGCAGCAAAAAGTATTTTTACAAATTTACTTTTTAGAATTTTTGATTCCGATATATTTATTTATTTACTTTTTTTAAATGCCGTTTAAAATTCTGTAACAGACCTTTTTATTGTTATTCATAGGACCTTATATATTATTGCCATGCTTTTTCATGCATTATTTCTGTTTAAAACGGCTTTTAAAAATTGTGGGTTTGTTTGTTTGTTTTTTAACCCCTGTTCAGCGGCTGGTCAGCTTTTTTTGGCAGTCTGTTCGGAGGATCATCGGCTGCGTTAGGCGGTTTATCAGCTTTTAGTGGTTTACGGCTGCGTTCGGCAGGTTTAACAGCGGCTCCATTTGGTGCACTTTGGGGACCCTGCGGTGAATGCTGAATTCACCGCAGGGCCGTCAAATTTAACTCAGTGCATCGCACCAAAGTGCGCCGAATGAATGGGCACCGAAATTTTGGTGAACTTTCGGTGCTCTTTGAATAACCCCCTAGTAATATTTTAGTAGTTTGTTGTTCAGTGCCTTATTTAAAGTGAACCTGTGGTTCACGCTACAATGCACAATTGGCCCTCAATTATGATATCTGTGCGCTGACACACATGGAGTCAGGTGTAATGAGTGAAATAGAGCCATCCTACAGTGCACCCCTATGTCTCACACATGAACAAATCAAATAGCTGGTCACACCATGATAGTCCAGTTGGAGCCATTTTTTATTTAGAGTTGCCTCATTTTGGCCCTGTGAGTGAACCTTTACCATGCTTGAGACAGGCTCACTGGATGGACTGAAATGCTGTAATATGTATCATCACTGTGAGACTGGTCCTTCCCTTTGTCTATGTGGATTAGTGAAGCTGGCTGCTCCAAGCTGGGTGGAATACATCTACTTGTGGTTTACCTTGGCTTCCACTATCAATCCTTGTGTTCTTGGCATGCCAATGGAATTCAGTGATGGTACAACTTTGTTTAACGGGAGGTACCCATTATGGACAGTGGGACATTTTGGGCCCTATTACATTCCTCACGCATAATTTTGCGCGTCTGCAAAAGCGCATTAACGTGAGGGGTAAAACCCTTTCCGCTGAAAGTCGTATTACGACGTTCGCGCACAAAATGCGTGTTAACGTCTAATGTGAGTGACCCTGCGCGAACCCTTTGCGAGCTCAATTTAGTGCGCACATCCTATACTTAACATTGTGAGCGCAAATGCGTTTGTGCGCTGGTGCGCGCATGGTATTACAATCTTAGCGCAAAATTTAACGGACAACGTTTGCGCATAATTTTAACATCTTTGAAAACCTGGTGGTAACGGCAAATTGTAACAACCTGACCGTACCAAACTGCGGATTCACAAAGGAGGACTTCGATGCGCAGGTTTCTTTTACTAGTTCGTCAAAAATGCCGGCCACTACCTTATCGTCCGTCAGAACTTACATCTGTTGTGCGCAGTCCGCACAAAATGCGTTCGTCTGACGGACTCATTAAAAATTACATTGCGCTCACTCAGGGTTATTCAGAGAGTGTGAAACTCAGGAGAATGACTGGAGAATGAAAAATTCTAGGTCAAAATAGCCAAACCAGAAAAATTCTCCCATTCATCTCACTTTCCAAATCGGCTATTTTGACCTAGAATTTTTCATTCTCCAGTCATTCTCCAGTCATTCTCCTGCTTTTCACACTCTGAATAACCCTGCCTGATTTCTGTGTGCAACTGTACTTTGTGCACATTTTTGCGTGCCGATTTTACGAGCACAATTTCCCGACGGATGAAAAAATGCGCGAGGAATGTAATTCCAGCGTTGATTTTCGTGCGTTAACATTTAATGCTTCGCGCAAAAAACACGCGTTTTGCGTGCGTTTTTGCGTTAAGTATGTAATAGGGCCCTTTGAGTTTACGTGAATACCTTTATTTTTGTATACAGTTGTATATTTATTTGAACCTTAAAGTAACCACTTAGTTAATGGACCCCTTTTCTATGTGTATGCATTGTTTATCCAAAGCTATGTGATTGGCCACTGATATGTTGCAAAATCAATCTATGGGCTGAAGGTTGAACCTGGCAGGAACTGTGGGGCGGAGACATAGAGGCACCAGGGAAGTTCGCCTGTGTGTGGCTGGGTTTTCTTGCAAAAAAACTTTGTATATATACAGAGATAGCTGTATTAAAGATTCATTCCTTGATGAAATTACAGCCTTGAACTGAATTCTGCCTCGATTCTTTGAATTTCCTTTTTTCACAAACTCCCTGCCTTTGTAAGAGTGGATGCCACTTCGGGGCAAGCTTAAACAGCTTTACTCTTCTCAATGCCCCAGGACCTGGATCGGCAAACCGCGGCTCTAGAGCCGCATGCGGCTCTTTCATCGCCCTGCTGCGGCTCCTGGGCCGGCGCTCCCGCTAGGGCGCAGCCGGCCCCGACCCAGGGTTTCCCCAGACTCCGCTGGCCACGGTCACCATTATCACTCTGCGCTTGCTCTGGGCGCCGTGTGATGGATGGAAGAGGTCGGCTCGCGGTGGCTGTCCAATAGAGAGAGGGGAGCGGGGATAACCCCGCCCCCTCAGCATGATGGACAGCCACCGCACACCAGAAATGAAGATGATGGAAACAAGGTACTTGTGAGGTGGCACACCTGGGTTATCTGGGGATTATTAATTCATATATTGGGGACCTGGGGATTATTATTATATACATGGGGGACCTGGGGATTATTAATTTATACATGTGGGACCTGGGGATTATTAAATAATACACGGGGGTACTGGGATTATTAATTAATACACGTGGGACCTGGGGAATATTAATTAATACACCGGGACCTGGGGATTATTAATTAATACACTGGGACCTGGGGATTATTAATTAATGCATGGGGAATATTATATATATGGGGCATATTATATATGTGGGGGCTGGGGGGGTAATTTTATATGTGGGGAGAAGAAATATAATAATTATAAATAAATGGCATCATTCATGGCATGGCTGCATTAAGCTCTCGAGCAGGGTCCGCTCTCCTACTGTTCTTTGTGTATATATACAGTTGTGTTCAAAATTATTCAACCCCCACTGAAATTGAGTGTTTTGGCCAGTTTGACATTGATTTTGATCATTCAGTCATCTTGCTTACAATTAAATCAAAGAGGCACGTGTAGGTCAGACAAATATAACATAACATTTATAATGAAATAACCACAAATGTCTTTTCTGTGCTCACATCATTATCAGTTTTATTCAACCCCCAAGTGACATTCAATCTTAGTACTTAGTACAACATCCTTTTACAGTTATAACAGCTTTTTAAACGTGAAGCATAGCTTGACACAAGTGTCTTGCAGCGATCTACGGGTATCTTCGCCCATTCGTCATGGGCAAAAGCCTCCAGTTCAGTCACATTCTTAGGCTTGCACACTGCAACTGCTTTCTTAAGTCCCACCAGAGGATCTCAATCGGATTTAAGTCAGGTGACTGCGATGGCCACTCCAAAATGTTCCAGCCTTTAATCTGCAACCATGCTCTAGTCGACTTGGAGGTATGCTTGGGATCATTGTCCTGTTGAAAGGTCCAACGTCTCCCAAGCCTCAGGTTTGTGACGGACTGCATCACATTGTCATCCAATAACTCCTGGTACTGAAGAGAATTCATGGTACCTTGCACACGCTGAAGCTTCCCTGTACCTGCAGAAGCAAAACAGCCCCAAAGCATGATTGACCCCCACCATGCTTCACAGTAGGCAAGGTGTTCTTTTCTTCATAGGCCTTGTTCTTCCTCCTCCAAACATAGCGTTGATCCATGGGCCCAAACAGTTCTAATTTGTTTCATCAGTCCACAGAACACTATCCCAAAACTTCTGTGGTTTGTCCACATGACTTTTGGCATACTGCAGTCGACTCTTCTTATTCTTTGGAGACAGCAAGGGGGTGCACCTGGGAGTTCTGGCATGGAGGCCTTCATTACGCAGTGTGCGCCGTATTGTCTGAGCTGAAACTTCAGTACCCACATCTGACAAATCTTTTCTCAGTTCCTCAGCAGTTACACGGGGACTTTTCTCCACTCTACGCTTCAGGTAGCGCACAGCAGTCAAAGTCAGCATCTTCTTTCTGCCACGACCAGGTAGCGTTTTAACAGTGCCCTTTGCCTTGAATTTGCGAATGATGCTTCCTATGGTCTCTCTTGGTATGTTTAACATCTTTGCAATCTTCTTATAGCCATTGCCCTTCCTGTGAAGAGTAGTCACCTCTTCTCTCGTCTTCCTGGACCATTCTCTTGACTTCACCATGTTTGTAACCACACCAGTAAATGTCTAGAAGGAGCTGAGTATCACAGTCATTTTAAAGCTGCCTAATTGGTGCTTATTATGCTTTATTGCTGCTCCGTGACATCCACAGGTGTTTTCAATACCTGATTGAAAACACTTGAATGAACCTCTGTTCTTCAGAGTGGTAGTCTTTAAGGGGTTGAATAATTGTGTCAATGAAGAATTCACAAAAGAAACATTTACTACTGTATTACAAAACCAATTGATGTCATTTTAGTTGCATATGGTTCTTTAAAAAGTCCTTGTAGGATTTCATTCTGAATACAATTACAAATGTACACTAAATTCCCTAAAACCCTTTACAGCATTGGGGGTTGAATAATTTTGAACACAACTGTATATATGTTCTGTCTCATTGTACAGTGCTACAGAACTTGTTGGCGCTTTATAAATGCTTGTAACTGTAATTAATTGAAATATTTTTTATATATATTAATCACATGGCGATTGCCTGCCTTGTGTGGATTTAAAATGATCGATTTTTTAAAAAAAAATTGTATTAAAAGTTTAAGTTTAGAGTACCCATCCCCACCCCATAGCATAAAGGTAAAAAACAATTTATGCAGTGTTATCTTCATTTTAGATGTCAAAAGGGGTTTGCGGCTCTCAGTGTTTTCCTTTTTGTGGGAAACAGGTCCAAATGGCTCTTTGAGTGTTTAAGTTTGCAGACCCCTGCCCCAGGAGATGGAAGCTCTGACACCTAGGGATGAGCTGTTCGGTTCGGACGGTTCGGAGTTCGGACCGAACTTAGCCTGTTCGGTCTGCTCGCGAACTCCGAACATTTCCAGGTGTTCGGCGCATGTTCGACCACAATGCAACACAATGGCCCACAATGCACTTTTACACTGGCCTGAAGCTCGTAATTGGCTACAGCCTTGCACCTGACCACAGGTCTGGTGCAAGACAGGTTCAACAGTATGCCAATCACGGCTCAGAGTCCTGATTGGGCAAATTTTGCCCAATCATGGGCTCACAGAGCTAAGTCCCGCAGCACACTATATAAGGTTTCCACGCACCGCTTCAGCATGCATTTGAGAGGAGATTCCATAGGAGATTGTTGTTGTGTGTTCTTACTGCCGGTCTGCCACGCTACTGGGGGGGTCTGGGGGGTCTCATTTCTACAAAACATTTGGGAATTGAGGTGATCTGTGTCTTGTCACTGGCTGCCAGCAAGTATTTTGGGGATCACAAATTTCTACAAAACATTTGGGAATTGAGGTGATCTATGTCTTGTCACTGGCTGCCAGCAAGTATTTTGGGGATCACAAATTTCTACAAAACATTTGGGAATTGAGGTGATCTATGTCTTGTCACTGGCTGCCAGCAAGTATTTTGGGGATCACAAATTTCTACAAAACATTTGGGAATTGAGGTGATCTTCTGTGTCTTGTCACTGCCAGCAAGTATTTTGGGGGTCTCACAAATTTCTACAAAACATTTGGGAATTGAGGTGATCTGTGTCTTGTCACTGCTGCCAGCAAGTATTTTGGGGGTCACAAATTTCTACAAAATATTTGGGAATTGTTATCCGTGTGTTCTCACTGGCTGCCACCCATCAGGGGGTCTCACTGATTATAGGAGGTTTCTGAGACTTGTAATCTGTGGCTTCTCACTGCCACCCATCAAGGGGTCTCACTGATTTATAGGAGGTTTCTGAGACTTGTAATCTGTGGCTTCTCACTGCCACCCATCAGGGGGTCCCACATACTTCTAGCAGATTTATGCGAATTGTAATCTGTGGCTTCTCACTGCCACCCATCAGGGGGTCCCACATACTTCTAGCAGATTTATGCGAATTGTAATCTGTGGTTTCTCACTGCCACCCATCAGGGGGTCCCACATACTTCTAGCAGATTTATGCAAATTGTAATTTGTGTCTTCTCACTGCCACCCATCAGGGGGTCTCACTGATTTATAGGAGGGAATTTTAATCTGTGTCTTGTCACTGGCTGCCAGCTATCAGGGTGTCTCACTGAGTTATACCAGAGTTCTGTAAATCTTTAATCTTTATATCAGAGTTGAATCAGAGTTCTGTATATATTTTTAATCTATATATATCACTCACTATGTCTGAAAGAACAAAAAGGACAGGCAGACGCTCCCAGACACAGATAAGAGGGCAAGCAGCCCCTGTGTCGGGAGGCTGTGCCTCTGGTCGTGGTGGACATGGTGCATCCTCTGCAGGGGCACGCTTGTCCTTTGTAACTGGTGCTGGCCGTCTTAAGCAGCAGCAACATATTGAGGATATGGTGGATTGGCTAACCAGGCCATCCTCATCCTCCGAGTCCTCTGCCAGCCAGGCTTGTAGTGCTTTACAGTCCACCTCAGCTGACAAAACATCTAATGCAGCCTCCATATCCACAGCTATCCCTGCCGTAGCCTCCCTATCACACACGGAGGAGTCAGCTGAATTGTTTGACTACAATGAGAGTGACATGCTGCTTGAGGATGCGCAGCAAGTACAGTGCTCTGATTCAATCTCTGAGGTTGAGGAAGGGAGTATAATCAACCTAGAGGAAGGGGGTGCCAGTGATGACACACAAAAAACTGGCACTCATGTTGCCCCAGCAGCTGCAGCATACTGCCAAGTTGGCTCCAGTGACGAGGAGATAGGGGGTGAAGATGACATTGATGATGAGGTCACTGACTCCACCTGGGTGCCAGATCGAACAGAGGAATCAAATGAGGAGGAGGGGGAGGAGGAGGCACAGCAAACACGAGGCAAAACATCCTCTATGACCAACCGTAGCACTAGCCAGTCCAAGGCATCAGATGTCAGAGCTGCTCCGGTGCAGAGCGCTGTTGTCTCAAAGCACACATGCAGGAACTCTGTTGTCTGGGAGTTCTTTAAGAAATGTGCAGCAGAGCGCACCGTTTCTATTTGTAATCTATGTCAGATGAGGCTGAAGCGTGGGAAAGACACCAGACACTTGGGTACCACGTGCTTGAGGCGACATATGAACACCTGCCACACATCCCGTTGGCGCAAAACTTTGCGTAGGTCCTCCTCCTCATCATCTGTCTCTACCCCCACTGTATGTCCTGCCATGTCATTGCCTACAACCTCCACTGACAGGGATGATGCTACAGTAATGGATGTACCAGCTCCTTCCTCACAATGTGACATCATCCCATCAGCTGAAGATTTACGCAGTCAGATTACGTTGCCGCAGCTGCTGCAGCGTAAGAAAAAATATAGTCCCAACCATCCCCAAGCACCGCGTCTAAATGCCAGCTTAGCAAAATTACTCGCATTGCAGCTGCTGCCTTTCCAGCTGGTGGACTCTGCTCCCTTCCGTGAATTTGCTGAATGTGCTGTACCACAGTGGCAGGTTCCAAAACGCCATTACTTTTCACGCAAGGCCGTTCCAGCACTATACCAGCACGTGGAAGACAATGTTATCCAGTCATTGGGAAAGGCAGTCAGCAACAAGGTGCATGTGACTTTAGACACGTGGTCCAGCAAGCATGGACAGGGCCGTTACATTTCCTTCACAGCACACTGGGTAACTCTGATTGCAGCTGGGAGGGATCCAAGACGGGGCTCTGTGCTGGAGCTTGTTCATCCAACACGCCTCCAGAAAGTTGCTTGTATGAGCTCTGTCTGCTCCACCACCTTTTCCTCCTCCTTCCCTGTCTCTGGCGAAGTGGCAGTTAAACCGACGCGTGGCAGGGGCTACGCAATGGCTCAAGCAAAAAGATGCCATACTGTGCTTGAGCTGGTTTGTTTAGGGGACAGGAGCCACACCGGGCCAGAAATTGTCAGCTCTGCAGGGGCAGGTGCAGAGATGGTTAACACCACGCCAGCTTCAGCTGGGAATGATCGTCTGCAATAATGGAAGCAACCTTCTCTCCACCCTACGCAAGGCTAAATTGACGCATGTACCATGCCTAGCACACGTCCTAAATCTAGTGGTACAGCATTTCCTAACCAAGTACCCAGGGCTGCCAGAGCTTCTCAGCCAGGCCAGAAAAGTCTGCAGCCACTTCAGATGGTCATTCCCAGCAAGCGTTCGCCTGGCAGAAATTCAAAGAGAATTCCACCTTCCCACAAACCGTCTGATCTGTGACATGCCCACCAGGTGGAACACGACATTAGCAATGCTGCAGCGTCTGCACAAGCAGAGGTCCATAAACGAGTACCTGTGTGAGTATGGCACAAGGACCGGTTCAGGTCAACTTGTTTTTTCCCCCCCCACAGTGGCTGATCAAGGATGCATGCACTGTACTGTCACCATTTGAGGAGGCAACGAGGATGGTGAGCAGGGACAGTGCATGCATCAGTGACACAATTCCTTTAGTGTTCCTGCTGGAGCACACTCTGTGGGGAATTATAGATGTGGCTCTAGAGGCAGAGCAGCGGGAGGAAGAGGAGGCCTTCCCTAGCTCTCAAGGCCCCAGTCTTTCTGCAGACAGCATTCCAGCGGGTCCTACTTAGATCAGTCAGGAGGAGGATGAGGAGGAGGAGGAATATTTAAGTAGTGGGGGCATTGAAGGTGGGGATATCTCAAGGGAGGGTTTCGTGTGCCCAGAAACACAAGGGCTAGTGCGTGGCTGGGAGGAGGAAGTGCACGATGGGGTCATCCTCATTGACCAGGAAGACTCGGAAGCTAATGCCACCTCCAACCTACGCTGCATGGGCTCCCTTATGATGCAAAGCCTGCTAAAGGACCCCAGGATTCATGCTATCAAGGAGAGGGATCATTACTGGTTGGCAAGCCTTCTTGATCCACGATACAAGGGTAAAGTTGCAGTGCTCATCCTGCCCGCACAGAGGGAGCACAGGATGAAAAAACTTGAGGACGCTCTAAAGCAACACTTGTGTAACACCTTTCCAGGCACTGGTAGGTTTCCAAGTGATGAAAAAAGGTGCTTCTGAGGCTGCGGATGATCAGAGGAATAGAGGTGAAGGCCGGGGCCGCTTGACTGATGCCTTTTTAAATTTGTTTAGTCCACGATGCCCAGGGACGTCAAATGTAGGCACCCATTGCCAGCATCTTCACCGTATGGTGCAGGACTACCTAGGGGCAAGGGCAGACCTGGATACCTTTCCAGCAGATGATCCACTGGCTTACTGGATGTTGAGATTGGATCACTGGCCAATACTTAGCCAATATGCTATGCAGCTACTAGGTTGCCCTTCATCAGCGTGCTTTCTGAAAGGACGTTCAGTGCCGCTGGAGGTTTTGTCACAGACAAAAGAGTGCGTCTGTCCACCGACTCTGTAGACCGGCTGACATTTATAAAAATGAATCAGTCCTGGATCAGCAGTTATCAATCCCCTGATGCTGACGTAACGGAATAGATCGGGGATGTCTTCTGCATGCACAAAACCTCCAGCACTGAACTCTTCCACAATACCACAAAAGGGTTATGGTGTGAATGGACTTGCTGCCATGAAAGGCACAATATTTGGTTGGAAGTACAGGGGTTCGGTGGAGGCGCTCGTATCTAGAGATGTTGGTATTAGGTGGTTGCTGCCAACTGGGAGATGGCACAGGCTCTCGAGAGGTTGTGCAGGTAGAATCGGGAAAAACAGTGGAAGTTCCTAGTGGCGCAGTAATTAGATGGTATAGCTCAAGTAGTAGCAGGGTTAATGGTGTGGACCATAAATGTAAGGTGCAAATCACAGAGGATATAAAGTGCTAATGCAATATCCTGAGTGTGCGAAACAGGGTTAAATACAGATGCAATACAATTAAAGTGCACGTGCAACGATTCAGATGGGAAATATTATAGCAAGGCTGTTGGAGACAGGATGATAATGGCTGATAAAGTCCAAAGTAATTACGGCTATCTGCCAAATGGGAGTGATAAAACGTCTTTATTGATAATTGGTCCGGTTCCTAAGTGGATGGGTGCTGCATCAAACGTGCTCAAGAATATTGTCAGTGTTACCCTTTCCACAAATATGGCGAGTCCGTTGAACGTGTCCGTTCTCCTAGTCATCTCGATGGGCTCCGGAATGGGGGATATAATGAGAGAAGAGAAGTAATAGTGGCTCCCCGCTAAGCAGCACCATATGCGTGACAGTTGAGCCTGGATCGATAAGGCTCCTGAATCTGTGAGTGTGACTCTTATCTCTTTCAACATACGATTTTAAGGCTGATGTCATGCTATGAGAGCGTTGTCTCTTCTTTGCTCTTGTGTTCCCCCATCTGAGGTCGAATAAGAAGACTGTGTTAAGAAGGGCAGTGACTACCCTGATTTTAGACACAAGGCGCTCCACTCCAGAGCCTGGATTCAAAAGGCTCTGGATCTTGTAAGTGTGCATTTTTCTGAATATATTGCACTCTATATATAGACGGTACCACACTATTACTTCTCTTCTCATTATATCCCCCATTCCGGAGCCCATCGAGATCACTAGGAGAACGGACACATTCAACGGACTCGCCATATTTGTGGAAAGGGTAACACTGACAATATTCTTGAGCACGTTTGATGCAGCACCCATCCACTTAGGAACCGGACCAATTATCAATAAAGACGTTTTATCACTCCCATTTGGCAGATAGCCCTAATTACTTTGCACTTTATCAGCCATTATCATCCTGTCTCCAACAGCCTTGCTATAATATTTCCCATCTGAATCGTTGCACGTGCACTTTAATTGTATTGCATCTGTATTTAACCCTGTTTCGCACACTCAGGATATTGCATTAGCACTTTATATCCTCTGTGATTTGCACCTTACATTTATGGTCCACACCATTAACCCTGCTACTACTTGAGCTATACCATCTAATTACTGCGCCACTAGGAACTTCCACAATATTTGGTTGCACTGACGCCTGTGCCAGATTTATATCATTTGAATTTTTTGAACCGCAGGGTCCAACCCTGCACTCTTCCACAATACCACAAAAGGGTTACGGTGTGAATGCACTTGCTGCCATGAAAGGCGCAATATTTGGCTGCAATGACGCCTGTGCCACATCTATATCATTTAAATTTTTTGAACCGCAGGGTCCAACCCTGCACTCTTCCACAATACTACAGAGGGGTTACTGTATGATAGTACTTGCTGGCAGTCTGGCACCAAAAGCACAATATCTGGGTGCACTGACTCCTTTACCAGATTCATATCTTTTTAATATAGGACCAAATGGTCCACCCCTGCATTCTTCCACAATACTACAGAGGGGTTGCTGTATGATAGTACTTGCTGGCCTGGCAGTCTGGCACCAAAAGCACAATATCTGGGTGCACTGACGCCTTTACCAGATTCATATCTTTTTAATATAGGACCGCAAGGTCCACCCCTGCATTCTTCCACAATACTACAGAGGGGTTACTGTATGATAGTACTTGCTGGCAGTCTGGCACCAAAAGCACAATATCTGGGTGCACTGACTCCTTTACCAGATTCATATCTTTTTAATATAGGACCACATGGTCCACCTCTGCATTCTTCCACAATACTACAGAGGGGTTGCTGTATGATAGTACTTGCTGGCCTGGCAGTCTGGCACCAAAAGCACAATATCTGGGTGCACTGACGCCTTTACGAGATTCATATCTTTTTAATATAGGACCGCAAGGTCCACCCCTGCATTCTTCCACAATACTACAGAGGGGATACTCTATGATAGTACTTGCAGGCCTGGCACCAAAAGCACAATATTTGGGTGCACTGCCACTGACGCCTGTATCAGATTCATATCCTCAGAGGGGTTACGGTGTGACGGCACTGTTGCCGACGCTAAAGGCCCAATTTTAAAGCACCTATTGTTACTTTCATCCAAAGCCTGCATAAGTTTCACAATAATGTAGCCAAAAAATCACTAAACATTTTCTGTGTGTCCGAAAATGTCTCCTCTTTTCATACAGACTGCCGCCCCAAGCAGTTGTTTATGGATAGATTAAAGGAAAAGCATTTACCGTCATTTTAAATGCCATTTTTTTGTTTTTAAGTGTTTCTATACATCCTAGAAATCTGCCACTTCACGGGCAGGTTATGGGGACCTCCTAGGCACGATATTTGAAGGAATTTTTCATTTTTATTTTTAACCCTTATTTCATGGAAAACTCACTGTCCCTTTAAAAACGTTTTTTTTAAACTTTTTGTCCTTGTTTCCTGTCCCCCAGGGCACTACCCGGACCCCCATACACCTTTTATGGCAAATATCTAGCATATATGCCCTCTTGGAGGGCACTCTAAAAACCGAATTTTCAGCCCCATTGACTTGTATTGAGTTCGAGTTCGGATTCGGATTCGGAAAGTTCCGGTTTGGGTACGAACCCGAACTCAGGAGTGTTCGGCTCATCCCTACTGACAACCCCTTGCGCAGGTGGTGGGAGAGCCTTCTTAGGGTCGGTTCTTCTGCAGTAATACAACGCTCTGCTATAATCACATCTCTAAAGAGTTTAGGGTTAGATTACTATTTGTGCTTGTGTTAGGGTTAACTCTAACCCTAACATTCTGGTCCATTGTTGCTTCATTTTAAGGCAACAGATTCTGCCCCTTCTGATGTGAGCGCAGCGAGAAACAGTTTTTTTAAAATCAAGTTTTGTTTTGTAGAAGTATTTTCGGCGAGGGGTGGCTCTCCAGATTTTTCTGCCTACAGGCTCCTGAGACATAAATCCAGTCCTGGGCAGAGGGATACATGGAGGAACATTGTAAACAATTTGTTCCCAGTGTACCTTTGCCATGGAGCGAGGAAGCGGCAGATAGCACTGCTCTCGCAACCGAGGGATCTGAGGTAAGTATGGTATTTTTGGGTGGGTTTAACTTTATGTGTTATGGGATTGTGCTGAAGTACAATCCCATAACACCAGGGTCTGAGAAACATTCTTTTCAGAATAATGTAAGACACAGTTGGGGAATGAGCAGTCTTTAACAGCTCATTCTCCATCCGCTGGGACCACATTAGCTTCTCCCATACAAAGTATAGAAGACGCTAATGTATAGTAACCTGGCGCAACATCCAAGGCACAAGCTGAGCTTGCATCTCTGATAGAATAGGGTGGTTAAAAAATAAGCACAGGACTTTAGCCGTTAAGCTGTACTTCTTGAGTGCTGAGCATTCCAGTGCGAGGTGCTCAGCTAACGCTTGCCCCAGAATATCTCGCTAAAATGGGGATGCTATTGTGAAACCTGCAGGCGCAGATTTTCCACATTAGGGCCTATTCTGTAATTCACCGTAATGGGGAAAATCTATTCTATGGATTTGTTAAGCCTACAACAGCTCACAGTCTGTGCTTTCCCAGGCCCTTTCTAATTTGGCGTGGTGCGTGTCAATGTCAGCTTCATAGTTTAAGTGCCTTTTCTGTTTGACTGTCCGCTTAGGCCTTGCGCCTTCTTACATCGGTTGCGGATGTGTTGCAGTGTTAGTGTCCGAGTTGTTGCTCCCTTGTGTGGTGTCTGGTGAAGGTCTGAATTCTGCCATGCTGCAGGTATGTGTAGGCCTTTAGCCAGTGCGTGTGGTCTGTTACCTTGTCAGCGATGGATGACTGTCTCAGATGGTGCCAGTTGGTGTCATGCAGCAGTAAGCGTTGCAGCTGTACTCACACGTGTCCGGTTCTGATCCGTGTCCTGGCAGCTGTTTGGTGGCGTGCGCCGGGGGTAGGTAAGATGGCTGCTCCTCACTGTATAGTCATGCGGAGAGAGAGTCCAGTAAAGACAGGGGAGTAAACAAACCTATTCTAAAGACCGGTCTTTCAGAATAGGGCTGCTGTGTACCATGCAGGGTCTCTGGCCTAGGCTGTCTACTCTGTATCATCAAAATATTGAGGCTTTCCTTTGTACCAGTGTCTCAGCTTGGCTAATGCAAGGTGCCCTCCCCTTGTGACTGACTGTGACAGAAGGGGTACAACAAAGGAACCCGGGTTGGGGCCGGCTGAGCCCCTAGTTGGCAGCACGCCCTAGGCAGTTGCCTAGATTGCCTAGTGGAAGCACCGGCCCTGGGCAGAGCAATCTGTTTAACTGGGGGGCGCAGTCTGTTTTACTGTGGTGCACAGTAATCTGCCTTACTACCTGCTTGTAGTATCTGAAGCTAAAGCCTTGTCACAGCAGCTTGTCTAGTAACTGTTTAAAGCTGGAACCATCTGAGTAGATTCTTGAGGCATAGCATCTGTTTCACTGAGGGCACTAGGGGTGTAATATTTGCATATGTAATTATTAACCAATCATATGCCAGCGTTCAAACTGTCTGGTGACTGTTAAACTGGCTGAGTCATTTAGCAGTTGGCTCTCTGAAGCAACGGTCATTTCAGCAGCTCTGCCATATTATAATAAAACCAGCAGCACGTTTATCCTTATTTCTGTATCCGAGAGTCATTTGAACAAGCAGAGCGCCTCAGCAGCACAAAAACCAAACATTACATGGTATCAGAAGAAACGGATCTCTTCTCTTAACATGGATGCCGCTGGAGTCCCAATGCCCACAATGAATTGGGAAGCAAGTAACTTGCCTGATGCATGGCGGAAGTTCAGACAACATGCAGATCTCATGTTCGGCTGACCCCTAAAAAGTAAGAGTGAGGATGTAAAATGTAATTACCTCCTACTATTGTAACCGGAAACACTGGGTTCACTTCACAACGGCGCCGGACCGGACACAAGCAAGGATTGTCTGAACACGAGTCTCTTCAGGAAAGGCAAACTTTATTGTGTCGTCACACAAATGCTCACACAGGATTGAATCGCAAAGAGCGAGCCCCGTTCTCACCCCGACGAGGGGTCTTATACCCTGAATACATAATTAGGTACATCCCAATTAGCCCACCTCCCGGTGACACTTTATTCCACCCCACGTGGGTTAATACCTCCCATTGTTAGTACAAAGGCATTCCATACATTGACCGTAAATTGGCAAACTTCAGGTTAGTCTGACAGTTTGTGATTTGCTGCCGCACTCAATCCGGGCCGTGCCAACCTCCCTAAAGGCTATGTTTATTTGTTACAGATAAAGCATGGTCGGGTTTCTACGCTCTCTTTGTCTCTCTGCAGGCCTCAGTGACCTTGCAGTATCCATTTGTCATTCTGTCTCTCCGTGCCAAGAGCTGGCCGGATCTTCCCCTCGTTTAATTGCTTCTCTGTTAATCTACCACATTCCTAAAATTCTATGTAAGCTTCATTCTAGTGTCTATTGAAATCTACCTAGTTATTTGCAAGTGAAACAATATTCTGAACAAGATGGCCGCTTGGCTCATAATAGCGACCATCTTCCAGCCTGATTCCACTTCACTATGAGCTGGTGAAAAGGGCAGAGACATTTTCAATACATGGGCCTTACCTGGAGACGATGCTATGTCGCTAAATTCATATTACGACCGTTTCGCAGCGTATATCGAGCCCAAAACTAACGTAATATTTGCATGATATAAGTTCCACCAGAGAGTGCAGCAGGCTCAGGAACCTTTTGAGCAGTTTATGACAGACTTACGGCTCCTTGCTCGGGACTGCAATTATGCTCAGAGCGATGAGATGATCCGAGACCGCATTGTCTTTGGCGTACATTCTCCGAGGTTGAGTGAGAAATTATTAAATGTCGGGTCAGAGTTAACGCTAGAGAAAATTAACAAGGAATGGTGCAGCGCCACACAACATGCATCCACCACCAGGGTGCCCAGATAGCCAATCTCAGGATATAGTGGTTTCCCCTATACCATTACACACAATATAGAAAAGAATAAACTGGATCGGCGCAAATATTGCTCTCTGGGGTCCTGGATTCTCGCATATATATGTATAAAAAAAGGGAGACAATAATAGTGCAACACTGATATATACAATATACTGTGATGTACGTAATGTATATCCCACTCACAAGAGTAGAGCCGTAACACTGGCTCTAAGTGGGTCCAGGCATGCGGGTAAATTATCTTCGATTTCTTAGGTGACCCCCACCTTACAGCAAATTTTTCTGTCCGAAGTTTATGCAGTGGAGAAAAGGAAAAATGTCCTTGTGTAGATCCGCAAACAAAGGTCACAATTTTGTGTACAGATGGAATCGTACTCACATTTTAGGGAGCTCACATAGCTCGTGAATGTATGCCCATAGGTTTTTTTAGGGGTGGGAGAAAAAACCCAGAGGAAAAACCACCGATGATCCAGGAAACAGCAAAGCAGGAAACAGGATTGAAGATAAAAAATAAAATTTATTTAAAACATAATTAAAATAGCCACCAGAACGCGTTTCGCCGCATCAAGTAACGGCTTCATCAGCTGAAAACATGGGAGGGGAGGTGGCAATCCAATTCCCCAAAATGGCCTTTTTAGCCACAGCGGATAGCACTCCCGAGGGCACATTACATCTTAACACAAAAATCCTCGCGCAAAGTGAAAATCTTTGCACCAAATGTGAAAAGTTCAGCGCGTGCAAATCACTGTTGGAATTACAATCCTCGCGTGTTTTTTTCATCCACCGATCAATTGCGCGCACAAACAGGACGCGCCCAAATGCATGCGCAGTACCGTCTCGCAAAAAATCCTTGCGCGAGCAGTCTTTTTTCGACATTCAGCCAATCAGAATTAAGAACCACACCTGTCTCACATTAACAAATTGCATCTGCCACTGTCAATCCGAGCATATATGCTACAGCAATAATACATGTACACACAACTTCATCCATTGTATTAGTTTGGTATGATTTGAATGGGCCACTGTGCTTTGGTGCATTCCTTTTTATAGACTTGGATATTTGGGGTTCGCCAGGTTGTTCAAATTTGCCATTAGCACCAGATTTTAGGAGTTGCTAAAATTATGCGCGCAAAGGCTATGCGGTAATTACCGAAATAGATTGTAATACCATACTCGTACCAGCGCATATTCGCATTTGCGCTCAAAATGTTAAGTATAGGACTCGCGAAGTACAGTAAGCTCGCGCAGTGTTTGCGCAGGTTCACCCACGGTAGAAGATTGCACGTGGTTGTTGCGCTGACTATGTAATACGGGATTCGGCGCAAATGGTTTTACACCTCGCGGTAATTTTTTTTGCGCCGGCGCAAACGTTTGCGTGAAGATTGTAATTTAGCCCTAAGAGTTTACCTGAGGATAGCAACAAAACATCCACCCTACTCGCTCACCACCCTTCCTCATCCACAACCTCTCCCTACAGAACCAGGTATGGACGGCAGATAAAGCCAAGAGACATGTATATATTCCTCTAACCGAGGAAATATCCCTCTAGATAATTTTAACTATAAGAAATAAAATTTAATTGTTTTAATTTAACATATTTCATATCTTTTAAAATAAATAGTCATTCAATGAACAGATAGTGACTTGCGTATTGACAAATCTTTTACCACATTTTGGTCTCGATATTCAGACAGTGTGAGCTTGGTCTATTGTTATAAGACCTTCCGGCAATCAATTAGTATGTTGAGCCTAATATGTACATCTGGTGATTTTATAATATATACACCATACACATAAAGGTAGTACAAACCCTTACAAAGCAATAAACACATTAGACTGACCAGTCCACTATTACTCAGGTGTCATTCAATTACGTTTGCAATTGGAGTGCCTCAATAGCTCGCTCCTTTGCTGCGATAATATGCTTATTGTACCGTCAATGACACCATTTAAACCGTCTGGTCTCCTGTACTTGATGTGATATAGGAATGAGCTGTTCGGTTCGGAGTTCGATTCAAACATCGTCTATTTGCATGTTCGCGAACTACGAACATTTCCGCATGTTCGCCCACAATGCACCACAATGGACCACAATGCACTTTTCCACTGGCCTGAAGCTTGTAATTGGCTACAGCCTTGCACCTGACCACAGGTCAGGTGCAAGACAGGTTCAAGACTATGGGCAAATTTTGCCCAATCATGCGCACACAGAGCTAAGTCCCGCAGCACACTATATAAGGCTTCACACAGCGCTTCAGCACGTGTTTGAGCGGAGATTGTTCTTGTGTTAGTGTGTGTTGTTAGTGTGTGTTCTCACTGCCAGTCTGCCACCAGCTACTGGGGTGGTCTCATTTCTACAATATTTCTGGGAATTGTTCTAATCTGTGTGTTCTCACTGCCACCAAGTATTGTGGGGGGGGGGGGGGTCAGTAATTTCTACAAAATATTGGGAATTGTTATAATCCGTGTGTTCTCACTGCCACCAAGTATTTTGGGGGTCAGTAATTTCTACAACATATTTGGGAATTGTTATAATTAGGGATGCACCGATACCACTTTTTTAAGACCGAGTACGAGTACTGATACTTTTTAAAAGTACTCACCGATACCGAGTACCGATACTTTTCTTTAATGTCATGTGACGCTTTCCAATAAAAACAGACCATATAAAAATGCCCCCAGCTCACATGTATATCCCCCCGATATATATATATATATATTCATACTGCCCCAGCTCATGGATTTGCCCCAGCTCACACATGGATTTGCCCCAGCTCACACATGGATTTGCCCCAGCTCACACATGGATTTGCCCCAGCTCACACATGGATTTGCCCCAGCACACACATGGATATTGCCCCCCAGCTTATGGATTTGCCCCCCCAGCTCACACATGGATATGCCCCCCCAGCTCATGGATATGCCCCTCCAGCTCGTGGCTATGCCCCCCCAGCTCATGGATATGCCCCCCAGCTCATGGATATGCCCCCCCAGCTCACACATGGTTATGCCCCCAAGCTCATGGCTATGCCCCCCCAGCTCATGGATATGCCCCCCCAAGCTTATGCCCCCCCAGCTCACACATGGTTATGCCCCCCCAGCTCATGGATATGCCCCCCCAGCTCATGGATATGCCCCCCCAGCTTATGGTTATGCCCCCCCAGCTCACACATGGTTATGTCCCCCAGCTCACACATGGTTATGCCCCCCCAGCTCACACATGGTTATGCCCCCCCAGCTCACACATGGGTATGCCCCCCATCTCATGGACCACCCCCCCAACGATACTTACCTTCCTGGGCGCTGCCGGAATGTCTCCGCGCGCGTGCTTGTTGGAAGGACCCCAGCCGCGACCACGTGGGACCATGTGATCGCGGCTGGGGTCCTTCCAACGAGCACGCGCGGGGAAACTTTCCCAGCGTCGCCCAGGAAGGTAAGTATCATCGCGGAGAGCAGCTGCAGGGCCTGTCTGAATGCTCTATCAGCATTCAGACAGGCCCTGCAGCTGCTCAGTGTGTTTATACTTACCTTCCTGGGCGCCGCCGGGAAAGTTTCCCCACGCGCGCTCGTTGAAGGACCCCAGCCGCGATCACATGGTCCCACGTGGTCGCGGCTGGGGTCCTTCCAACGAGCACACGCGCGGAGACATTCCCGGCGGCGCCCACGAAGGTAAGTATTGCGGTGAGCAGCTGCAGGGCCGGCTGTCCAAATGCCGATAGAGCATTTGGACAGTCGCCGCAGCCCCTCGGATGCCGGCAAGCCGGCTCAATGCCGGCTTCCAGTATCGGAAAAAATATCGGGGGGTACTGCACGAGAACCAAGTACTCCTGCGGTACCCAGTATCGGCCCCGATACCGATACTAGTATCGGTGCAACCCTAGTTATAGTCCGTGTGTTCACACTGACACCAAGTATTTTGGAGGGTCAGTAATTTCTACAAAATATTTGGGAATTGTTATAATCCGTGTGTTCTCACTGCCACCAAGTATTTTGGGGGGTCAGTAATTTCGACAAAATATCTGGGAATTGTGGTAATCTGTGTCTTGTCACTGCCACCCATCAGGGGGTCTCACTGATTTATAGGAGGTTTCTGGGAATTGTAATCTGTGTCTTGTCACTGGCTGCCAGCTATCAGGCTGTCTCACTGAGTTATACCACAGTTCTGGAAATCTTTAATCTTTATAACAGAGTTGAATCAGAGTTCTGTATATATTTAATATATATATCACTCACCATATCAGAAAGACCAAAAAGGACAGGCAGACGCTCCCAGGCACAGATAAGAGGGCAAGCAGCCTCTGTGTCGGGAGGCTGTACCTCTGGTCGTCGTGGACGTGGTGCATCCTCTGCAGGGGCAGCTTGCCCTTTCTAACTGGTGCTGGCTGTCTTAAGCAACAGCAACATACAGAGGATTTGGTGGATTGGCTAACTAGGCCATCCTCATCCTCCGAGTCCTCTGCCAGCCAGGCTTGTAGTGCTTTATGGCCAATGCATCTAATACAGCCTCCATGTCCACAGCTACTCCTGCCTTAGCCTCACTATCACACATGGAGGAGTCAGCTGAATTGTTTGACTACAATGACAGTGACATGATGCTTGAGGATGCACAGCAACTACAGTGCTTTGATTCAATCTCTGAGGTTGAGGAAGGGAATATAATGAACCTAGAGGAAGGGGGTGCCAGTGACACACAAATAACTGGCACTCAAGTTGCCCCAGCAGCTGCAGCATACTGCCAAGTTGGCTCCAGTGACAAGGAGATAGGGGGTGATGATGACAATGATGATGAGGTCACTGACTCCACCTGGGTGCCTGATCGAACAGAGGAGTCAAGTGAGGAGGAGGAGGAGGCACAACAAACACGAGGCACAACGTCCTCTATGACCAACCGTAGCACTAGGCAGTCCAAGGCATCAGATGTCAGAGCTGCTCAGGTGCAGAGCGCTGTTGTCTCAAAGCACACATCCAGGAACTCTGCTGTCTGGGAGTTCTTTAAGAAATGTGCAGCAGACCCCACCGTTGCTATTTGTAATCTATGTCAGATGAGGCTCAAGCGTGGGAAAGACACCAGACACTTGGGTACCACGTGCTTGAGGCGACATATGAACACCTGCCACGCATCCCGTTGGCGCAAAACTTTGCGTAGGTCCTCCTCACCTGTCTCTACCCCCACTATATGTCCTGCCATGTCATTGACTCCAACCTCCACTGACAGGGATGATGCTACATGGGACAGGGATGATGTAATGGATGTACCAGGTCCTTCCTCACAATGTGACAGCATCCCATCAGCTGAAGATTTACGCAGTCAGATTATGTTGCCCCAGCTGCTGCAGCGTAAGAAAAAATATAGTCCCAACCATCCCCAAGATCAGCATCTATATGCCAGCTTAGCAAAATTACTCGCATTGCAGCGGCTGCCTTTCCAGCTGGTGGACTCTGCTCCCTTCCGTGAATTTTCTGAATGTGCTTTACCACAGTGGCATGTTCCAAAACACCATTACTTTTCACGGAAGGCCATTCCAGCACTATACCAGCACGTGGAAGACATTGTTATCGAGTCATTGGGAAAGGCAGTCAGCAGCAAGGTGCATGTGACTTTAGACACGTGGTCCAGCAAGCATGGACAGGGCCGTTACATTTCCTTCACGGCACACTGGGTAACTCTGATTGCAGCTGGGAGGGATCCAAGACGGGGCTCTGTGCTGGAGCTTGTTCATCCACCACGCCTCCAGAAAGCTGCTTGTATGAGGTCTGTCTGCTCCACCACCACCTCTCCCTCTTCCTCCTCCTCCTTCTCTGTCTCTTGCGAAGTGGCAGTTAAACCGAGTTTAAGTGGCAGGGGCTACGCAATGGCTCAAGCAAAAAGATGCCATACTGTGCTTGAGCTGGTTTGTTTAGGGGACAGGAGTCACACCGGGCCAGAAATTCTGTCAGCTCTGCAGGGGTAGGTGCAGAGATGGTTAACACCACGCCAGCTTCAGCTGGGAATGGTCGTCTGTGATAATGGCAGCAACCTTCTCTCCGCCCTATGCCTGGGTAAGTTGACGCATGTACCATGCCTAGCACACATCCTAAATCTGGTGGTACAGCGTTTCCTAACCAGGTACCCAGGGCTGGCACAGCTTCTCAGCCAGGCCGGAAAAGTCTGCAGCCACTTCAGACGGTCATTCCCAGCAAGTGCTCGCCTGGCAGAAATTCAAAGTGAATTCCACCTTCCACAAACCATCTGATCTGTAACATGCCCACCAGGTGGAACTCGACATTAGCAATGCTGCAGCGTCTGCACAAGCAGCAGAGGGCCATCAACGAGTACCTGTGTGAGTATGGCACAAGGACAGGTTCAGGTCAACTTGTTTTTTTCTCCCCCACAGTGGCTGATGATCAAGGATGCATGCACTGTACTGTCACCATTTGAGGAGGCAATGAGGATGGTGAGCAGGGACAGTGCATGCATCAGTGACACAATTCCTTTAGTGTTCCTGCTGGAGCACACTCTGCGAGGAATTATAGATGTGGCTCTAGAGGCAGAGCAGCGGGAGGAAGAGGAGGCCTTCCCTATCTCTGAAGGCCCCAGTCTTTCCGCAGACAGCATTCCAGCGGGTCCTCCTCAGATCAGACAGGAGGAGGATGAGGAGGAGGAGGAATATTTAAGTAGTGGGGGCATTGAAGGTGGGGATTCCTCAAGGGAGGGTTTTGTGTGCCCAGAAACCCAAGGACTAGTATGTGGCTGGGAGGAGGAAGTGCACAATGGGGTCATCCTCCTCATTGACCAGGAAGACTCGGAAGCTAATGCTACCTCCAACCTACGCTGCATGGGCTCCCTTATCCTGCAAAGACTGTTAAAGGACTCCAGGATTCGTGCTATCAAGGAGAGGGATCATTACTGGTTGGCAAGCCTTCTTGATCCACGATACAAGGGTAAAGTTGCAGAGCTCATCCTGCCCGCACAGAGGGAGGACAGGATGAAAAAACTTGAGGACACTCTAAAGTGACACTTGTGTAACACCTTTCCAGGCACTGGTAGGTTACCAAGTGATGACACAGGTGCTTCTGAGGCTGCGGATGACCAGAGGAGGTGTGTCTGTCCACCGACTCTGTAGACCGGCTGACATTTATAAAAATGAATCAGTCCTGGATCAGCAGCTATCAATCCCCTGATGCTGACGTAACGGAATAGATCGGGGATCTCTTCTGCATTCACAAAACCTCTACCATTGAACTCTTCCACAATACCACAAAAGGGTTACGGTGTGAAAGCACTTGCTGCCATGAAAGGCACATTATTTTGGTGCACTGACACCATTACCAGATTTACAGTTGTGTTCAAAATTATTCAACCCCCACTGAAATTGAGTGTTTTGGCCAGTTTGACATTGATTTTGATCATTCAGTCATCTTGCTTACAATTAAATCAAAGAGGCACGTGTAGGTCAGACAAATATAACATAACATTTATAATGAAATAACCACAAATGTCTTTTCTGTACTCACATCATTATCAGTTTTATTCCCCCAAGTGACATTCAATCTTAGTACTTAGTACAACATCCTTTTACAGTTATAACAGCTTTTAAACGTGAAGCATAGCTTGACACAAGTGTCTTGCAGCGATCTACGGGTATCTTCGCCCATTCGTCATGGGCAAAAGCCTCCAGTTCAGTCACATTCTTAGGCTTGCGCACTGCAACTGCTTTCTTTAAGTCCCACCAGATGTTCTCAATCGGATTTAAGTCAGGTGACTGCGATGGCCACTCCAAAATGTTCCAACCTTTAATCTGCAACCATGCTCTAGTGGACTTGGAGGTATGCTTGGGATCATTGTCCTGTTGAAAGGTCCAACGTCTCCCAAGCCTCAGGTTTGTGACGGACTGCATCACATTGTCATCCAATATCTCCTGGTACTGAAGAGAATTCATGGTACTTTGCACACGCTGAAGCTTCCCTGTACCTGCAGAAGCAAAACAGCCCCAAAGCATGATTGACCCCCCGCCATGCTTCACAGTAGGCAAGGTGTTCTTTTCTTCATTGGCCTTGTTCTTCCTCCTCCAAACATAGCGTTGATCCATGGGCCCAAACAGTTCTAATTTTGTTTCATCAGTCCACAGAACACTATCCCAAAACTTCTGTGGTTTGTCCACATGACTTTTGGCATACTGCAGTCGACTCTTCTTATTCTTTGGAGACAGCAAGGGGGTGCGCCTGGGAGTTCTGGCATGGAGGCCTTCATTATGCAGTGTGCGCCGTATTGTCTGAGCTGACACTTCAGTACCCACATCTGACAAATCTTTTCTCAGTTCCTCAGCAGTCTCACACGGGGACTTTTCTCCACTCTACGCTTCAGGTAGCGCACAGCAGTCGAAGTCAGCATCTTCTTTCTGCCATGACCAGGTAGCGTTTCAACAGTGCCCTTTGCCTTGAATTTGCGAATGATGCTTCCTATGGTGTTCTCTTGGTATTTTTAACATCTTTGCAATCTTCTTATAGCCATTGCCCTTCCTGTGAAGAGTAACCACCTCTTCTCTTGTCTTCCTGGACCATTCTCTTGACTTCACCATGTTTGTAACCACACCAATAAATTTCTAGGAGCTGAGTATGAGTCATTTTAAAGCTGCCTAATTGGTGCTTATTATGCTTTATTGCTGCTCCGTGACATCCACAGGTGTTTTCAATACCTGATTGAAAACACTTGAATGAACCTCTGTTCTTCAGAGTGGTAGTCTTTAAGGGGTTGAATAATTGTGTCAATGAAGAATTCACAAAAGAAACATTTACTACTGTATTACAAAACCAATTGATGTCATTTTAGTTACATATGGTTCTTTAAAAAGTCCTTGTAGGATTTCATTCTGAATACAATTACAAATGTACACTAAATTCCCTAAAACCCTTTACAGCATTGGGGGTTGAATAATTTTGAACACAACTGTATATTATTTTAATTTTTTGAACCGCAGGGTCCAACCCTGCACTCTTCCACAATACCACAGAGGGGTTACGGTGTGACGGCACTGTTGCCGACACTAAAGGCCCAATTTTAATGCACCTATTGTTACTTTCATCCAAAGCTTGCATAGGTTTCACCATAATTTAGCCAAAAAATCACTAAACTTGTTCTGCGTGTCCTAAAAGGTCTCCTCTTTTAATACAGACTGCCGCCCCAAGCAGTTGTTTATGAATAGATTAAAGGAAAACCGTTTACCGTCATTTGAAACGTCATTTTTTCGTTTTTAAATGTTTCTATACATCCTACAAATCCGCCACTTCACGGGCAGGTTATGGGGACCTCCTAGGCACGATATTTGAAGGAATTTTTCGTTTTTATTTTTAACCCTTATTTCATGGAAAACTCACTGTCCCTTTAAAAACGTTTTTTTTTTAAACTTTTTGTCCTTGTTTCCTGTCCCCCAGGGCACTACCTGGACCCCCAATACCCCCTTTATGGAAAATATCTTGCATATATGCCCTCTTGGAGGGCACTCTAAAAACCGAACTTTTGAGTCCCATTGAATTGCATTGAGTTTGGTTCGTGTTCGAGTTCGAACTCGAACTTTCAAAATTGTTCGAGTTCGAATGCGAACCGAACACGGGGGTGTTCGGCTCATCCCTAATGTGATACAGTATTAAACTCACATATCCACTGTTGAAAAAAGGGGGTGTATGACATACATTATCTGTCAAACTTCTTAGGACCCCATAGGTAACTTAGAGCATAGACAATGCAATCTTAAGAATGGATTAGTCACTTATAGACACCATGCTAACACAGCGAATATCAAATTGAAGTTTTGGATGTCACAACCATCCGTTAGTAAACATTTGATATCCTCCCAGGCACAAAATTCTTTTGGTTGAAACACCTTGATATTCAGTCAGTGTGAGCTTAGTCCATTGTTATACGACCTTCCAGCAATTAATTAGTATGTTGAGCCTAATATGTACATCTGGTGATTTTATAATATATACACCATACACATGGAGGTAGTACAAGCCCTTACAAAGCAATAATCACCTTAGAATGACCAGTCCACTATTACTTAGGTGCCATTCAATTACATTTGCAATTGGAGTGCCTCAATAGCTCGCTCCTTTGCGGTGATAATATGCTTATTGTACGGTCAGCTAGGTACACCATTTAAACCGTCTGGTCTCATATACTTGATGTGATACAGTATTATTTATTTATTTATTTATAAAGGATTTTACCAGGAAGGATACACTGAGATTTCTCTCGTCTTCAAGTATGTCCTGTACGTATTAAACTCATATATCCACTGTTGAAAAAAGGGAGTGTATTCACATACATTATCTGTCAAACCTCTTACGACCTCATAGGTAACTTAAAGCATAGACAATGCAATCTTAAGAATGGGTTAGTCATTTATAGGCAGGCACCATGCTAACACCGCGAATATCAAATTGAAGTCTTGGATGTCACAGCCATCCGTTAGTAAACATTGGTAGCCTCCCAGGCACAAAATCTTTTTGTTGAAACACTTGAATTCATGTAATTAACAATGCATAATCACAATGCTGTTATATTAACAACCAAACTGCTCAACGCACATTTCTCTGCTGAACTAACAGCAGTTTCATCAGGAGTATCTGCCGAGGGGGGCTGCAAACGCCGCGGACGTACCATTACGTCCTGCTGCGTTAAAGCCCACCTAATGCAGGACGTAATGGTACGTCCTGCGGCGTTAAGGGGTTAATGTATATTACTGAACTTTAATCGAAAATGAACATTCTGCAGACTTAATGGATGCTCGGGGGTTGGCGTAGCATAATGATATCTCAACATTAGGTTTTTCCTGAAATAAATAAAAAGTTTATGAAAAATGTGCTATTTTAGGCACACCTTTTCACTTAGTTACAGTTCTTGACTTCATATGTTGCATCATTCCCAGAGCCGGATTTGCATCTCAGGCGCATGTAGGCACAGAAATGTGAAGTGCACCCCGCCCAAAACAAATAAAAGAAACATGCCAAAATTCCTTTAAATTTTTTTTAAGGGCAAACTAGAAAAATAAAAACGTTTTAAAAACAAAATGGAAAACCAGTTACTCTCTGCACTCTATTCAAAAGGGGCAGAATCTGTTGCCTCAGTCAAGTTAGTGCAGTAGCATTGTTTGTTTTATATATAAAAGTATATATTGTCTCTGCTGTAGAACAGAGAAAAAAGTAAATTTTGTATTTACTTATTTTACACATTATCTAGTTATGTTTGGTATCATTGTAAAGACCAGACTCTGCCCTTTCCAATGACACCTCACTGAACCTTGTGCGATGTACAATTCAGAGATTCTCTCCTCAATACAATTCTCTCCTCACTGCAGTACCATGGTCGAGCAGGGTTATTCAAAGAGAATCGAAAAGCCACCGCACGTTCGGTGACTTTTCGTTCTCTTCAATTTGGTGCGATTTGGCAATCCCATTTCGGCGACCCTGCGGTGTACTCAGCAAGCACCACAGGGCCGCCGCAATGCAGGGAAAAGTCGCCGCAAACCCGACGAATACTCACCGCAAAACAAGGGCGAACGCACACCGAAACCCGCAAAAACATCTGGATTAACCCGCTGAAGACGCCAGAGAAACCCAAGCAGGAGCCGATCACAGCGCAGAGCAGCTGCCGTTAAAACCCGACACCGCAGACGAAGGAGGTGAAGAAAAAAAAACCCAGTACGTTTGAATGTTTGAAAACTGAAAGGCTGTTTGCAAACTACTGAGCGAAAATGTCTGAAACTTACATATAAGATCCAATGAATGATAATAAAAAGGGCTGTTACAGAAAAAAGAAAAAACGTCTAAATTTAAAAAAAATTATATATATATGAAAAACATTTGGCGAACTGCCTGCTCTCTGGATAGCCGAATGGCCAAGAAAGGTAACCTAACGCTGACCTTTCGGCAGCCATTCGGATCTCTTTGAATAACCCTGTAGGTTGTCGACGAAACATTGCATTGCATCATCAGCTCCATACTTGCTGGCAGTGTGGGAAATGAGGGGAGTTAGTGCAGCATCACTGTTCACTTTATAATTGTAAACTTAATATTAGTCTCTAAATATTAGAAAACAATATAATTTTATTTTTTACATAAATCTAACCTGGTTATGACCTTTCCAGTGATATCAAATATAATCTGGCCTTTCCAATGAAACGTTATATGTCCCTCTAGGCCTTAGGACTCCAGGGATACAGTGGTCTAAATGATTGTAAAAAAAAAAAATAATAATAATATTTTATTTTTTTAGAGCAAAGCATCCCCTTGTGGCAGGCGCCTATAGGCACATGCCTACTCTGCTTAGTTGTATTATTATTATTATTATTATTATTTATTTATAAAGCGCCAGCATATTCCGCAGCGCTGAAGCCAGTTGTAAATCCGGGCTTGATCATTCCTTTTGTAATAATCATGGAATCATGTTCAACTTTCAGAAAAGAAGTCTGAAGTGAAGTACATGATTACATGAACTATGGAGTGAACATGCTCAGAATAATATAAAGTGAAGTCCCTGCCTTCTCTTACCGTCTAAATCAATGGAAGGGCGAGTTGCTTTTCTGGCTCTCATTCTGTAACTTTTAATACTTGTTGGCTTCCTCTTCAGGATGTGTGACAGACTGGTATACTGCAATAAGCTAAAACATCATCAGCATTCCTGTTTAAGTCAATTTTCAGTAAATAGAATTTACAGTAACGTAGCACTTATTTCTCTGATCCACCCACACACCAGGGGGAATGCTTCATCAATAATTACATTGTGTCACCTAAATCTCATAATTTGTTATTTCCAATTCAAAACTCCACTGATGCCAATTTACCTCTAATATCACTGTGCCAGAACAATGGTCTTCATAAATCACTTAACCCACCTGTGATCCAGCCATCTGATAAACCTTACTGTGTCAAAATAAAAAGGCTACTAAAGAGAAAAAGAAGGGTTAACCCCTGGTAATACCTTTTTTTTTAAAGTAAGAACGGTGACTTTAAATAAAGGTTTGCAGACAGTCTCCTACTACATGACCACTTAAATACGCTTAAGTGATTGGTCATATTGGCTACAGTGTCGCTTTAAAATATGAACTAACATATGTGAAATTGTGCATCACCTTTCCTCTTTCATCCATCACATAAATTTGTTTTCTTAAATTTATTTAGTACACGGGGAGGTATAAAGTACAATGCACATACAAGTATCAGTCTTCCTGAACAATCTATGAGTAGAAAATGCTTGTGTTGCCAAAAGGTTTGGATCTTTGGACAGGTCCACCATATATGGTGGATGTACAAGCCATGCACACCACATAGGTGTCAACAAACATCAGTCTGCACTTTCTGCTATTGGATCAGTCTAGATCAGTTTTTCCCAAACCTGTCCTCAGAGCCCGCTGACACACCAGATATCTGAAGCACAGCACAGGTGATAGAATTTGCTGCTCAGTGATTGCAGGATTCAGTCTACATTTTCCCCAAGGTGATCTGCAAAATCTGGCCTGCTTGAGGCCGGGTCCCGAGGACAGGTTTGGGAAACACTGGCATAGATGGTGTGGTGTACAAGTGTACAACCTCATGATGGCTTTCTTGGCCTATTCTTGTAAGAGAACACAGACCTATGTTTTTTTTTTTATTTATAAGCCTCCTAGAAAGCAGCGCAGTCCTCTGAATCCAGTATTTGATGAATATATTTTTCCCAGGCTTGAACGTTTGCCATTTCCTTTCAATCGAAGGTCATAGTACTGGAATTGTAGAGATGAAATTTGAAGCTGTGTGCCTTTTCTCATCTGTTGAGATAGCGCTGCTGCCATAATAAGTGCTGCTGTAACATAATCCCGGGTCTACATACAATATGACACGCTTCTGCGTATGGGGTTGCAGGGTCGAGCCCAATGTGAGGTGACTAAAGTGGAGTACGTAGGTTTCCAGTGGTAGAAATTAAAAAAGAGGTTCAATAAACAAGACAAAGTGAGAATAAACCAAAAGCAATACAGGATAAAGTATGTAATAAATGGATGGGCGAGACAGGACACTGGATATAAAAACACAGATCAGAGACAAAGGGGCAAGGCTGGAATAAAGGCTAACTAAAGATATGGAGGGGGAAAAAACAGGAAGGAAAGGGTCTGACTAAAATACAAAACCCAGGACAGAAACAGGAGGAGCAGGACAGGAATAGGGCTGACAACGGATACAGGGGGAACTCAGTGAGACAGGACAGGAAGGGGTTAACTAGAGAATACACAGAATGCAAGGCATAAAGGGGGCTGACTAACAGACAGATGTTCAGGGGGGCAGGAATAGGGCTGACAACAGATACAAGGGGAACTCAGAGAGACAGGCCAGGAAGGGGGTTAATTAATAGACAGACTGCTAGGGCAGGAACAGGGCTGACAACAGATATTAGGGGAACTCAGATACAGAACAGGATATGGCTAATTAGGTGGATTGCAGGGCTAAAAGCAGGAGTTCAGGTATGCAGGGGTACAGAAGGTAATAGTCCAGGGATGCTGAGTGTGGTAGTCCAGGGAAACAGGAAATCCATCAGCAAGGCAGACAAGTCAGTAATAGATGAGGGTCTCGGCAAATATGTATCTATAAGGGGTATACCAGAAGAGTAGGCAGGGGCAAGCAAATGGTCGAGGGCAGGCAGAGAGCGGAAAATCCAGTGAACAAGGCAAAAGGGCCTGATACACAAATATGCAGATATCAGGCTTCTTTGCTGGCAGGACTTCTGAGCAATGCTGAAGCAAAGACTCATGGGTGTTCCACCCTTTTGTAGGGAAGTACTGCGCCAGGTGATTAGGCACACCTGAGTCTGCTAGAGAGCTTGTAGGAGACGCCAGAACTTCAGTAAGACAGTTCATGAAAGGAGCTGCTGCCTGGTGCATTCAAGGTGGGGCAGCATCAGATTTATCTAATTTTGCGCTGCTGCCGGTGAGGGTCGTGACGCAATATATCAAAAACTACAATATATAGAAAAAATTACCTTGACAGGACTTTCCAGTCAGGAACACAGGTCATGTGTCCCTGAATTCCGCTGTTCTTGTAGGAACCAAATATTCCCTGTTGCAGAACTGGTGGGAATTCCCTGGTCCCTAATATAGGATAGAGTAGAAAGGAGTAGCAGGTCAGGTTACATTGTAAAGCTAATTTATCCCATATTTTTAGGGAGTTCAAAATAGCAGGCAGTCAGTGCACAAGGGGGTCTCAGATTAAGTTCCAAAGCTGAGGAAGAATAGGTTGCCTAATATCAGATCCCAGCTCAACCCATTGCTGGGTGTTATAGGTTAGCATTTTTACACCGCATTTATCCAAGATCCCTTTCTCATAACCTCAAAAAAAATACCTCCAGGGTTATTTACAGAGAGGGGAAAACCAGGTGAATGACTGGAGAAGTGAAAATTCTAGGTCAAAATAGCAAAACCAGAAAAATTCTCCCATTTATCTCACTTTCCAAATCGGCTATTTTGACCTAGAATTTTCACTTCTCCAGTCATTCCCTGGTTTTCACCCCATTTTCCTGGTTTTCACGTCTCTCTGAATATCCCTGCTCTATTCAAATTCAACTTTTATGCAAAAGATAATGGGCTAAATTACAATCTTCACGCAAACGTTGGCGTCGGCACAAAAAACCATTAACGCGAGGGGTAAAACCCTTTGAGCTGAACGTCGTTTTACATTGTCAGCGCACAAAGCAGCCATCAGAAATTATGGGGCCCCTTACTGAACCTCACGATGGGGCCCCCCCATAAACTTCTTCAACCTTCAAAATTCTTTCGTCCCCTTCCACAACAAAAAAAGGACATAACACAGCTCCACAGCAATAAAACTCACAGTAATGTGCAGTGGGTATGAGCGTATCACAGAGCTCCACAGCAATAAAACTACTGTGAGTTTTATTGCTGTGGAGCGATACACTCATGCACACTGCACATTACTGTGAATGTGCAGTGTGTATGAGCATATCACAGAGCTCCACAGCAATTAAATTCACAGTAATGTGCAGTGTGTATATCACAGAGCTCCACAGCAATAAAACTCACAGTAATGTGCAGTGTGTATGAGCGTATCACAGAGCTCCACAGCCATAAAACTCACAGTAATGTGCAGTGTGTATATCACAGAGCTGCACAGCCATAAAACTCACAGTAATGTGCAGTGTGTATATCACAGAGCTCCACAGCAATAAAACTCACAGTAATGTGCAGTGTGTATGAGCGTTTCACAGAGCTCCACAGTAATAAAACTCACAGTAATGTACCGATTTATTCAACCCCCCCAGCATTTAATTTTTCATCTTATTACCCCCCAAAAAAGGTAAGCGGTGTATAGATAGATTTTAGTAGGATTGGTATCCAGAGAAGTAGGCAGAAGCAATAGTCCTTCTATTTTAAGGGAGTAACTCAGTAATTGAATATAGGTACATATATTATCCCCCCAGCATTTCATTAAACAGATCATTCCCCTCCATTTTTTTTTCATACAAAACAATTTTATTAAAGTAGATCATTTTTTTTTTTTAATTTAAGGTTTTTATTTTAGCATAGAAACAAGGTCACAAACCGACCTATAAAATTGGCCTCGCAGGGCCAGAGAGCCCAATCACATAGAAAATTTAAAATATACAATATAAAGCAACAATATAAAACCGGCCGCAAATCCTCGTAAGAGACGCATAAAATATAAAATGGGGGGGGGACCTCCAAACATAAGTCCAAAATATCAGGAAAGGGGGGGGGGCACAAATCAGACGGAAAAAGTACCACCAAATAATATAAAAAGTTACTGCTCGGATGTCCCCAGCCGAGGACATACAGGACGCAGACGATGAGCGAGAAAATAAAGGGCTGAGAGTCCACAGAAAAAAGAGCAATTCGTGTAACATGTCCAATAGAGACAAAAAAAAAAAAGAAGAGGAAAATAAAAAGGAAGAAACCCAAGCTGGGAAGGACGCTGAAAGGTAATGAAGTCCAGTTAGGTCGAGCGTAACTCTGCCCTGCCCCGACTCTCGTCGTAACCCGGGTCTATCATAGGAGATGAAGGACCTCCGGGCTCAGAACCGGGGACCATCGGGGTGGGAAAAAGACCCAAGGAACGCAGTAGGGACCACGCCGCCTCAGGGGTCGACACCAGGTGTGACAGATTTTTCGTGATTTATATACATAGACCCTGCCACCCCCATCTGTATCGAACCCCACAGCCCCTCAAAAACTCTGAGATCTCTTGAAATTGCCTCCTGGCAATCAGTGTCACAAAAGGGAGAGCATTAAATAATGACAGAGATAAATTTTCGAAAACTATCAGGGCTCGGGCTGCAGGGATGAACATCAAGCGGCGTTATCTGCTTCCGATCCCGCCACTGTCAACACATCTCGAGGAGAGTCCACAGGGGCCATGGCCACCTTTCGAAGCCGGATAGCGCTCAGAAAAACAGATCCGTTCGGCATCTCAATCAAAGTAGATGCAAATTTATTAATAAATGGCAGTAGGTCGGTGTCAGCAATCGTCTCTGGGATCCCCCGGACACGCACATTCTTCCGACGATGTCAATTTTCAGCTGCCTCTACCGCTCCCGTGAGCATCGCAACCTGAGACTGTAGAGATTCCACCTGCGGCACCAGAAGGGTCTATGTCGCCCCAACCTCTTCAACCTGTACCGCCACAGCTGTCAGTCGATCTTTAACCGTCGTCAAGTCCGTGGATAAGGCAGCAAAATCTGCCCGCCATACCGCCTTCATCTCAGCTAGTGCTTCCTCCAGCGGCCCGAACATCTTTCCTCGTGAAGGACAGGCGGTCCGCGCCTGTCCGGTTCCCCGAAGCAGCTGTAAGAGAGTCAGCAGAACTAAAACGGTCAGACTGCGCTCCACGCCGACGTGCCACTGGAGTCTTTGGGCCGCCGGGGACCACCCCCGTTCGACCTGCAGCCCCCTGTGTCCGGAGCGACTGCCAAGCAGCCATGAGACCTCCGACCAATATGGGTCGTCGTCTTCCACAGAGCTCTTCGTGGGAGACAGGTACGTGTGGGGCTCGCCCTGTCGCTTTCTCCGAACCTCACCCATGACGTCACGGATGTCCCGCTGTTGGGGGCCGCCCGGCAATAGGGGCTTCTTCCCTGACTTCTTCCCCATTTAAAATACCATGGGACTGGTCGCGTGCTCCGAGTGTATCCTCAGCAGGGCGTACGTCCACCAAAATAACTACCAGGCTCGGAGCTCCGCAAAGGGCCTCGCTCTCCGGGATCCCCAAATCTGGGCCAAGCAAAATCCCCACAAAAAAATGAAAGTACCGTGGTAGATCCGGTCCGGAAGGGCTCCACTCGTCACTGGTATAGATACCTCTGATCGACAGCCCAGGGGTCTCCACGAACGGCGGGCGATCGGGTTGCAGGGTCTGTGCAGGGGAACTCGTGGCAAACGCCTGGAAAACCAGGTTTGCCAGCCTCCCAACAGTAACGCCGGAAACACCGCAATCCAAATTCCGTGTCAGCGGTTCACAACTGACAGGGTTTCGCCAGCCAGGGATGTAAAACGACAAGGGTATGATTACAAATGTCCTCATATATGAAGGGATCCGCTGGAGAGCTCGGCAAAGTGCGACCGCTCCCGCCGGAAGTCAGCTCTGCCCCTTATTCCCCCCCCATTTCATTAGTCAGATCATTCCCCCCATTTCATTAGTCAGATCATTCCCCCCATTTCATTAGTCAGATCATTCCCCCCCATTTCATTAGTCAGATCATTCCCCCATTTCATTACAGATCTTTCCCCCCATTTTATAGATCATTCCCCCCATTTCATTAGTCAGATCATTCCCCCCATTTCATTACAGATCATTCCCCCCCATTTTATTACAGATCGCTGCATCACGTGATGCAGTGCCCGAGGGCCCGACGGGTCAGTCCGCCCCTGACCGGAGCTGAGGGAGGGCACCGCCGCTGCCGACGGGGCCCGGCGGCCCAGGCCCCCCCGGGTGCCAGGCCCCTTACGGCAGCATGGGCGTAATGCCCTGATGGCGGCCTTGTCAGCGCAACAAATGTGCATAATCGTCTACCGCGGGTGAAACTGCGCGAACCCTGCGCGAGCGTACTGTACTGTGCGCGTCCTATACTTAACATTGTGAGCGAAAACGCGAATGTGCGCTGGTACACGGATGGTATTACAATGTATGCGCATGATTTAACGCATAGCCTTTGCGCGCATAATTTTAGCAACTCCTAAAAGCTGGTGTTAATGGCCAATTCTATCGACCTGGCCGAACCCAAATACACCAGCCCAAAAAAAAAATGCAGCAAAGTATAGTTACACATTCTACTCATACAAAACCAATAAAATGGAGAAGTTGTGTGTGCATTTATAATTGCTGCAGCATATATGCTCAGATTGACTTTGACAGGCGCAAAAATTTAGCGTGAGATAATTGTGGTTCTTAATTCTGATTGGCTGAATCGCGTGAAAAAAACAGTCCGCACACTGATTTCTGCATGCAACGGTACTGCGCGAGCATTTGTGCACGTCCGTTTTAGGCTAGGGTCAGACAAGTGCATTTTTCACGTCTACCGTCAAAAAGTGCGTTGATGTGTCAGAACGCATTTTTGCCACTTGCGATGCGCGACCGAACTTTCGTGCGGCCATACTTCGTGTGTGGGCCTGCGTTGGACGTCATTTGCTGATACCATGGCTGTAATAGAGTGCGGCAAAAAACACGTTATACATCCATGTGTGAGCTGGGCAATATACATCCATGTGTGAGCTGGGGCAATATACATCCATGTGTGAGCTGGGCACTATACATCCATGTGTGAGCTGGGCACTATACATCCATGTGTGAGCTGGGCACTATACATCCATGTGTGAGCTGGGCACTATACATCCATGTGTGAGCTGGGCATTATACATCCATGTGTGAGCTGGGCACTATACATCCATGTGTGAGCTGGGCACTATACATCCATGTGTGAGCTGGGCATTATACATCCATGTGTGAGCTGGGCACTATACATCCATGTGTGAGCTGGGCATTATACATCCATGTGTGAGCTGGGCACAGTGGCGACTCTAGGAACAATATTTAGGGGGGGCACAGAAGATACCGCAGTCAAAACTGGGGGGGCACTAATAATTTTCACCACTAAATCATATCACTGAATAAAACTAAGGGCCCAATCACCTGTGTGAGCTAAAACACCATCGCTAAAGGAAACCTTTAGCGCGAGTTGCTAAAACATAGTGCCTGATGACCCACGAACAGATCACCTTGTCTGCAGTAGTCCATGAACAAGGTCGTTTAGCGCACACTAGGAAAACTCTAAGACCCGGGCTGAGACCCAGCGCTAATGCGGTTGTGTACAGGATAGAACGTTTTTTTTTCCAGTGCCGGGCCATACCTATCCCCCGCCCTCACAAGCTTGAATATGAACACATCCAGTGAATAACCTCACACCCCTGCATTATTAAAATCATCCAAGGTGGCCGTATCATCCATGGTTTGATGCACACATATATTAAGGCTGATGGGCATTGCATGATAAATGCCACCCAACAGCAGGTAAAATCATTACACTGCATTTAATAGATCCAAAAGGAAGGCCAGATGAGCGACAAAAATTTCCCTGCTGCAGCATATAAATAATACATGTTTCAGGGCAAGACTTATTCACCTGTCCCTTTAAACATGGTCCACACAGTCACCCTAATAATCAACCGCTTCCATACTATGAATAACCCCCAGCATAAAATGTTTAAAATTAGGCAATATATATTAGAATTAGGATATATGTGGATAAAGGATACTTTTATAATAGAGCCGACTGCAACAGCAACGACAATGCGGACCAGATCCATTGCTATAGTGTATGGGGCCAAGAGAACACCTGTGCTGCATTCCTTTCAATTGCCTGTTAATTTTGGGGGAAGATCTGGTTTTTTGGAGTTAGCACCAGGGTTAAGCAGTAGGTAAAATGGTGCAATTAGCGCCCCTCAAAAAATTAGCGCTGGCACCAACTGATCTGCTAGCTGCAAAAGCGCTAGAGATCTCTAGCGCTCCCCATGTTGAGTAAAGGACGCGGAAAGTACAGTAAGCTCGAGCTACAAATCGCTAATAGCAACGCGCTAAGTGATTTTTCCCGTTTGTAGCGAGAGGCAAAAGATCTGTTGGTCAGGCGCTAGACTCGATTAACCTGGCGCTAACGTAAATCCATGCCGACGCAAGGATTAACTCACACTAGGTAATAGTGCCCTAAATAAGTATATATAAATAAGATTCCAAAACCCCAGAGTAATGTGATGCAATGATGCCTTTTTATTGTACTAACATGATACTTTATTTGCCGCAGTTCGGCAGTTTTCGCTGAATGTCTGATTGCTCCTTCAGCGACTCCACTTTTAGCAAATTACAGTGACCATTCGCTAAATAGGGAATTCACTTTATTTTCGGCGAAATAAATTCCCCGAAATGTGACAAAAAGCAGAGGATCTAAAGATGATTAGACCCTTTAGATTCTAACTTCCATAATAACCCCTGAAATGCCATAAACCCAGAAATACAATAAAAATAATAAACAATGTGGCATTTAGCCTACTCATTAACCCCTAAAATGCCATTGATCAAGGTAAAACATGAAATGAATACACTGTGAGGCATATAGCTAACACATTAACCCCTAAAATGCCATTAATCAAGGAAAAAATAAAATGTATAATGTGAGGGATGAAGCCTACCCATTAACCCTTAATATACAACTAAACCAAGGCAAAAACTAATGTAATACACAATGTAATGTATAGTCTGAACATTAACCACTTCACTGCTTTGACATTTCAACCCTGTGAAAATGCTTAAGTTTAAGTGCCTGTTATTATTTAATGTTTTTGATTTTTATTTCAAACGGAATATGGTCATGTTGGGTATCATTGGAAAGGCCAGAATCTGCTCTTTCCAATGACACCTAGATCGTCCATATACGGGACGGAGATACACTGGTCCGAAGAAGTGTGGTAAGCTGGAAGCTGATTTTTGGTGGGGGGGCACATGGGGGGGCAAGGAATAACCTAGGGGGGGGAATAACCTAGAGTCGCCTATGGCTGGGCACTATACGTCCATGTGTGAGCTGGGCATTATACATCCATGTGTGACCTGGGCACTATACATCCATGTGTGAGCTGGGCACTATACATCCATGTGTGAGCTGGCTGGGCATTATACATCCATGTGTGAGCTGGGCATTATACATCCATGTGTGAGCTGGGCACTATACATCCATGTGTGAGCTGGGCAATATACATCCATGTGTGAGCTGGGCACTATACATCCATGTGTGAGCTGGACAATATACATCCATGTGTGACCAGGAGCAATATACATCCATGTGTCAGCTGGGGCACTATATATCCATATGTGAGCTGGGGCAATATATATCAATGTGTGAGCTACTGGGGGCAATATATATCAATGTGTGAGCTACTGGGGCAATATATATCCATGTTTGAGCTACTGGGGGCAATATATATCCATGTTTGAGCTACTGGGGGCAATATATATCCATGTGTGAGCTGCACATTACTGTGGGTTTTATCGCTGTGGAGCTCTGTGATACGCTCATACACACTGCACATTACTGTGAGTTTTTTTGCTGTGCAGCTCTGTAATACGCTAATGCACTCGGCACATTACTGGGAGTTTTATTGCTTTGGAGCTCTGTAATGTGCAGTGTGTCAGGATTCTACACTATCTGTTAAAGTGATCAGCAGTTTCCCACAGGGACTTTCTGTGCCGGGGTGTAGCCTTAGCTGCAATGAGTGGGTGATGGCTGCTGCAGCAGTGCAGTGGCCATCTGTTAGTATGGGGGGGTCACAATTCGCTGCTGGGTCCAAGAGGATTTTCAAAAAGGTTATTTTTAGGAGTTCAGAAATGAATTCTTTAGCACAATAATGTACATGTGGGTGTTGCGTTGTAGGGGGTGGGGTTTTATGGGTGTGGCCTCCTGTGGGTGCAGAACAAGGGGGGCCCCATGACCTCCTTTTGCCCAGGGGCCCCACTAGTTGTCAGTCCACCCCTGTTACAAACTTTGATAATGGAGAGTACCTGATTGAGAATTGACAAAGAATGCAGCGCAGTGAATGTTGCTCTTTGTTCCAATAAATCCACTTTTACAAGTGCATAGCTCTGTCCTATTTTTCTGAAGGAGAATTGGGTCATATAGTTTTGGCTAAACTAGGTATAATCACCTCACTGCTAGGGCAGGGAATACACACCCTAGGGCAGACTGAAAAGACTTGGGCCACTGGGCAACAGGAAATTATGGGGCTCCAGTACGCAAGGGCGCCCTCTGCCTGACCTCCACATACAAGCGCTCATTGCCAGTGTGGGGCAGGCCTGACCTCAAGGGGCCCCCTCCTAGGTCAGGGCCTTCAGGCAGTGCCCTTTTGCCTTAATGACCAGGTGTATGCAGGGGCGAACTGACCATTCTGCATTTAAAGAATCTTGTAGCACCCCAAACCCCCGCCCCCCAATAAATCGAATGCTCCTCTCATCCGCTGCCGAGAACGGTGGCCGCTTCTTCTGATTTTAAACAATGTTACGGAGATAAGGTTTAACTTACTACATACCGGCTGGATGGAGTAGAGGTAATCATCACTGTTCTATAACCGTGGAGACCCAGGTTTGATCCTGGCCAGAGCACCTCACCAGTAAGTGTCCGTGGGCAAAACACCTAACGGTACATACTTGCTTAGCACACACTGGGCTAAATTACATTCCTAGCGTTAAAACGCAGCCGCTAGGGAGGAAAAACTGCCCGCAGTTTTCCCCCTAGCACCCATGTTTTAACGCTAGATTACAATGCAGGCGCAAAAAATGCTGCCTGCATTGTTACTGTGCGTTAACCCCCGGGATGCTTGCAGCAGTGTTAAGGACTCCATTGACGCAGATGCCGGCGGTCACATGACCAGCCGGATCTCGCCTTGCGTAGGGATACGCGTGGAGAGACTGAGGAGCCTTGGGACAGGAGATGAGTATAAGATTATTTTTTTCATTTTTTTGGCTGGTGTTAGCGGATTCTGCAGAAGCGGAATCCGTTAACACTAAGTCCTGGCTCTGGTTAACTCTTTGTTAACCGCGGCTGGACGGTAATCAGCGTTAGAACTTTGTAATCCTAACGCTAATTAACACTTTGCGCTCCCCATGTTAAGTATAGGGTGCGCAAAGTATAGTAAACGGGTTACTTAACCCGTTAGCATTTGGATTGTAATTTGCGTTAAATACTTGGGCTAACGTTAACGCTCACTCTGGTGAGTGCAAACTTTAGCACCAAGTATGTAATGTGGCCCACTATCGGCTGTTGGAGTCTAATGGTAACGTCTCTACCCTTCGACTGTGGAGAAGCAAGTAAAATTCTGTTCAGCGCATCCCTCCAATACGACTGTAAAGAAGCAAGTCTCGACTTTATGAGATGCGGGTTCAACCCAACCACCGGTTCTCTGCTCTACAATCCTGGAAAGATCACTCGATCCCACTCAGAAGACACCACCATCGAGTGTCCTTGGGCAAGACACATAACAATTGGATGCATCTACCTCCCAAAACACTTGTACACCTCGTAGATTGTAAATTCCCTTGAAACAGACCATATCATCCATGTGTGGTATTCTAATGTCTCAACCCCTTTGTACAATGATCTTGTAAAGCATTGCAAAATATGTGGCGCTATATAAATAAAGGATAATTATTATTATTTATTTATTTATAAAGTGCCAGCATATTCCGCAGCACTGTACAATGGGTACAATATAGACAAGGTTACAATACATTGAACAACATTTGACAAACCAGTACAGGAGGAAACAAGGGTCCTATTCCCATGGGAACTCACAATCTAGAAGGGTTGGGGGTGGAAACAGGAGGAAAGGACTACAAGGTGGGAGCAGGGCCGTAGGAAGGGCGAAGCGAGTGAGGCACGTGCCTCGGGCACAGCTGTGAAGGGGCGCAGCCGAGTCCTGCAGGATCGATTGCCGGCGGCCGCGTGCTTCCTGCTAGAACGGCCGCTGACAGGAAGTGCAGCCGCTCGCCTGGGATCTAACAACCAGCTGCGATCTCGCAAGATCGCGGCAGGCTGTTTCATCGATCCCGGCGGCGGCTGCACTTCCTGTCAGCGGCCGTTCTAGCAGGAAGCACGCGGCCGCCGGCAATCGTTCCCGCAGGACTCGGCTGTGCCCCTTCACAGCTGTGCACGCGGCAATGAGAGGTGAGCTGGGGGCACTATCCATGAGACCTGGGGGGCAATATCCATGAGACCTGGGGGGCAATATCCATGAGAGCTGGGGGCAATATCCATGAGACCTGGGGGGGCATGCTGCCCATATCACATCCTAGCACAGGACCCTCATATTATATTACAATCCAAACGGTAACTGGTTAAAAAATCCAGGAGATTGTGCTTTTCAGCACAAGGTTACTGCACTTTGCGCTCCCTATACTTAACATGGGGAGCGCAAAGAGTAAATAGCGTTAGGATTACAAAGTCCTAACGCTAATTACCATCCCGCCATAGCTACAAAAGTTACCCACAGCTAGACGCTGGTGCTAACTGATGCTGCTTCTGCAGAATCAGTCAGTACCAGCTGGAACCCCCCAAAAATCACATACTTGCCTCTCATACCACAGCGCAAAGGGTGGTCCGATCCACTGCTTCTGGTCGCGGGGAGCATCCAGGAGTTTAGCACTGCGCCACTGGTCAGGGACTCTGATTTTTAAAATTATGTGGGGGGGGGCACAATTTTCTGTTTTTGCCTCGAGTGCAAAAGGAGCTAGCTACGGCTCTGGGTGGGAGTGATGGAATGGTTGCGTCAGTGAGCCGGGTGGTAAGCTTCCCTAAATAGGAAAGTCTTAAGGGAGCGTTTGAAGGAAGAGAAACTAGGGGAAAGTCTGACTGTATGAGGGAGAGCACTCCAGAGGATGAGGGCTGCGTGGGAGAAATCCTGCAGTCTATCATGGGAAGAGGTGATGCGAGGAGAAGCTAGGCGCAGGTCACTGTTTGACTTTAGAGAGCAGGTTGGGGTGTATTTGGTGATAAGTGAGGACAGGTAGTGGGGAGCTGAGTTAGTGAGAGCTTTGTAGGTCAGGGTAAGGATTTTGAATTTAATTCTGTAGTGGATGGGGAGCCAGTGAAGGGCTTCGCAGAGGGGTGCAGCAGAGACCGAGCGGCGGGTGAGGTGGATGAGCCTGGCAGAGGCATTCAGAATTGATCATATGGAGGAGATGCGGGATAGAGCTATAAGAGGCCAGCTATAAGATTATTACAATAATCAAGTCGGGAGATTACAAGGGCGTGGATGAGTTGTGTAGCGCTGTTTTAGTTCTGTTGCTGTAATTACCCATTTTTGGCCACCAGGGGGAGACAAGCCCAATGTAAACAACAAGAGAAGACTGCGTTCATATGCCCACTGGGGTTCTTTGAGTTCAACAGAATGCCTCAAGGCCTTACGGGGGCCCCAGCCACGTTCCAACGGTTAATGGAGAAGACAGTCGGGGACATGAACCTGATCGAAGTGTTAGTGTATCTGGATGATATAATTGTGTTCGGAAAGACTTTGGAAGAACATGAGCAACGGTTGGAGAAGGTCTTGAAGCGGCTCCATGAAGAGGGGTTGAAACGGTCTCTGGAGAAGTGTCAATTCTGTTTACCTTCCGTTACGTATCTGGGACATGTTGTTTCAGCAGAAGGCGTTTCGACGGATTCCTCGAAACTTGGAAGCCGTAGATTCCTGGCCTAGACCCCGAAATGTTACTGAACTTAGATCTTTCTTGGGGTTCTGCTCCTATTACCGAAGATTTGTAGGAGGATTTGCCAAGATAGCTCAACCACTGAACAAGCTCCTACAGAAGGAAGATGCAGAAAAAGGCCACAAGGCCTCTGACCAAAATTCGTCGGCTCCAGGGCCAAGGAAGGCTCGAGAATCTATCCAAGGAGAATGGACTAGTCAATGCGAAGGTGCTTTCATGAAGCTGAAAGAGAGTCTAACTCGAGCTCCTGTCTTGGCTTACGCTGATCCTCATAAGCCGTACGAATTGCATGTGGATGCCAGAAGAGAAGGTCTAGGGGGAGTCCTATACCAAGAATATGGTGGATTGTTGAGGCCTGTAGCCTATGTGAGCCGGAGTCTTACGCCTTCAGAAAAGAACTATCCTACCCACAAGTTGGAGTTCCTAGCCTTGAAGTGGGCGGTAGTAGACAAGCTGAAGGATTATCTGTATGGAGCCGAATTTGTGATAAAAACTGATAACAATCCTCTTACCTACGTCCTGACTACTGCGAAGCTGGATGCAACGGGACATTGGTGGATGGCCGCTCTGTCAGGGTTTCGTTTCAGCCTGAAGTATCGCCCTGTAGTGAATAATCGAGATGCCAATGCTTTATCGAGAAGACCCTACACTACAGAATGGACTCAGTTAACTCCAGATGGGGTGCAAGCTTTATGTCAAGGAGTAGAGCGCCGGGTCAAGGGAGGGATTGAAGCAGAAGCCATAGGAGTTATGGCTGCGGTTGTTCAGAGTTCTATTGTAATCCTACGCAGCTGAGGGATGAAAGTTTGCCTACTTTTTCGAAACAGGACCTGAGAAGCTGATCAGGCTGGAGACCCTTTGATTGCATTAACCATGAAGGCCCTAAACGCAACAAAACGGGAATTCTTCTGACAAATTCCCCAGAAGGGGCCAGATTGGTATACAAAGAGTGGGAACGGTTGAAAGATGTTGGATGGGGTGGTCTACCGAAGGGGCCCCTCAAACAATGCTGAAGAGACCCAACAGTTATTCCTTCCCAAAACAGAGAGAGGATGTGCTGCGGTCGTTACACGATGAACATGGACATTTAGGTGCAGAGAGAACTTTTAAGCTGGTGCGAGACAGATTCTATTGGCCCTGCATGAGATTTGAAGTTGAAAGTTACTGCCACTCATGTCTGAGGTGTATCCAAAGGAAGACCCTACCAACCCGAACTGCTCCAATGAGCCACCTACAAAGTCAAGGACCCATGATTTGGTGTGCATTGATTTCCTGTGCTTAGAGCCGGATGCTAGTGGGCAGGGAAATATTTTAGTAGTGACTGATCATTTCACGCGTTATGCCCAAGCTTTTTCTAAGAAAGACCAACGTGCTCCTACGGTGGCGAAGGTTTTAATGGAAAAGTTTTTTGTTCACTATGGCCTACCAAGGAGAATACACTCGGATCAGGGTAGAGACTTTGAGAGCCGGCTTGTTGGGCAATTACTGGAACTACTGTGAATTCAGAAGACCGGAACTACACCATATCACCCTCAAGGTGATGCTCAACCAGAAAGGTTCAAGCGCTGCTAAATATGCTGGGGACATTATCAAACAGAGAGAAGCAGAGCTGGAGTCGTCACATAGCTACGCTAGTACATGCATACAACAGTACGGAGAGTGACGCTACTGGATACTCACCGTACCGTCTTATGTTCGGAAGGGAAGTTCGACTGCCGGTTGATTTGGCGTTTGGGCTATCTCTGGATCAGACGTCTGTAGCCTCTCATAGAAATTATGTGGATAGACTTCGGAAGAATTTGGCCTCTGCGTTTGAACAGGCCCGTTTGACCTCTGGGAACAGGGAACAGAGGAATAAGCGAAACTACGACTTGAAAGTTCGGATACAGGATCTACAACCCGGTGATAGGGTTTTGTTGAAGAACTTGGGTGCTTCTGCCAGGCATAAGTTGGCGGATAGATGGAGTTTTCAAGTCTACATTGCCTGCAAGCAACTGCCGGGTCTGCCAGTTTACCAAATTCGACCGGATGGAAAGGCTGGGCCTCTTAAAAACTGGCACCGGAATCATCTGCTACCTTTGAGAGAGGCTGTAAGGATACCAGTTGGAGACGAACTTTCTCTGCCGAACCCGCCTGCTCCACGTTTCACTCCCGTTACTCGGTCTCAGCAGACACGGGTTGTTGAAGAAAGTGAAGGGGATAGTGAGGAAGAAAGCTTTTGTCTGGACTGGGTGCACTCACCCGAGCCTGAAGAGGTCATTCCAGTTCCCGAGGGGTGGGAAAGTAACCTGAGGCCTGAGGCTCCTGAATTCCAACTGGAAATTCCTGAAACTTTGAAATTCCTGTAGTTCCTGAAAACGCGTCCTATGATTATAGTTCTATGCCTTCACTGGAAGGATCATACTCCGAAGAGATGTCTGTTCCAGTTGTGGACGAAAGAACCGAACCCGTACCTGTAGTACTTGCGCCTGAAGAGGAGCTGATTGAGCCAGAACCAAAACGTTCTATTCGACCCCCAGAGACTTACCTACGACTCACCAGGACATAGCACTGAAGAGGCTGTCACCACAGTGTGAAGGTTGCCCGAAGTGTCTGCTATGCTAGCTGAGGTAGCCAGAAGCATGAGTAAACTTGAGGACGTATACCTAACCCATTGTTTGTTTTCTGCTGAGCCTGTATATATTGACTGATGTAATATAACTGTTACACCTCCTTGGAGAGACCCAAGAGTTCTAGGAGGGGGAGAGTGTAGCGCTGTTTTAATTCTGTTGCTGTAATTACCTATTTTTAGCCACCAGGGGGAGACAAACGCAATGTAAACTATACTGGACACATTGGGACTACGTTTTCCAGCATGCTTTGGGGCAGAGACAGGAAGTGGGTGGGGAGAACCGACAGACATCCGCAGCCTCGTACGGAGGAGAGCCAGTGCGCGCCAAGGGGTGAACAGAGCAAGACGCACGTGAGACAGGGAGCGATTGTGACCAGACCGGAGAGCAGGTGCTGCCTTGCGGATGCTGGAGATCGATTTCAGTGACTTGCCAGAGACCTAGTAATCCACCGCTGAGAGGTTTGCACAGACACAGAGCTGCTGATTAGACCCCGAGTTAGGAGACCGCGATGATCCAATGGGAGTGCAGGCGGTAAGCTGAAAATCTTGTTGCAAAGACGGACAAGCAAGAACAGCACAGAGGTGGCACAGAGTCCCAGCCAAATCGAGCGTTGAGACGTCCTTGGTCGAGTAGCGGAGCAGATTGTCTGGCGGATGGGTGAGAGGCTTTCCAGGCCACAGTAAAGTTAACCACTTGGCTGCTATGGACGCGCTCAGCGCGTCCAGCCAAGTGGTTCTCCTGTGCTACGGACGCGCTCAGCGCGTCCGAGCACAGGAGGCAGCAATCCGCCGGATTGCTGCGCCCCCCCCGGTGCGGGCTGACATCTTGGATGTCAGCCCAGCACTTGGGAGCCCGGCGGGGACATTAGGTGTAATCGCGGCGACGCGATGACACCTAATTCAGGCGCCCCCCCCCGCATGTGCGGAGGAGGCGCCTGAAAGGGAGGGGGGGGACCTCTCTCCCTCCCGATCGGCGGCGTTGCGGGGGTTAACCCAGGCACCATTTGGAAGGGCACAGCCTGCCCTTCCAAATGGTACCTGGCATTAACCCCTGGGGTGCCGGATCACGAATCGGCGCTGAAAAGCGCCGGTTCGTGATCCTTTCCCGGAGCTGGCCGACATCTTGGATGTCGGCCAAGCCTCCGGGAACTCCCCCTGTGGACTGGCGTCATCGTGCATAGCACGATGACGCCAGTCCTGGAGTTAACCCCTAGCTGCCACCAATGGTGGAGATAGGGGGTTCCAATGAACCCCCTATCTCCCGATCCGTGGCAGCTAGGGGTTAAAGTTTGGTACTGTTGGATCAGCCAGAGCATGGCCGTTCCAACGATACCAAACACGACTGTGAAAGTTTTTGTAAAAAAAAAATGAAAAAATAAAAATAATAAAAATAAAAATTAAAAAAAAAAAATAAACATTTTTTTTTTCTTTTTTTGGTTGGTTAGTGTAGCAATATTGTTCCCATTTCAATTATAATGTGAACAATGATGCTGCACTAACGATTTTTGTATGCGGTGCGTTTGTTAAAAATCGTGTAATTTTCCCCCAAAAAAATGTAACGAGACCCCATCTCTAATTTTTTTAACAAGCGCACCCCATACAAAATATAACCGCAATTGCTCGCATGTTAAAATGTGAAAAAAAAACACTTTACACATTGTAAATTATTGAAAATACATATTTTATTGCATTTTTTGTTATAATATACAGACAGGTCATGACGTATACATATAATAATGACATATTATGAATCTACCGAGTCTGACGGAAAGAACGATATATAATATGTCTGGGTCATATACTAAAATAAGCCTTCAAAACACGTTTAAACATGATGAGCAAAACCGGTAAAAATGACCTCAGCACAGAGACGGGAAAAGCCTCAGCAGCGAAAGGGTTAACAAAGCACGCTGCAGTTTGCTTAAATCTACAGGGCCCCAATGTGACTAGTCGAAGATACACGGAATCCATTCACTGGCCAGTCGAATCTAGTACCCGGATCTAGTACCCGAACCTAAACACACACATACACGCACACCTTCTTGGGACACAACCTGTACGGGACTTACACTCCGGCAACAAAGGGGTTAAAATTTCCTTTTTTACCGCTGCGTGTTTCTCGCATTGCGAATTCCTGTATATATATTTATATATACCGTGCTTGCTTTATATATGCCAGTTTATTTGAGACCAGTAAACTATATAACTTATAAAATCCACAACAGTGCTGGTGTATATTTATTCCCTAGTGCGGGGAGACTGACTCGAGGTTAAATTCAGCGGCTCCGCCGGGAGTGATCGCTACAGTTGCTTTGTGGTGTCAGCAATAAGAAAAGGTCGAATTCTGGAAATATTACGTAGTTGGTAGCAGCAGGAGGAAAGCGATTGAATGTGGAGGATGAAGGAAAGAGCTGAATCAAGTGTAACTCAGAGACAATGAACCTGGCTAGATGGGGAGATAGTGCTACCCTCAACCATGATAGAAAAGTCAGGAGGTGGGTAGGCACCAGGAGGATAATAATATAAAAGGTTTACTCCCCATTATATTTTATGGGCATTCCACTGTCATTCACCTTTGTCATTCCCTGGAAAAGTGATAATCCCACTTAATCTCAATTTTAAACAACCACACTGAAATTGGAGTATATATCTGATAAAGATCTATTTGATATCAAATTGTTCTTTCTCTAATTCAAATATTTTGGTCCATTATTCTCTATGGGCATTCCACTACCCTGTTAAAGTCTATGGTCATTCCATTCTGTCAATCCTTTTAGCATTTCCCTTTACAAAGTAGGGGAAAGTAAAATACAAAATGACCAACAAAACAGGTGAAGGCAGGCGCTGCTCTTCGTTAGTACATTGTGGCATATTTGTCCAGCAATGGGTTTTTAGACAAATGAATTTCAGGGCTTCTCCTAGTTCAGGAGACTGATAGATAAGCAAAACCACTATATATGCCTGCTTCTCCCCATCAACCTCTTTCTTCCTGTAGCACTCTGAGTCACGTGACTGCTTGAGTCACGTGATCTGCTGCTGTAGGCGGTGGCTGATGGGAAATAACTCCTTGTGTGCGAATTGCCTGTCTGCTGCTGATCCCTCTGTCTGTCTGCCAGGACACGGGACAGCCCAAACATTACAACGAGGTACTGGGAGGGGTATTTATTAAAACCTACACGTTTTTAAGGGGAAACTGATTTTTAGAATGATTAATGTCTGCACGTTGGAGTCACCTCACTGACCCTCAAAAGACTAACAGGTCTATTCACTAAAAGGTGAAGCTCAGGAGAAATGAACAATCTAGCCATGGATCTCAAACTCCGAACCCCCAGATGTATATTGCCTACAATTCCCAGAATTCATTCAAGGCAATAGATTGACAGAGAATCATGGGAGGTGTAGTTCAGAAACATCTGGGGGGGGGGGCAGAGTTTGTGATCCCTGACTGTGCTAGAGTCAGACCAAATAGCTGATTTGGAAAGTGAGATAAATGGGAGAAGTTTTCTGGTTTGGCTATTGTGACCTAAAATTTTCACTTCTGCCAGTTCTCCTGAGTTTCACCTTTTATTGAATAGACCTGCAACATTTTTCTATTTTGACAGTCTGCTAAAAATATGTGGGTGATTTATTTATATTATATGTTCGTGAAGAGACACACTCGCAGGATGTGGAATAATATTTTGGACCAGCACACTCAGGCTTGCGATGTGGTAGGTGGCACACACTGCTTCAGACCAAAGAGTGACATGTGATGACTTAAATCAAAAATTAATAATAAAAAAGTGTGTTTAAATAACTACTGTGTATATTAAAATTAATGTATCATTTATTTAACGTTCTTTAGTATGCACACTTGATGTATTACTTACACGTACACTCGCATCAATGTTCTTGAACCCAGGACGTACTTGAAAACGAGAGAAATTTCAATGTATCCTTCCTGGTAAAATCCTTTATAAATAAATAAATAAATCTGACAAACCTTGAAGTACAATCTCAGAAAATACACACGTTCTACAGCCTGATTCCTTTGTGTAGTTACGTACACGTCACAAATTATGACACAGCTGTGCAGACAAAGCTTCACAGAGTTACTCAGATCTACTGTTTGACGCATATGAACAGTTAAAAAGGTGCATACATAGCACTATCTCAAACACAGAAATTGAAGGAAATAACACATGTAGACGTTGACAGATGTACAGTGACACGAGCATCCACTGACTGACATTGATGGACATGCACGAGGGAGACCACTAATGGACAAAAGGTGAAATTAAAGCTATGTTAAACTACAAAGTTGAATGTACATGCAAGTTGCTTAGAGTGTCCATTTACGTTGTGACCATAATGACGCAACCTGCCTGCAATTTTTTTATAGAATCCATTGTGTTATCCCAACAACTAGGGATGCACCGATACTAGTATAGGTGCTGATAATGTTATTTGCATGAGTATTTTGTACTCGTGCAAATGCCCTGATCCTGCCCCCATACCTGGACGCCAGCGCTGGGCCGGCTTGCCAGTATCCAAGGGGTGGGGGAAGCTGGCCAGATGCATTAAAAGCATTTGGTCAGCGTTCCCCTCCGGCAGGGCCGGCCCAAGACATTGTGCTGCCTGGAGCGAAGGATGAAATGCTGCCCCCCCAAAAAAAACACGCAGTGTGTATGATCGTATCACAGCGCGCCACAGCAATAAAATTCAAACACTCATACACACCGTACATTAGAATTTTATTGCTGTGGAGCTCTGTGATACAGTAATGTGAGGTGTATATAACTGAGCCCATCGTCACGTGCCCAGCGTCACATACCCAGCTGGGACCCGGCGAGAGGAGAGAAATTGCCGCCGCAGTCTGGAGGAACCCCTCACACGCGCACTACAGTAATCCCGCGCTTCCATTCTAGACCTGGCTGGCCAGCTATGCCAGGAAATGGAAGTGCAGGATTACGGCGCGCATGTGGGTGGATCCTCGTCAGGCTGCTGGGCTCCATTTACTGTTCGGCGGCCCACAAAACCAGCCGCCGCCGCCCAGTGCTTTTTTTCTGGAAAAATAGGTGGGTTTACTCTCACGCCCAGGGAAAAGCTGATTATTATGACTATTTTTTGTGTCCTAATAAATTCTCCTTTATTCACACTGGATATATTGCCCCCAGTTCACACATGGATATATTGCCCCAGGCCAGCTCACATGGGTATGTTGCCCCAGTTCACACATGGGTATATTGCCCCAGCTGACACATGGGTATATTGCCCCAGTTGACACATGGGTATATTGCCCCAGCTCACACATGGATATATACTGCCCTGGCTCACACATGGGTATATACTGCCCTGGCTCACACATGGGTATATTGCCCCATCTCACACATGGATATATTTGCCCTCATGGATATATTTGCCCCAGGCTCAAACATGGATATATTTGCCCACAGGCACACTCATGTATATATTTGCCCCAAGGCACACTCATGTATATATTTGCCCCAGGCTCACTCATGGATATATTTGCCCCAGGCTCAAACATGGATATATTTGCCCCCAGGCACACTCGTGTATATATTTGCCCCCAGGCACACTCATGTATATATTTGCCCCAGGCTCACTCATGGATGTATTTGCCCCAGGCTCACTCATGAATATATTTGCCCCCAGGCTCACACATGGATATATTTGCCCCCAGGCTCACACATGGATATATTTGCCCCCAGGCTCACACATGGATATATTTGCCCCCAGGCTCACTCATGGATATATTTGCCCCCAGGCTCACACATGGATATATTTGCCCCCAGCTCACTCATGGATATATTTGCCCCCAGCTCTCACACATGGATATATTTGCCTCAGGCTCACTCATGGATATATTTGCCCCCAGGCTCACTCATGGATAGGTTGCCCCAGGCTCACCTCTGCCAGGCTCCGAGGGGCAGATCGTGCGGCCGCCGCGTTTGTTCCTTCAATGAGCAGCAGCCTGCATGAGTATCTGCCATTCGCCTGGGATCCACCCTCCAGCCTGCACGGAGTTCACGTGATCTCATTCACGGCAGGCTGGAGGATGGATCTCAGGCGAGCGGCAGATACTCATGCAGGCTGCCGATCGCTGAAGGAACGAACGTGGCGGCCGCAGGATCTGCCTGCTGCCGATAAAAAAATAGTGCAACGCAGCAGCGGCACCGGTGGCTGAAATTTGCCACCCCCGAATTTCTGCCGCCTGGTGCCGCTGTTCCGCTCTGCACCATTGTCGGGCCGGCCCTGCCCTCCTGCTGGCAGCGTTACCAAGCGGCCGCCGGGCTGTGGAGGCTGTGACACTGCCTCCTGCCGAGATCTCGCAGGAGCATGTCACGACATGTCACTGCCCTGCAACCGCTGCCAACCGAAGGGGAACGCTGGGAAAATGCTTTTAATGCATCCAGCAGGTGCCCCAGCGTCTCCGTGTGTGTGTCTCGTCTGGGGTCTGTATACAGTTGTGTTCAAAATTATTCAACCCCCAATGCTGTAAAGGGTTTTAGGGAATTTAGTGTACATTTGTAATTGTATTCAGAATGAAATCCTACAAGGACTTTTTAAAGAACCATATGCAACTAAAATGACATCAATTGGTTTTGTAATACAGTAGTAAATGTTTCTTTTGTGAATTCTTCATTGACACAATTATTCAACCCCTTAAAGACTACCACTCTGAAGAACAGAGGTTCATTCAAGTGTTTTCAATCAGGTATTGAAAACACCTGTGGATGTCACGGAGCAGCAATAAAGCCTAATAAGCACCAATTAGGCAGCTTTAAAATGACTGTGATACTCAGCTCCTTCTAGACATTTACTGGTGTGGTTACAAACATGGTGAAGTCAAGAGAATGGTCCAGGAAGACAAGAGAAGAGGTGATTACAAGAAGATTGCAAAGATGTTAAACATACCAAGAGAGACCATGGGAAGCATCATTCGCAAATTCAAGGCAAAGGGCACTGTTGAAATGCTACCTGGTCGTGGCAGAAAGAAGATGCTGACTTCGACTGCTGTGCGCTACCTGAAGCGTAGAGTGGAGAAAAGTCCCCGTGTGACTGCTGAGGAACTGAGAAAAGATTTGTCAGATGTGGGTACTGAAGTTTCAGCTCAGACAATACGGCGCACACTGCGTAATGAAGGCCTCCATGCCAGAACTCCCAGGCGCACCACCTTGCTGTCTCCAAAGAATAAGAGTCGACTGCAGTATGCCAAAAGTCATGTGGACAAACCACAGAAGTTTTGGGATAGTGTTCTGTGGACTGATGAAACAAAATTAGAACTGTTTAGGCCCATGGATCAACGCTATGTTTGGAGGAGGAAGAACAAGGCCTATGAAGAAGAGAACACCTTGCCTACTGTGAAGCATGGCGGGGGGTGAATCATGCTTTGGGGCTGTTTTGCTTCTGCAGGTACAGGGAAGCTTCAGCGTGTGCAAGGTACCATGAATTCTCTTCAGTACCAGGAGATATTGGATGACAATGTGATGCAGTCCGTCACAAACCTGAGGCTTGGGAGACGTTGGACCTTTCAACAGGACAATGATCCCAAGCATACCTCCAAGTCCACTAGAGCATGGTTGCAGATTAAAGGCTGGAACATTTTGGAGTGGCCATCGCAGTCACCAGACTTAAATCCAATTGAGAACCTCTGGTGGGACTTAAAGAAAGCAGTTGCAGTGCGCAAGCCTAAGAATGTGACTGAACTGGAGGCTTTTGCCCATGACGAATGGGTGAACATACCCGTAGATCGCTGCAAGACACTTGTGTCAAGCTATGCTTCGTTTAAAAGCTAAGTACTAAGATTGACTGTCACTTGGGGGTTGAATAAAACTGATAATGATGTGAGCACAGAAAAGACATTTGTGGTTATTTCATTATAAATGTTATGTTATATTTGTCTGACCTACACGTGCCTCTTTGATTTAATTGTAAGCAAGATGACTGAATGATCAAAATAGAAACCTAGAAACATAGAAAAGTGTCGGCAGATAAGAACCTTTCGGCCCATCTAGTCTGCCCAATTACATGGATACTTTACCTGGATTTATCTTTTGTTTAGGATAGCCTTATGCCTATCCCATGCTTGCTTAAATTCAATTACTGTTTTGGCCTCTACCACTTCTACTGGAAGACTGTTCCATGTATCCACCACCCTCTCAGTAAAATAATGCTTCCTGATGTTACTTTTAAACCTTTGCCCCTCTAATCTAAGACTATGTCCTTTTGTTTTGCTACTTTGTTTCCTTTTTAAATATACTCCCTTCCTCTACCTTGTGGATTCCCTTTACGTATTTAAATGTTTCTATCATATCTCCTCTGTCTCGTCTTTTTTACAAGCTGTACATGTTAAGATCATTAAGCCTTTCCTGGTAACTTTTCTCCTTCAAGCCGTACACCATTTTAGTAGCCCTTCTCTGAACTCTCTCTAAGATGTCTATATCCTTCTGGAGATACGGTCTCCAGTACTGCACACAGTACTCCAAGTGAGGGCTCACCAGTGCTCTGTACAGTGGCATGAGCACTTCCCTTTTCCTACTGCTAATACCTCTCCCTACACAACCAAGCATTCTGCTAGCATTTCCTGCTACTCTATTACATTGACTACTTACCCTTAGATCCTCTGAAATAATGACCCCTAAATCCCTTTCCTCAGATGTTGAGGTTAGGACTGTATCAAATATTCTATATTCAGCCCTTGGGTTTTTACGTCCCAGGGGCATTATCTTGCACTTATCCACATTAAAACTCAATTGCCACAGCTCCGACCATTTTTTTAGTTTACCTAAATCATTTGTCATTTGGCTGATCCCTCCAGGAACGTCAACCCTGTTGCAAATCTTTTTGTCATCAGCAAAAAGACATACTTTACCATTAATACCTTCTGCAATATCACTAATAAAAATATTAAAGAGAATGGGTCCAAGTACTGACCCCTGAGGTACCCCACTGGTAACAAGACCTTGCGCCGAATAAACTCCATTTACCACAACCCTCTGTTGTCTGTCACTCAGCCACTGCCTAATCCATTCAACAATATTGGAATCCAAGCTCAAAGATTGCAATTTATTGATAAGCCTTCTATGCGGAACAGTATCAAAAGCCTTACTGAAATCTAAATAAGCAATGTCTACTGCACCACCTGTGTCTATTATTTTTGTTACCCAATCAAAAAAATCAATAAGATTAGTTTGGCATGATCTCCCTGAGGTAAACCCATGTTGTTTCTGATCCTGTAATCTATGTGTTTTTAGATGTTCAACAATCCTTTCCTTTAACATGGTTTCCATTAATTTCCCCACTACTGATGTAAGACTAACTGGCCTATAGTTCCCCGATTCCTCCCTACTACCCTTCTTGTAAATGGGCACAACATTTGCTAATTTCCAGTCTTCTGGGACGACTCCCGTTAACAGATTTATTTAACCAATCCTTGTTATCGGTTTTGCTATTACATCACTGAGCTCTTTTAATAATTTAGGGTGGATCCCATCAGGCCCCATTGACTTATTTGTCTTTACTTTAGACAGCTGCTGTAGAACCTCCTCCTCTGTAAACTCATATGTAAATGTCTCTTTAGTGTTCTCTCCTAACTGAGGTCCCTTTCCTTCCTTTTCTTCTGCAAAGACTGAACAAAAATATTCATTGAGGCAGTCAGCGAGCCTTTTATCCTCTTCTACATACCTTCCTTCCTTTGTTTTTTATCTAACTAATCCTTGTTTTACTTTTCTTTTCTCGTTTATGTATCTAAAAAATGTTTTGTCCCCCTTTTTTACTGACTGAGCTATTTTCTCTTCTGCGTGTGCTTTGGAAGCTCTCATAAATTGCTTTGCCTCTTTCTGCCTAATTTTATAGGTTTGCCTATCTTCTTCACTTTTTTTATAATTATTGAATGCTATCTTTTTGTTCTTCACTATTTTGGCCACTTCTGTAGAGTACCACAGTGGTTTCTTCCCTTTTTTGTTTTTGCTAACAAGCCGAATGCAATTTCCTGCGGCCTTCAATAATGCTTCCTTTAAATAATCCCATTTCTCCTGGACTCCCTTTAAACTCCTCCAGTCTGATAATGACTCCTTCACACAAAATCTAATTTTAGAAAAATCTGTTTTTTTAAAGTCTAAAACCTTTGTTTTTGTGTGGTGCGGCTCCATCCTTGTTCTTATATTAAACCACACTGACTGGTGATCACTAGATCCCAAATTTTCACCTACAACAACGTCCGATACCAAACCTCCATTTGTGAGTATTAAATCCAATATGGCCTCTTTACGGGTCGGCTCCTCAACTACTTGTGTTAGAGATAATCCCAGTAAAGAGTTTAGAATATTTGTACTCCTGGTGCACCCAGCTATTTTGGTTTTCCAGTTCACATCAGGAAGATTAAAGTCCCCCATGATAATAACTTCCCCCTTCATTGCCATTTTGGCTATTTCCTCAACCAGCAGATTATCTAGCTCTTCTACTTGTCCAGGGGGTCTATAGGTTCACACCTACACGAGCTACTGTATGATTACCAAATGTTAGCGTAACCCAAACTGACTAGGTTTACCTCGCTCACTTTTATTTCGTTCGTTTTTATGTTGTTTTTCACATACAGGGCCACTCCTCCTCCTTTCCTACCTTCTCTGTCTTTTCTATATAAAGAGTTCCCCGGTATTGTTATGTCCCAGTTATTTTTCTCACTGAACCATGTCTCAGTAACCGCCACTAAATCTACTTTTTCAGCTGCCATGTCAAACTGGCCAAAACACTCAATTTCAGTGGGGGTTGAAGAATTTTGAACACAACTGTATATGTATCTGAGTGGGTATATCTGTTCTGGGGTCTGCAAGTATACATGTATCTGCGTTGGTATACATATATGAGGTCTGAGTGGTTATACATATATCTGAGGTATGGTGTGTGTGCGTGCTGTGCAGTGGGTAAATGTGGTTTCTGGCCATACATTTCAATATTAACAGAAATTGGGCAGACTTTCAGCAACATCCTAAATTATTTATGTATTGGAAAAGCCGTCACATGACTTTAAATAAAAATATCGGTACTCGGTATTGGTGTGTACCTGAAAAAAAGTATAGGTGGGGGGGCGTGGCTGGCAGCCGACGGAGCGGACGTGTTCCTGAGGAGCTCCGCCAGTCTGCTGCCTTTAGGGCCCGCTAACGGACTTTTAAGCAGTGCATAATTGATATTTGGACTCCGGCTAGCTGGCCCCCCCCTCCGGACTCGAGACAACCTTTACAGCCGCGGGTATGTGGATGCCACGAGGCGCCGGCGGCCATATTGCGGCCTTCGACCCGGCTCTTGCGGTCTATGTGCCCAATCGACCGAGATGAGAGCCTGAAGGGAGAGATGGATGGGCTGGCGGCCGGACGGTGGGACGGACACCCTCCCCCTGCAAGGAGTTCTGACGCCTTCCTTACAGGCCCGGTGGCCTGTTTGCAGCTGATGGACGGGGAGGACGAGGATGCCCCGCTCACCAAAGGAGATTGGCGGCGGATGCTGTCTGCCCTGCGGGGCTGCCGGAAGGAGGAGGTCCCGAAATCGGGAGAGAGTGTGGCTGCTGGGCACCTGGTCAGGGCCTGTTCCGTGGCTTTGATAGAGGACCGCCACACGGGTGATGTCCCGGCTGGGGTGCTAGCTCTGGGGCCTGTGCCTGGCTGTGGGAAGGCGAAGGTACCTGTTCCGGGGCGGGGTTCTCCGTGCCTGGGGATGACACCGGGGCCACGAGTGACTGACGCGGGGCCTATATGTTTGGGCCTTGCTGCGACGATGGTGGAGCTGAAGGCCGCGGTTTATTTCCTGAGGCCTGTACTGAGGGTGCTGCTCGGGACTCTGGGACTCAGCTCCGATGAAGGGATGGACTGGCCCTGGGCCGCGATCGGTGCAGCAGATTCGAAGATCCGGTTGCTGACTGATTGGGTTGACGGGAGCGGCAGGCGCTTTCCTGAAGATGTTCTATTCTCCGCTTATCCCCTGGATACTGGCTGAGGGGACCTTCCCCGCAGGCTTGCTGATTCCTCTTGGCATCTTGACCCGGGCCCGAAGAGTCCCCCCCCCCCCCGGTTACCCTCTGATATCCCTATTTCCCTTCTGCTGAGTACCTCTACTTTTTAGAGTTCGCCACCACATGGCGTAATTTTTGCTTTTGGCTGCTGTATTTTATGTCTCTCCTTTTGCATGCTGAGACTTTTTTCATATTTTATTTTTTCCGAGGAGAACCCCCAATTGGGGATGTTTTTATGTGATTGTGGCAGACCTGTGCCTTTTGTGAAACACCCCTCCCCCTAGACTTTATTTGCTGTCCCCCCCCCCCTCGCTGAGACTTTCTATTTTATTTTTCTTATTTTTTTGTCTTTTATTGTTTTTTTTTTGTTTTTTGTTTTGGCGTTCAAGGGTTTCATCTGGGTGCGCCGACGTGGCCTGGTGACCGTATTGGCCCCTCGAGACCCTGGGCCAAGTGCCAATCTCTCTCGCTGGCTTCCCGCGGTCCTATGGACTTGCAGGAATACACTAGGGGCGGCACAGTCCTGGCCTCTGCCAATATTTTTTCCCCCTTTTTCCTCCACCCCTTTTTTTTTTAATTTTTTTTTTTTTTAGTATACTAGATGTCTTTGGCCGCCTTTTCTTATTTTTTGTTGTTTACCCTCGATGAGACCCCCCCCTCTTAAGGGATGTTTATTGCTAATATGTGATTTCCCTTAGATGACTTCTTTGTTTTCTACTGATGTGTTTTCTCTGACATTTCATGGCCCTGCGAGGCCATTCCATGCTTTGTATGTTGTTAAGCTGACTCTTTTTCAAAATAAAAACTTTGAAAATAAAAAAAAAAGTATAGGTACTTGTACTCGGTCCTAAAAAAGTGATATCAGTGCATCCCAACCAACAACTTACATTTATATTGGTGTTACTTTTTTACAACTTTAGCTTTATAAAACTCTCATTAACCTAATTTTTCATATCACAGCATGCAATGTTCCTGAATCAGGGATTGTATGTGTGCACATTGTAGTGCAGGGAACATTAAGAAAAGGTGAGCATGTAATCCGTTTGCATGTATTTTGACATGTTCTTGGTAAAAACAAGGCTCCAGGTGCTCCAGATATGCTTCAAAGTATTGGTAGTTTTAGTGAGGAAACTGCAACGTTTCAGCCCTAGTGCGGCCTTTATAAAGCCCCGTAGATTTATATGGCAGGCATCATGGGGAATGGGGCTTCTGATGGTAGGAGTTGTGATTCTTATTAATGTTCATAGAGAAATGTCTTTAAAAGAAGTCAACCGGCGTTTTCGTTGAGCAGACTGGTTATTTGAAACTTCATGTATTCTATTGAATGTTTGAGTAATATTTTCTCTCCTTTCTCCCCTTTTCTCTAGCTCATTATGTTGATCCGGTCAAATCTAAGAAGAGTGGGCCTGCTGTCTGTATCTTGTTCGAGAAGAATAGCAAAGTTTGGAAGCTCTGCAAAACAAGGGCTCATCCTCCAGTCCTCTTCAAACAATGTCTATGAAAACCTGGCCGTGGAAGACTGGATACATGATCACATGAATCTAGAGAAGACAAATGTTCTATTCTTATGGAAGAATTTGCCATCTGTGGTCATTGGCAGGCACCAGAACCCTTGGAAGGAATGCAATCTCCATCTGATGAGAAAAGAAGGAATCTGCTTGGCAAGGAGAAGGAGCGGTGGTGGGACGGTTTATCACGATCTTGGCAACATTAATCTAACCTTCTTCACAGCACGTAACAAGTATGATAGAATGGAAAACTTGAACTTGGTTATTAGGGCTCTTAAATCCATTGAACCTCACTTGAATGTGCAAGCAACACCCAGATTTGATCTTCTCCTAGATGGGAAATTTAAAATATCTGGTACGGCAGCAAAACTTGGAAGGAATGTTGCTTATCACCATTGTACATTACTATGTAGTGCAGATAGTTCTCTCTTACCATGTGTCCTGCAAAGCCCTTACAGCGGCATAGTGAGTAATGCCACACCAAGTGTGCCATCACCAGTCAGAAATCTGTCCCAGGTTGACTCTTCTATGACTTGTGATGTTGTGATGGATGCTGTGTCGTTGGAATATTCTGCCCACTATAACAATAAACCTAGTGTCAAGCTCATAGATCCGAAAGATGAAACCTCATTTTTTGGTATATCTCAGAAGAAGAGAGAACTGTCCACCTGGGAATGGATATATGGAAAAACACCAAAGTTTGGGGTTGCAACTTTTTTTAAGATCGCGTATAAGGAGAGCTTGCTGGATGTCAAACTAACGATGGATATAAGAAATGGTTACATAGAAACATGCTCCATCGAGTTGCCTGAATATTGGATTCCTCAAGACTTGTCTAAGGAACTTCAAGATGGTTTGCTGGGAAGTAAATTTTGCCCAAAAGAAACGACTTTTTTATTGAGTACTTTGCTTCGAACGTGTTCTCAAGATGAGGACGTTTGTGCAAAATGGAACTTGTTAAGTGAAAAAATGGTGTCAATTATGTAATCATATCGTACTGGTGTGCTGCGTGTGATATTGAACTCAGACTTTCATAGAGAAATGTGTGCTCTACCTTGATTTTCCCAGAAATTGGCTGTTTTTAGTCTAAGTCCGTTCCTTAAAACCACTTCAGCCTCATCATACGTATGTCTTTTTAAGTTGTTTTTTTTGTATTGGCACCCAAAACACCATTTCTTGTTTTCTGTGTGCTGTTTATAATTTAAATTATTTTTCAGTGGTCACACAGTGACTGTCAGATAGAAGCAGTCTCTTCACTACACCTGAGGATAGTACTCATGGAATTAATTATTTGTAAGTTTTTAACCCATTTGAAGAGGATTAAACTCAAAATCTGTTTAGCATATAGCCAGTCAGTGCATCAGATATCCATATGCCGGCAGTGAGGTTACAGACAACTTGCACATTGATTGTGTGATCACCAGAGTAAAACTCTAAACCAAAGCCCACTCACAAGAAACATGAGTCATGTTCAGTTCCTCAGCAGCTGCTGAATTGCTACATTGCAGCAGTTCAATTTGCTGCAGCATTCTCACTGAACACTTTGGCTGTGAATATTGAAGCGAAAGGGCAGAGGATTGCTTAATGAAAGGTGCTGTTTCTGCAATATCCACTGTTGCCCATTTTATTATCAGTGTTAGTAGTAATCAGTATTTAGTGTTTTAATGTTTACCCTGTTCCAATAAATATTTGGTGTTTTCATCCACCAAAACTTCAAACTGAACATTTCCTTATTGGATTATTTGCTTTGTGGAGACGGCCATCTTTCCCACGTCACACACAGCTACTCCGCAGCACCTCTCTACTTAGCTGCAAGTGTCAAGTTAACAGTGCTGAGCGCTGAACTGCAGCACAGCATTCAGTGCCAAGTTGCTAACTTAGCACTTGCTGCGGCTGAGGAACTGAACGCGCCTATGGTCCAAGCACAATGTTCTTTATTGTGCATTTTCAAAAGTTGCCCATCATTCACTCAGACTACTGGTAGCTCTATCATCTGACAATAAATACATCTATCTTTGTCTCTGTAAATTTAAAGACAAAAACAAATTTAAACAATTTCTGTAAAATTCAACAAATTTGGAGTTCTCAGACATTGATAATTTCTGTAATAACTCCCCATGTCAGGTTAAAAACCATAGATCTTGATTAGCAATACTGCGCCTTTTCAGGCGGCTCCACAAATTCTAAGAGGGCTTCTGACATTTTGGCTTTGCTTGGACTATGTCCTATTAGTACTACTCTTCGACTCTTCATAAGCCCCCATGCTATACCACCTCTCAGCGAACCCATCTTAACTCCAGGTCTTCCATTGCTAGCAGTACTGGTGAAGATGGAAAGAAAAACAAGACCTTACGTTTTACTCCGGACCCACACTGGGAGGTAAACCTCTGTACCTCTACATGTATTTAATCGATCAAATACAAAACGACAAAAATTTAGTAGTATCCAGGTTAAAAAAGAGAAACTTAACTCAACATACATTTAAAATACATTTTTTTAAATGAAGCGTAGGTGATCAAAAGCCACCACTAGATGGCGATTGCATACTCCGAAAAATAATCAACGGGGAAACTATGGATTTGCCTAAATATTACTGTAGCATACTAGCAAACCCATGGAACTATACCTAGAAAGGTATAGGTAGTGACACAAGAAGTTATGTGTATGATTTGGGTACGGTTTAGGGCTGAAACAAATAACACTGGTAAACAAAATTGAAAAAAAAAATCTGGCACATAAATGAACCTGGGTGATTCTAGTTCTGTTTTTTGTTGCGGACTCATATCTGCTGAGAAATTCTCCATCACGTAATATTTTGAAGTGACATCTATTTGAAATTTACATTGTTTTGCTATATTTACGGTAGATGTGTACAGATGTATATAGTAACGGAATGTGTCCTAAAAGGTACTTGTATACGATTTTCTGCTGTATTGTGCCACAGGAACATCCTTCTTAAGGATTCAACAATAGTCTGCAAGCATACTGGAGCTCCTCTTGCCCTGATACCTATTTTCTATTACCGAAATGTCCTGATGAAACCGTTCTCCAGGTTCATCGCTGCCTGCTCTTAGATTTGCTGGGAAAAATTCCAGGTGTGAATCCAAGAAGTGCATTTTCAAAGACATGTTACATCCCAGTTTCTGGTAAGATTTCAGTAGAGTATTCACTCACTAATTCTGCATAGTTGTCTGCCTTGTTATTTCCCAAGAAGTCACGACGACCAGTTTTAAAGGACTCCCATGCAGCGCTTTCAGATTCATTCAACTGACCATCAAAGTTCTCATCTTTCATCAGTTTTCTAACTTCAGGTCCTACGAAGTTGCCTTCTTTGATCTCCGCCTTACTGATCCTTGGAAATGTCTTTCTAGATATGCAAATCCAACTCCACTTCTATCCATCGCTTTTACAAAGTTCTTCATAACCATGGAATTTTTCCTATTAAACCACTGTTGCACCTAAACAATTCTGCAATGGCTTATTTACAGCAATGTACAAACTACTAGAGCATAACTCCTGAAGTATGGATGATAGAGAAATTCTGATACCATATCTGTAAACAGGAGGAAAAATTACATATGGAACAGGTTAGAGTGGGTCTGTGACAAAAATGTGTTGACCAGTGTAATCGATTAATCGATAATGGAAATATTTGTTATGTTACGAATCACGGTAACATAACAAGCGCACTGAAACAAATTGAAAATCGTAATGAAACAAATTATATTGTTGTGCACATGTCTACTTGGAGCTGGAGTTCTGTGCCACAACCTCACCCTCCCCGCCTTCCTATCTCTGTCCAGAGCTGCCATCCCTCCCTTTGGCCCAGTCTCTTTACCTAAACTCCCTCTCATATTCTGGTCTGGTCTCTTGCTCAAACTCACTCCGTCTCACACTTGGGTCTAGTCCCTTGCCCAAATTTACTCCCACTTTAATTATTATAAATGGACATGCTGTGCACCCTCACTACTTTAGCTTATTAAAGTGATCAGACTGCGTGGAGTGCCCACCCTACTCACCACGCTTTCGTGTTGACATCATGTCTATCGTAGCAACATTCGTTCAGGGAAAAGCAGACTTGGGCTTGAGCTGCACATACATCATCAATCCATCACTCTGATCAGGCGCTCACGTACCTTGTGTTCTGCTAGAATTTGCGTATGTATGTATGAACGTTATACTTTGTCTTTCGTTTAAAAAGGAAAAAAAAATTTAATAATCCCTCCATTTATCTTGTGCAGTTTGTGTAGTGTGTGTAATTCTTTTTATCTGTTGAATCGATTAATCGGAAAAATAATTGGCCAACTAATTGTTTATGAAAATAATCATTAGTTGCCCTAGTATGGTTGGGATCATGTGATAAAGGTTAGATTTACTTGCACCTTTGCATGTTAGTAGACCCCGGTACAGCTATAACTTGGCCTGGTACCTAGGGGAGTGGGTGTCATGTCCCAAGCCGTTCAGTTCAGGCAGCGCCGGCAGCACGTTCCTCGCTGGCCAGGCGCTGACCGATAAGGGAATACCTGGTGTTTGCGGGTCAGGTGAGCCAACGGGGCGTGGCCTGATGATGCAGCGCCCGCCGGGTTTAAAGCCCAGCATCTCACTCAGTCCAGTTCATTGACGTGGTTATCACATCCCTTCAGTGCTCTCTATTGCTATCTGCTCTGTGTACCGACTCCTGCTATTCCCGACAACCCACTCTGTGTTTTGACCTCGGCTATTCCTGACAACCCACTCTGTGTTTTGACCTCGGCTGTTCCTGACAACCTGCTCTGTGTATTGACCTTGGCTATTCCTGACAACCCTCTGTGTATCATACCTAGCTTTTCTGAGAATCCCCACTCTGTGTACTGACTTTGGCATACGGCTAACTACCTCTCCTGGTGTTAATATCCCCGCTATTCCACTGACCACGTATATTGTTAGTATCTGGTGTCTGTTACCCCTTTGTGGGTATGTATCTGCCTGCTCTCTAGCTATAGGTAGCTTTGCCGACCATCCAAAGCTCAGAAGGGTAGATAGTGTTCCTTGTATAGGGACCAGTGCCATAGATGCTAGGGGGTACTGTGACAGTGGGTGACGTTATATAGATCTGCACTGGAGATAAGAGGTGGTCTATAATTATGATGAATGATTGTATGTTACAGTGTAATATTTAGACAGCTCTAAAGTTTCCCCGATAATTATTTTTCTGTACATACAATCGCTATCTAGTGGTGGTTTTTCATCGGCCTATGCTGCAGTTCGTTTTTATGTATTTTAAATGTATGTCAAATGGTGTATTTTCTGTACTGGGTATTCATACAAAATAACAAAAGTTTTTTTTTTAAAAAACTATTTTACCAGGAAGGATACATTGAGATTTCTCTCGTTTTCAAGTATGTCTTGGGTGGTATGTATCGTTAGGTGTCTTGCCCAAGGACACTTACTGGAGAGGTGCTCTTGCTGGGATTCAAACCTGTGTCTCCACGGTTATAGAGCAGTGATGTTACCTCTACTCCACCCAGCCAGTATCCATAGATAGATTGTGTAACTATACTGGTGCAGAGGTGTATTATTTTTGTAGTGAGGGTGATGTCCTCCTAAGGGAGTTTATATTGGTCCCATAGGTTTGCTCATTTTTTGGAGTTGTGTGTTTTGTCCTGCATTGCAGGTTCTAGTTCTATAAGCACGTGGACTATCGCTCATACTTACACTGCTTGATTGACATCTCTGAGTTTACCTGGAAGGCCTACATTTTAAATCAGTTCTAAACTTCAGACATCTCACAATTTTATTAATATATATTGGATCTAATTTTGGGGACCGACTGCACTCCTTAGCATATCCATTTTACCGACCATGGGCAGTATTACAAAGTTGGTGCTAACTTAACCAGAGCTGTTGTAAACTTACCAGAGCCATTATAGCCTATGGAGCTGTTAAGTTCACACCCCTCAATTTCTATCTGTGGGAAACACTAAAGAATGTGGTATACCATAAAAAACACCACCTTGGGGGGCGTGTTCTGGCCGCGGAGAGGAATGGACGCTTGAGAGGTGAGCTCCGCGCTACCCCCTTGCTAAGTCGGCTATCATAGCTAAACAGAACCGAGATTGTCAAACCCAAACGCACCTCGCAAGCACCGGGAACTGAGAGGCGACCGGAGGACCCCTCCCTGCACTCTATAAGGCAATACCTCACCACAACGGAGGACATGCCCGATCGGCGACTAGGCCCCAACATGGCGCCGGAGCCACGAAGCCTTGGCTCGGCCTCTCCCACCTCAGCTGCCGGCACGTGGGAAGTCCCACCTGACCTGTCTCAAATCATCCGCTCATTGCCCACCAAAGCGGATCTGCAGGAGGCTACTGCCCGCATGCAGGCGTCACAAGCGGGTGAAATCCAGGGCCTCCGAGCGGATCTCCTGGGGATTCGGACCCGCCTGGGGGCGGCAGAGGATACATTGGAACGACATGGAGCCCGTTTGCCAGCACTTGAAGCCCGCGTGGGTGCCCATCACCGCTCTGTTCGGCTTCTGGCACGACATGTGGAGGATCTGGAAAATAGAGGACGCCGCTGTAATATCAGATTGCGGGGTCTGCCAGAGACGGAAGATTCACCAGGGGACCTTGGTGGCACATTGTTACGCCTGTTTAATCAGGTACTGGGCCGTGCTCTGGACATAACCATAGACCTGGAACGTTATCATCGTGCCCTTCGTCCCAGGGGTCCACCTGGCAGCCCACCCAGAGATGTCATTTGCTGCTTACTGCGGTTTGGGGTCAAGGAGGAGCTCATGCAGAAGGCGAGAAACCTGCAGAAAGTTCGATTTGAGGGATCGGAGGTGTCCTTCTACCAGGATCTGTCTCCTATCACCCTGCAGACCAGACGAGCTCTTCGGCCGCTAACATTGGCCCTGCTTCATGAAGGACACCAATATAGGTGGCTCCATCCCTTCGGTCTCCAAATACGCACGCCTGACGGACCGGTGCTGATAAGATCAGAAGAGGACATGCTGTCAGCATTGGACCATCTAAATTTGCAACTGGACTCCCGGATTGCCTGGCCTGATCCGATCGAATATTATCTTCCGGCGCCACCTCAGCCCCGTCGTGACCAACGCCAACGACGCCCTCGTTCCAGGCCGGCTTCGGTTGCTGACTCATTGCCCCCGAGCTCTCAGGAACCGTGATTCCGGGATCTGATATTATAACTGGGCCTTGTACCATGTTTCGGTGACCTGACCTACAGCCGCACCTCGATCCGGCCTTTGATGGACACGGTTGCATCACGGACATGGACGATCTGCACGATCTGGTTGTAGCTGTTACGCCTTCCAGTACTACAGGTTTCACGTTTTTTTTCTCTTCTCTAGGGACATGGGTTTCGGGGCATTGCTCCCTTTAAACATGTTTGAAACTATAGCTATTCTGGGATGTGTTTGGGAGGTTTCGGTTTTCTAAAATTGGGCTGCTTTTTGGCAGGGGGGTGGCGGGGGGTTTCTTTCTTAACAAAAACAAAAAAAACAGGAAAAAAGGAGAAAATTTTCTCTTCTCTCATCTATTTAAAGTGGGATGACATTTTAATCCCTCGGTTTCTGGATACGTTCCCTCCCTTTACTCGTGTCAAGTCGCGGCTGCGGCATACAAAGGGTATTTCCTCTTCCCCCTTTTTTTTTTTTTCTCTCTTTTTGTTCTTTTGGGGGATTCAAATTTACCTATTGTAGACACGTTGATGTAAATTTGTGATAACTGTCATTTCGCTTTAGACTCACACCTCTCACGCTTGGTTAATTGTTTATTGCGCTTTTTTACTTTGATTGCTTAACATGTACCACCCACGCTCTTTACATGTAGTATCCATCAATGCACAGGGATTGAACATTCCTACTAAACGTCACATAGCCTTACAGGAATTTCATAAACAACCTGCTTCGATAGTACTTATCCAGGAAACACATTTTCGAACAGGGCATGCTCCTACTCTTCGTAGCAAATATTTCCCCACGGGCTACTTCAGTAACACCGCAGGAAACAAGACGAAAGGGGTGGCTATTTTGGTGTCAAAGGATGTGCCATTCCAGCTTAAGGACACGTTAGTGGATCCTGATGGGAGATATCTTTTTGTGAAGGGCACGCTTTGCGACGTTTCATATACGTTTGTTTCTATTTACATGCCAAACCGCCGTCAACACGTGACATTGCCATAGACATAGACAGACTTAGCGCTTTTTCCGAGGGCATAGTGGTGGTTGGGGGCGACCTAAACGTACCTCTGGATCCCAGGTGTGACACATCTACTGGCCGCTCCGGCATTCCACATAACATACTGTGTCGTGTTAATACTACCCTGACTGAACACAGGCTCACGGATTGTTGGCGAGCTTTACACACCTCCACACGTGATTTCACACATTACAGTTCGGCACATAATTCCTATGCAAGGCTGGACTATTTATTTCTGCCTTTTGCCTCATTACATTTGTTGCGCTCCGCATCGATTGGTACAGCGACTTGGTTCGACCATTGCCCGGTCTCAATGACTATTCAATCCCCTTTGCTCTCCCCTAAAGAGAGAGTATGGCGTCTTAACGAAACACTCTTTAATTCTCCTGACACTCTACCCGCTGTTCATAGCTTGCTACAGGATTACTTTCTGGATAACGTCACCCCGGGAATGCCCTCCACTACCGTTTGGGAGGCCCACAAAGCGGTGGTCCAGGGGTTTTTCGTCTCTACTGGTTCTAGATTAAAGAAAGAACGCGCAGCCCAGGCGATAGAACTGATAGCTCAGATAAGCGCCTTGGAGAGGAGACATAAATTATTATTGGAAGAGGATTCTTATAAGACCCTTTTATCCCTCCGCGCACAGTTGCACACACTTTACAATTTACAGGCACAAAAAACCTTTACCCGGGTAAAACGGATTTATTATGAGTCAGGGAATAAGTGTGGGAGGTTGTTAGCGCGTGCACTGAGGAAACAAAGGACACAGCTTTATATTCACAAGATGCGGGACAGCCAAGGTCAAGCGGTTACACTCCCGGGAGGCCTACTGTCCATATTTCATTCTTATTTCACGGACTTATATAACTCTTCCCAGCAACTGACCCCGTCTCTTCATTCTCACATCGACGCATATTTACGACAACATATAGAATCTAAACTTTCTTCGCCCATGCGCAAATCCATGGAACTTCCAATTACTTTGGAAGAATTCCAGGCGGTCTTAAAATCAATGCCGCTGGGTAAGGCCCCGGGACCGGACGGCCTCACCTTGAGATATTACAGGGAAAATAGCGCCGTTTTGGCCCCTCACTGGCTACGCGCCTTTAATTCGGTGGTGGAGGGGGAAGGATTACACCCGCATTCTCTGTCTGCTAACATCACAGTATTACTTAAGCCTGGGAAAGATGCAGAATATTGTACCAGTTACCGACCTATTTCCTTACTAAATATTGACGTGAAAATCTTCGCGAAAATATTGGCCACGCGCCTAAACCAATTTCTGCCTATGTTGATTCACGGAGATCAGACCGGGTTCATCCCCCGACGGGAGGCCCGAGATAATACGGTTTGAGTGATCAATCTGATTCATCGTAGTACCGGGAAGCAAGGGGGTCTGACGCTGTTCCTCTCCACTGACGCAGAAAAGGCGTTTGATAGAGTTGCTTGGCCTTATTTGTTTGCCACCCTGAAACACATGGGCCTTGGTCCAAACATGTTGACGTGGATTGAGGCCTTATACACCAATCCTACAGCTAGAGTTAGTGTTAATGGGATTTTGTCTGCCCCAATACAGATTTCCAACGGCACCAGGCAGGACTGCCCTTTATCTCCTCTCCTTTTTGCTCTTTCCCTAGAACCTTTTCTTCAAGCGATCAGGTCTGCCCCAGATATTCATGGCATTAGATGTAAAGCGTCAACTCACAAAGTAGCAGCTTACGCTGATGACATGCTATTCTTTGTGACTCAACCGCTTATCTCACTCCCGAATATACTGGCAGCCTTTCGGGAGTACGGGGCTCTGAGCAATCTGAAAATAAATTTTGGGAAATCAGAGTATATGACGGCAAATTGCCCGGAATCCCTGAGGGAGAGCTTGTTGTCCTTCTTTTCATTAGGGCTTGTAAAACTTCTTTACGATATTTGGCCTGAATCTCACGCCGCATTGTTCAGATTTATTTCAAGCTAATTATATACCCATACTGACGGCGGTGGAGAAAGACTTAAGTAATTGGCAGATGCCACACGTTACTTGGTTTGGCCGAATGTCCGTTCTAAAGATGAATATTCTTCCACGCCTTTTGTATATTTTCCAGACCCTGCCGATAGCTATCCCGTCCACTTATTTCAGACGTCTCAAGAGCATTTTCACCCAATATGTCTGGGGAGGAAAGGCACGTAGACTTAGTCAGGAGATCCTCACGTCTCCAAAACACAAAGGTGGAGCGGGGCTGCCGGACATGCTGCTCTATTACCGAGCAACACATTTGCTGCTTCAGTTGGAGTGGAACAGCAGAATTAGGAGTAACCAGTGGGTTGAATTGGAGGAAGAAGCTTCTAGTATAACTCTGGCTGACTTACCGTGGTTACCGTATGCCATGGTCCGCACACTCATTTCAGATCACCCGACGGTTCTACCCACCATGGCTGTGTGGCGGCGACTTACACGATGCACTTCCATAGCTCCCTTCCCCTCCCCACTTATGCCAGTCAACCGATTACCTTATTTCACACCCCATCTTCACCCAAATTTAGGGTCTACGGATAAAGTACGGCCTGACATGTTCTTGAAAGACGGCCAACCCAAACCACTGAATGAGATCCCCCTGACACACCCCGATTCCTTTTTGACTCGGTTTCATCACCACCGACTTATTACGAACCTATCTCGACTTGCCCAGCTCTCCGCTTATCAGAGACCTCAAACCGAATATGAGACATTAACTATGACTGGCAAGGTCCCTCAACATGGCATATCCCACCTTTACTCATTATTACAGCGTCTTCGATGCACGACCCAACATTTCAGGATAGGGTGGGAGACGGACCTCTGTATGCAATTTTCAGATGACGAATGGGACCAAATTTGGTCTCTCACACACTCATGTTCAAGGGCTTCCAGATTCCAAGACTCAGCATATAAATTACTTACCAGGTGGCACCGCACACCGGCTAAACTTATGCAAATGTTCCCGGAGACCGAAGCCTCATGTTGGCGCTGTAATATGAAAGGAGCAACTACGATACATATTTGGTGGGACTGTCCGGTAATAGTCCCATTTTGGGAACGTATACATAACATCGTCTCGGATCTGGTCACCGACCCCATCTCGTTCACCCTTGAAACCTACCTTTTACACCACACACTCCTTGCTCCTGAAATATATAAAAAATCAATCCAGATCAGACTATTGAATGCAGCGAAGGCACTGATTCCAGCGCATTGGAGGGACCCTCTCCCACCAACTATTACAGAATGGATAAATGCGGTAGAACAGATACGCACACTTGAGGAATTGATGTTCTCCTCGGAAGGTCTTCTGCCCTTGCATACATTGCGATGGTTCTATTGGTCGTACTACGCGATCCCCACACACCATATTGTCAGTCCCGTGTCGCCCCCTAGCACAATTAAAGAGGTTTCCAAGGTTTGATGTATTTAAGCATTCTCTTCAGTGGGTAGTTGCAAGTGTGAGAGGTTTCTGTTTACAAACTATTTTAATGTTAGATTTATTACATTATTAATGCTTTGTCACAGTTTTTCTATTTTGCATAGATTTTCATACACATATTGGTATGGATAAAAAAAAAAAAATGTTTTTTGTGTTTTCATTTTCATGTTTACTCACTGCTGTTTTGGCTTGGATTTAAGTCATGATATTGTAAGCTTCCAGTGTTTATTCTGTGAAAACCCAATAAAAATGAATATTTAAAAAAAACACCACCTTCGCTGGCTGCACTACGGGAAGAAATTGAAATATCATGCAGAGCAATCCCTGTGGACACTCTTGTCACTGTTGGTCATGCAGTAGTGCGCCACAATCAAAAGTGTCTGGTTCTAACGGTGAAAACTTTGAACACCTAATGCAGGTATGTCCCCCAGATGTTCCTGAGCTACAGCTCCCAGAAATCTCTGACTGCATTAGATGGATGGATGGAGAAGCATGGGAGTTGTAGTTCATGGACATTTGGGGGCAGGAGTTTGGACATCCCTGACCTAATGTGCCCTTTTATATAAATCTAGTAATAAAATGTTTATGCATATATTTTTCATGTTGAAGTGTGCATACATTTTTTTGGACCCCTCTGTAAATAACATTGCAGATAAGTGGCATTTTAGAGATATATCTCTTTGGGTATATAGCTAGGTTGATGGATTTAGAGATGACAGATCTATAGGTGGATGTATTGGTAGGCACAGACACAACAAGTAGATTCTTGCCATTAAATGATACCTCACATAACCTTGTGAGGTGTATAGAAGTGGAGATATGGAGGTCCAAAGAACCCATGCCCCTGCATCACAGAAGGGAGTCAGACCGGAGGGGGCGGAGCTTAACACTCCATCTCTGCAGAGCATGGCCTGCTGTGTAAACATCCCTGCCTCTGCTAGCTACACAGGGACTGTGTGATCTCTTGCGGTGCAGGTAAGCAGCATGTCCAGCTATCACCATGATTTCCAGCAACCCTATTGGTGGGAATGAGGAGCAAGCACAGGAACAGTGGTAAGAAAGTGGTATAGTTAATTTGCTAGACCATTGTTTTTACCAAACACACTCTCATTAACCCACTAAACGACGGACAGGTGTTGCACGTTGGGAGTTAACCCCAACGGGGCGTACTAGTACACCCCGCCAACAGGTGTTGTCGCGGGCCTCTGATGTGGTCTGCCCATGCGTGTTGGTTGCAGGGGGCGGCTCAAGTTCAGGCCATCTCGCAGCAGCCAGTGGTGCACGGCGGATGCTGGCTGCGGAGAGGGTTCATTCAAGAAATCGCAATATGATTATTTTGTCAATATTGCACAACCCTAACGCCCATTGTCTTCAATGGGGCCGCCTCAGCCCCTCCCCACAGCCTGCTCGCGGCGCGCGTCATTGGCTGCATGGGGACGACCTGAACTCAAGCCGTCCCCTGCAGCAAATGACGCTCGCTGCATGCCGGCTGCGGGGAGGGCTCGAAATCAGTGCCGTACGACGGCACGCCTCGCCGGCAAAATCAACCCCTTACGGGTGCCACCTGCTCGTCCTTAAGGGGTTAAACAACCATACAATTAATTCTCCATCACCCTTATTTTGTCTAGTACCATCATTTAATGTGTGCCCCATAACACTGTTGCTCCCTGGTCCTCTTGTGGTAGGGGTGTTTTCAACATATATAGGGTTACTCAAAGAGAGCTGAACTAGCCACAAAATTACACCGAACAGTGAATTTCCCCCCCGACGGTGCAATTTCGTGGCTATTCAAAAGTCTGGCAGTTCGCCAAATATTGGCGAATTGCCAGTGAGCTATAATGATCTTCAGCAGCAGTGTACTTCCCATAGATAAGTAATGGTTAATCTATTCAGGGAACACCGAACAGCTGTGAAATGCCCTGATTTTAAGCGGTTTCATTTGACAGGTATAAAGGGGCATACCAAAGGTTTCAATGTTAAAAAATGTCCCCGTTTTTATTAAATACTTATTCGACCGCTTATTCTTTCCATTTGTAGCAAAAAGTCTCTATTTTTTAGGCACTTTTTCGGGAATTTTTTTTCCAAATATTTTTTCACCTGTTTGCTGATTTGTCAGCTTTTTCGGGCAGGTGGTCGGCCCTCTGTTCGGCGGGTCTTTTTTCAGATCGATTCGGTGCTTTTGAGGCAGAACGTTCGATGCATTTGGCAGTTTTTCTAATCAATTCGGTGTGGTTTAGGATCAATTCGGCGGGTTTTGTGATCAATGTGCCCATTGTACAGCGCTGCAGAATATGCTGGCGCTTTATAAATAAAGAATAATAATAATAATATCAGAAGATCAAAAAGGAGAAGGCTAAATCAGGGACTGTCCCTGCTAAACAGAGAGAATTGGTGGTTACATGTTTCATTCCAAATACTTTCATTCATCAAATGTCATATCATCGCAACTGAATTGCATATCACACACAATTACATCTAAATGTTTCTGTTTGTGCCAAAAAGCATTTTCCTTTATTTTCTTAATTTTTTTTTTTAACAAATTGGTCAATGTAAATAATTTCTATATTAATTGTGTTGAATGTTTTAACATATTTCACAGTTTTTGAAGTCTGCCAAATGCTAGATTATGCACAGCTCTCCTACACAATATTTTTATGGAGTTATTCAAGCTGACAATACCCCTCAGTTTAGCTGACAAAATGTTTTTTTTTTTTCTAGGTCTTTCATTAAATCATTTTCAATGTAGGTTCTTTGTTGTTTGAAGAAGAGCAAAAATAAAGGAAAGTGGACGCGCGTTTGCAAACGCCAACAGGGTTATCCAAAGAGATTCGAAAAGTCACCGCACGTTCGGTGACTTTTCGTTCTCTTCAATTCGGTTCCTTTTGCCGATTGCATTTCGGTGACCCTGTGGTGTATTCAGCAAACAGCACAGGGTCCCCGAATTGCAGGGAAAAGCTGCCGCAAACCTGACGAAAACTAACCGAATGCACGCTGAAAACAAGCAAAAACATCTGGATTAACCTTCGAGGAAGCCGAACAGGAGCCGAACAGGAGCCGAATCACACAGAGCCGAAGCAGCTGTGACGTAGAGGAGGCAGTGAATAAATTAGAAAAACCATTTGTATGAATCTGGGAAAATGAAAAGCTGTTTGCAAAGAAACTACTAAGCGAAAATGTCTGAAATTTTCACAGGAGGTCCAGGGAATGATAATAAAGAGGGCTGTTACAAAAAAAATAAGTAAACTGAAAAAAAAAAAAAAAAAAAAATCGGACTTTTAATTTTTTTTTAAAAAATTCAGAAAAATGCTTAAAGTATCCTAAAAAATCTATAAATAAAGAGACTTTTTGCTGCAGAATTTTATAATGAACGGTTTATTAGATATTGAATTAAAACAGGAATATTTTTAACATTGAAGTCTATGGGATTCTCCTGAATAAATTTGCCGAATGAAACCACCGAATGGCAGGGCATTAGGGGAACCTTTCACTGCTGGTTTGTGTTCTCTGAATAGCCGAAGCAATGCTTTTTCATGGGGATTTCACTGCCCTCGAACAGGGACCGAACAGTCACCGTATGTGCAGGCAATTCGACAGGATTTGGCGAATTGCCTGCTCTCTGGATAGCCGAATGGCCAGGAAAGGTAACCGAACGCTGATTTTCAGCGTTCGGTTACCTTTCTCAAGCAATTCGAATCTCTTTGGATAACCCTGCAAATAAATGAAATCATTTTATATGAAAAATATTGAATCAATAAAACAAAACTGTGGCCCTGTTTCTTCATGCTGTTTCTGGGCGAATGGTACAATTTATATTGGAGAGCCTTGGTTAAGAAATGCAGGAATTGTGTGAGAGGTGGATGTGAGGGGAGGGGAGCGTTTCCATTTGAATAGGAAAAAAAGCCCAAGAGTCAGCTGTGCGAATGGGGGGATGATAATAGAGGGGTGGGGGTGGCAGAGATGTCCCTCTGAGCTTTGAGTATTCCAGTGACAATAATGCCATCTGTATTCTGTGACTGTGATGTTTGCATGGCCTGCTCTGTGTTATTAACGCTGTGAGGGGGACAATTAGATAGACTGTCACATGGTTCCAATTACTGTGCGTTTGAATAGCACTTGGAAGCTGCTCTGTAGCACACGGAAGCCAATGAATTTCATTGTAAAGCGCTTTCATTCATATATAAATCCTCATTGGAAGAAAATCATCTACAAACGCAATTGGAGAACTGTTAAAATAAAAGGCGTTTCTCTGTAAGGAGACATCAATGCTAGCGTCGTCGCCAGCCCCTGTAACAATAGGTTGAATGTCCTATCCTGGAAACGTTGGACTTCTGGGCAGTGAGATGCCATTTCTACCTTAATAAACTATATTCTGCTGCTTCAAGTTGCAGGGTTATTCAGAGAGCGGTGAAAAGCAGGAGAATGACTGGAGAATGGAAAATTCTAGGTCAAAATAGCCGATTTGGAAAGTGAGATGAAAGGGAGAATTTTTCTGGTTTGAGTATTTTGACCTAGAATTTTCAATTCTCCAGTCATTCTCCTGCTTTTCACCTCTCTTTGAATAGCCCTGTATGTGCTTGGTTAGAGCAAAACTGGTTCTGTTTAAACTTTTAAAACTGACACAAAGAATTCTGGATTTCAAGTCGGCAAACTTAACCAGCTCTGATAAATTTAGCAACTGTATGGACCATATTACATACTTAACGCTAACGATAGTCTCAGCTGTGTGAGTGTTAACATTAGGTTAAGTGGCCCTAGCGCCGACCGACCTTATTACATTCCGAACACTAATGGGTTAAAAAAAAACGTTAGCGGTTTGGATATTTCGCTTCTCGGCGCAAGCTTACTGTACTTTGCGCTCTGTACTGTACAGAGCGCAAAGAGTTAATTAGTGTTAGGATTACAAAGTCCTCACGCTGCGGTTAGCTCAAAAGTTAACTACAACTTGGAGCTGGTGCTAAATGATTACGCTTCTGCAAAATCCGTTATCACCAGCTTCAAATCCCCCAAAAATCAGATACTCACCTCACCCGCGGCGAGAACGGCGGCTTGATCCACCTCTTCTGGGCGCCGGGAGCAGAGTGAGACTGGGGGAAAAAGTCCCCAGTCTCCCTCCACATTCACTCTAGTGACCTGCAGGATCTTGCGAGAGGCGAGATCCTTCAGGTCATGTGACCGGCAGTCGAAGTCTCAGTGGAGTCCAATGGACTCCATAGAAGGGAAGCTCAGAGCAGCGCGTAGCACTGCCTTATGGGGCAGGCTGCTGATTTAGCACCTGCCTCATAATATGGAGCTAAAATGGGGACGCTAAGGAGAAACCTGCAGGGATAGGTTTTCCTCCTTAGTGTCCCCGTTTTAGCAGGCAGTATGTAATACTGCCCTATGACTAATGGCTATGGTACGTTCACACCAGGCTTCTAATTAAGCCCTATTTGTTTTATACACTGGGAGACATACATGGGAAAGCAACTTAGAACTTGTGTGTTAGAGTCTGTGTGGATTTAGTTGCGTTGGAGAGTCCCCTGTGAGGCTAGGGTCAGACGAACGTGATTTCTACGGACTGTGCGTCCGTGCAGTATGGACGGACGTTAGTATGGAAGACGCAGTAGTGGCCACACAATCCGTTTTTTCACTGACTTTTTTTGACTGATGTAGGAGGGAAAATAAATTAATATGAAAAACCATTCTGTCCATCAAAATTGCTGGACGTATAAATGCAGTCCGTCTGACCACGTTCCATCACTCACACACAAAGCTATGCGGACGTTGCGTACTTTGTGCAGCCGTTCTAGGGGTTGTACGTTCTTGACTAACTTGCATCCGTTTGCCGCGGCCGTTGTGCGTCCGCAGTTCAGTGCGGACATACTTCGTGTGTGGGACTCCATTGGCCTTTATGTCATGCTATCACGGACGTACTTTTGTGCGCCATCACGGACGTGAACGCTGCGCTCGTTTGACAGGAGCCTTAGACCATGAGTTGACATAGTATAGTTACATAGTTACATAGTTATATAGGCTGAAAAAAGACATGCGTCCATCGGGTTCAGCCTCTCCCACATAACCTACTGCTGTTGATCCAAAAGAAGGCAAAAAACCCAGTCTGAATGCTTGCCAATATGCAACATACTGGGAAAAAATTCCTTCTTGACCCCAGAATGGCAGTCAGATTTCTCCTTGGATCAAGAAGCTTTTACCCACATATTAAATATTATAACCCTTAATATTCTGTGTCTGCAGGAAGTCATCCAGTCGTTTTTTAAAAGTCTGAACAGACTCTGACCCAACCACCTCAACAGGCAGAGAATTCCACAGCTTGATTGTTCTCACCGTAAAATAACCCTTCCTATGCTTTAAGCTAAATTTTCTTTCTTCCAGTCTAAATGGATGACCCCTTGTCCTGTGTATAGTCCTGTTAATGAATAGGTTATCAGACAATGGTTGATAATGGCCCCGTATATATTTATATAAGGTTATCAGATCCCCTCTAAGGCGCCTTTTCTCTAAACTAAACAGGTTTAAGCTTGTTAGTCTTTCCTCATAACTTAACCCTTCCATCCCCCTTATTAATTTAGTTGCCCGTCTCTGCACTTTTTCTAACGATATAATATCTTTTTTTAAGACAGGTGCCCAAAATTGCACGGCATATTCAAGGTGCGGCCTGACCATTGATTTATACAGAGGCAAAATTATGTTTTCATCCCGTGAGTGAACTCCCCTACATACATGTAGGAATGACATCCATGGTCTACAACACTATAACCACCACAACCTGGTCCAGAAATGGTAGGAGCAGTGGTAGAGCTAGACAAGACTGGGTGAAGCAAAGGTCCAAGAAAGTCACACAGATATTTTTCAAAGAAAGGTGAAAGCCAGGAGAATGACTGGAGAAGTAAAAATTCTAGGTCAAAATAGCCAACCCAGAAAAATTCTCCTATTTATCTCACTTTCCAAATCGGCTATTTGGTCTAGATTGTTCTCTTCTCCTGACAGTTTTCCTGGTTTTCACCTTTCTCTGAATAATCCTGAAAGTCTCAAGCTATCAGGTCTCCACAGATCCCTCTGGATTGTAGAACTGCAGGGCACCCCTTATTTGGTGAGGTCTTTTGATGCCATTTCCATCGTGGCCAACCAGTTAAGTCCAGGCCTGATCACTACAAACTCTACTGGTTTGAAAATTTGGAGTATCATATTTTTTTTTACTATTACTGAAAATACAATGTTTTTTTTGTCTACTTTGAATGCTATTTTGTGATGCACATACATACAAACATGGGTGTAGGAACTGATGGGGGAATGTGCTTCTGTCAGTGTTTTTCCTACTGTCTCTGTGTTTTTATCCTTGTCTGTGTCTTGGTCAGCATATCTGTAAATGTCCCTGTGTGTCAATGTCTTTGTAATTCTGTGTGTCTTCCCACTGTCTCTGTCACTGTGTACTGAGCAGCAACAACCTGTTCTTCAAAATTTTAAAGCCACCACTAATTGTTGGTCATCACAACCTCAAAGCACCATGCTTCCCATCATTACATGCAGCAGGAGGTGCAGCAAGAGGCTATGACAGGGTTAATGTATAATATTTATAGGTACTTTATTACTGTCATAGTGTTTATCAGTGTTACGTATTCCTGATATAAATGAGATATTATAGGATTGTGGCATCTCATTTGTTTTTAGGCTATTACTTTTATTCTACATAAAAAAGTAGGATAAGTTGGTTTGGTCACAAAAGGGGCTTATTGTGTGTACCGTAGATACTCGAGTATAGCACGACCCGAATATAACGCGATGGATAGAGATTTGTTATGGAAATAAGAGAATATACAAGACTCAAATATAACGCGAGGAACAAAATTTTACTTTACCGGTAAACAATTAAAATCCTTCCAGGTGCTCTTAACACATACAGGCTACTCCTCAGGCCAGGGTGCTCTGCTCTAGATTGATTGCAGTTGTTACTAAGTATGAAGCTGCCGGCCACCCGTCTTCTTTACTAGCGATTAGATGATTGGCTTAAACCGAGCGTGCCCTCTGGCCGTGATGGATCCCACCTCTCCCAAATCCGGGAGTTCCTGAAGTGTTTGCAAGCATCAGGAAACCCGCATTCACTTCAGGGAGACTTGACATCCAGAGCAAAGCAAGGTTTTTTTGTTTTTTTTAACACGCGATGCAGATGTCTCGAATATAACGCGACCCCTCCAATTTTAAGGTAAATTTTTGTTACCAAAATCTAGCGGTATACTCGAGTATCTACATTATTATACCCCAAAGATCAAGATTCGCCTGCCCCCTCTAAACACGCAGCAAACTAATCCAGAGGAGGCATTGAAAACACCATTTTTTTTACATGTTATCAAAATGTGCACAAACTAACACACAAAGAAGCTATAATATGTGTGGACCCCTATTCCATGGTTGCCACTAAGAGGGAGAAGGTAAGTAAAAAAATCTGCACCTGCAGATTTTACCTACTATCGCCATTTTAGTCTGTCACGTCCCGTGCCCTCCTTAGGTCCTGGCGGACAGAAGCACCTTCCTGGCTGCTTGATGCCGGCCGCTGAGTGAAATAGCAGCTGATCGCGGCAACGGGTCACTGACGCGGGCGCAGCGTGATGATGCGAAGTGAGAGGGAGCAGCGGATTTCCCTGCCCTCTCCACCGCAGGAGGGGAGGTAAGGTTTTTTTATGCTTCTTTATTTAGTGTGTCAAGTGATTTTACAAATGCAGCTTTTAGGAGTTGAAATACTGGTTCTAGAATAGAGGAGTGAGAGCACCTTGGAATAGATTGCGTTTTATTTGGAGGTGCAAATTAAGGCCTCCTATGCAAAATATAGGAGATGTTAATTTACAGTAGGAATGCGCAGAGAAGCGCTGTACTTGAGCCACAAGCACAACTTCCAGCAAGGACATAATAGTCATTCTCAGTGTTACAGGGACACTCTACTAATCCTGGCCACTTCATAGTTTTAAAGTGGTTAGGATGTGACGATTGCCCCCCGCCCCTTCTCCCTCGATCTGGTGAAATTAGTGGGGTGAAATGGAGGAGTTTCACCTACCCCACCCAGTGTCATCAGCAGCCTGGATTTTGGAATTTCATACCGACCTCACCCACTCTAGGACCATTTGCGGTAACGAACAGTCTCAGAGAGGCAGCCAATTGATTGGATATTCACATGTGTGCGGCTCTGATCCATCGCTCTGTGCAGGTGCAACAGAACTTGCATACGTAAAGTGCGCAAGTCCGTAGTCGTACACAATTTGCAGTCCCTACACTACGTAATTGCATAGGAGCGCAAATTGCACAGAAACGCTTCAAGGACTTTCAGATTTGGAAGTCCTTGAGCCGAAGAGGAGGAGCTCCATGCCGGGAGGGACAAAAGATGAGTAAATTCCTAGGAATAGGAAAAAAAAATAAAAAAATAATTGAGCAGAAGCTGTCGGCAGCATCTGTCCAATTATTTAAGGCCAAAAAAGGGAGCTCTATTTTTTCAATAGTTTCCCTGTAAGATTACTACTGGAAACGTTGTGTACAACATCTCCACCCCATTAATTATCTTAACGGCAACCACAGAATAATAGGGTCTGTTATCTTTAAAAAAGAAAAACGCTTTATGTCATCACAGCACTATAAGCTTTACTCCTTCACATACAGAGCAATATTAACCCCTTAAGGACCAATGACGTAACGTTTACGCCATAAATGCATTGACTTTAAAGACGCTTGGTACTTAAGGGGTTAAAGTCAAGGATACAAGTGAATGCAGAAGATGGAAAAAACACAATGAAACTTACAGGGTTATTCAGAGAGCGGTGAAAAGCAGGAGAATTACTGGAGAATGAAAAATTCTAGGTCAAAATAGCCAATTTGGAAAGTGAGATGAAAGGGAGAGTTTTTCTGGTTTGGCTATTTTGACCTAGAATTTTTCATTATCCAGTCATTCTCCTGCTTTTCACGCTCTCTGAATAACCCTGATAGAGTTTTTAATCCAAAATGATTAAAAATAGTTATTGGGGATACCAACGATGTTCTGAATAAAATCAACCTGCATACGCAGAAAACATCCTACCCAAGAGGGGTTAGAGATTGATGATGCTCAAATATTGCACACCACTTTGAAATGAGGTGGCACTGGTAGACTCTGTGACTCGCTTATCCACAAGCAGACAATAACTGCTAGATAAAAGGGCAGAGAGCAAGGTACTTAGAGTGTCAGTGATATAGTGAGGGCAGTAAAGCAGAGTAGTCTTCACCAAGCTCTTACATGCTCCTGATGACGCCAGTTGTGGCGAAATGCGTCGTGCTGAGCTATTTACTGATGATGCCTTCTCTCTCTTTCTAAAGCACTGTATTCTGAGTCTGATATGTGGGAGTGTTCCCAGTGAATGGGGACATTTCGGGGCCATTCGGCTATTCTGAGAGCAGGCAGTTTGCCAAATGTTGGCGAATTACCTGCACATATGGTGCCTGTTCGAAGGCAGTGAATCCCCATTGAGAAGCAATGCTTCGTCTATTCAGAGAACACAAAACAGCAGGGAAAAGTTGCCAAAATGCCCTACTGTTCAGTGGTTTCATGCAACAGATTAATTCGGGCGATTTCCATAGGCGTCAATGTTAAAAATATTCCCGTTTTAATTCAATATCTAATAAACCGTTGATTATAATATTCTGCAGTAAAGAGTCTCTTTATAGATTTTTTAGGATCTTTTGGGCATTATTTTGTGATTTTTTTTGGCAAACTTTTTTCTGTTTTTTTTTAAATTGTTTTTTCTTTTTTCTGTAACAGCCCTTTTTATTTTCATTCATAGCATTTTATATGTAAATTTCTGATAATTTCGTTCAGTAGTTTTTTTGCACAAAGCGTTTCAATTTTCAAACTTTCAAGCATACTGGGTTTTTTTCCAACTCGTTCGTCTGCGTGTCGGGTTTTTCCGGCGGCTGCTCTGCGCTGTGATCGTCAGCTCGTTGTATTTCTCTGGCATGTTCGGCGTGGTTAATCTGGCTGTTTCTGTGGGTTTCGTTGAGTGTTCGGCAGGTTTTGCGGTGAGTGTTCGGCGGGTTTACAGCGGGTTTTCCCTGCACTATGGTGGCCCTGCGGGGCTTGCTGAACACACCGCAGGGTCGGCGAACTAGGATCGCCAAATGGCCCTAAAGTGCGGGGAACGAAAAGTCACCGAACGTTCGGTGACTTTTCGAATCTCTTTGAACAACCCTGTATATCTCTGTGCAGTCTCTGTATTGCTTCCAAACCTTACTAGACTACTCTGCTTTACTGCCCTCACTATATCACTGACACTCTAAGTACCTTGCTCTCTGCCCTTTTATCTAGCAGTTATTGTCTGCTTGTGGATAAGCGAGTCACAGAGTCTACCAGTGCCACCTCATTTCAAAGTGGTGTGCAATATTTGAGCATCATCAATCTCTAACCCCTCTTGGGTAGGATGTTTTCTGCTTATGGAGGTTGATTTTATTCAGAACATCGTTGGTATCCCCAATAACTATTTTTAATCATTTTGGATTAAACGCTAAGGGCCATATTACAATGTTGGTGCTAACTTAACCAGAGCTGTTGTAAACTTAAAACCTCATAGGCTATAATGGCTCTGGGAAGTTTGCACCAACTATCAGGCTTATTCAAAGAGATCCGAATTGCTGGAGAACGGTAACTGAACGCTGAAAATCAGCGTTCGGTTACCTTTCTTGGCCATTCGGCTATCCAGAGAGCAGGCAATATGCCAAATCTTGGCGAATTGCCTGCACATTCAGTGCCTGTTCGAGGGCAGTGAAATCCCCATAAAAAAGCACTGCTTCGGCTATTCGGAGAACACAAACCAGCAGTGAAAGGTTCCCGAATTGCCATGTCATTCGGTGGTTTCATTCGACAGGTTTATTCAGGCGAATCCCATAGGCTTCAATGTTAAAAATATTCCCATTTTAATTCAATATCTAATAAACCGTTCATTATAAAATTCTGTAGTAAAGAGTATCTTTATTTATAGATTTTTTTGGATATTTTAAGCATTTTTCTGGATTTAGATTTTTTTTAAAAAGTCAGATTTTTTTTTAAGTTTACTTATTTTTTCTCTAACAGCCCTTTTTATTATCATTCCTTGGACCTCATATGTAAATTTCAGACATTTTCGCTCAGTAGTTTCTTTGCAAACAGCGTTTCACTTTTCAAACATTCAAGCAAACTGTTTTTCTAATTTATTCACTTCACTCGTCTGCGGTGTCGGCTTTTTCCAGCGGCTTCGCTTGGGTTTTTCCGGCGTCTTCGGCGGGTTAATCCAGCTGTTCTTGTGGGTTTCGGCGTGCATTCGCCGGGTTTTTGCAGTGACTTTTCGTCGGGTTTGCGGCAGCTTTTCCCTGCGCTTCGACAGCGCTGTGGTGCTTGCTGAATACACCACTGGGTCACTGAAATGGGATTGCCGAATTGGCCCAAATTGAAGAGAACGAAAAGTCACCGAACATGTGGTGACTTTTCGATTCTCTTTGAATAACCCTGTTAGTAATATGGCCTTAACAGGGTTATTCAGAAAGAGGTGAAAACCTTGAGAATGACAGGAGAATTGAAAATTCTCGGTCAAAATAGTCAAACCAGAAAAATTCTCCCATTTATCTCACTTTCCAAATTGGCTATATGGTCTAGATCAGGGCTGGGCAAACTACGGCCGCGGGCCACATGCGGCCCGCCACCAAGTTTTTTGCGGCCCGCCAACCAGCTGCGTTCTTCTACTCCCGAGGCGAGCGGCCGCTGACATGCAGCTTGGCTGCTCTCCTGGGATGGGAACCACCTGACCAGCGCGCGATCTCGCGAGAACACGGCTGGTCAGGTGCTTCCCATCCCCGGCGAGTGGCAAAGCTGCATGTCAGCGGCCGCTCGCCTCGGGAGTAGAAGAACGCCGGTGGACAAGGAGCCTGGGGCCACAGAGGAGGTGAGAGCTGGGGGCAATATATACCCATATGAGATGGGGGCAGTATATATCCATATGAGCTGGGGGCAATACATGCCCCAGCTCATATGGTTATATATTGCCCCCAGCTCATATGGTTATATATTGCCCCCAGCTCATATGGGTATATATTGCCCCCAGCTCATATGGATATATATTGCCCCCCAGCTCATATGGTTATATATTGCCCCCAGCTCATATGGGTATATATTGCCCCCCAGCTCATATGGGTATATATTGCCCCAGCTCATATGGTTATATATTGCCCCCAGCTCATATGGGTAATATATACCCATATGAGCTGGGGGGCAATATATACCCATATGAGCTGGGGGCAATATATAACCATATGAGCTGGGGGGCAATATATATCCATATGAGCTGGGGGCAATATATACCCATATGAGCTGGGGACAATATATACCCATATGAGCTGGGGGCAATATATACCCATAATAAATGACCAGGAAAAAGTCCAAAAAGGACCAGGACAATTTGCTATATTGTCATTAATATGCTTAAGAAAAAATTCTAATTTTTGACCAATGTTAAGCATAAAATTAAATAAAATGGCGTTGTTTGGTGAGGTGTTTTCTCTTGAAAATTGAGCCCTAGCAACTGATTCTCTGCACACTCTTTCTCATTGGGGGGGGGGTGTTATTGATAATGGCTTTAACGGCCAGGAATCATAAGAATGCAATATTGTTTATATGCGGCCCCCCATAACCATAACGTTTTCAATGTGGCCCTCCATAGAAAATGTTTGCCCACCCCTGGTCTAGATTGTTCATTCTCCTGGCAATTCTCAAGGTTTTCACATCTCTCTGAATAGTCCTGTAAGTGTTATTGTTTTTTTTCCATCTTCTGCAGTCACTTGTATCATTGACTTTAATTCTGTATATTAAAGGTTACCCCCCACCATCCAGATACCCAAGGGGTTATTCGTTCCCCACAATTCCCTGCACTTCTGGGAATCAAAGTTCCCCACCCTGCGGTGTATTCAGCATTCACTGCAGGGTCCCTGGAGTGCAGGGAAAACCCTCCGCAATCCTACCGAAAACCCGCGGAAAAACCATGCCGGAAAAAGCTGACGGGCCGCATGACAGCGCAGACCAGCCGCTGGAAAAAGCTGACAAGCTGACCAACGGGGTTAAAAAAACAAAAAACGTTTGAAAGTTTAACCATTCAAACGCTGTTTGCAAACAAACTACTGTTCGAAAATGTCTGAAATTTACATATAAGGTCCTGTGAATGATAATAAAAAGCTGTTTTAAAAAGACAAAACGATTTAAAAAAAAAAAACAGAAAAATAAATTTGCCGAAAAAATCCTGAAAAATGCCTAAAAGATCCAAAAAAATTCTATAAATAGATACTTTTTACTGCAGAATAATATAATAAACTGTTTATTAGATATTGAATTAAAACAGGAATATTTTTTACCATGAAGCCTATGGGATTCGCCTGAATAAAACTGATGAATGAAGGCACCGAACAGCAGGTCATTTTGGCAACTTTTCTCTGCTGTTTGGTGTTCTGTGAATAGATGAACCAATGATTCTCTATGGGGGATTTCACTGCCGCCGAACAGGCACCGTACGTGCAGGCAATTTGCCAAAATCTGGCGAACTGCCTGCTCTCTGAATAGCCAAATGGCCACGAAATGTCACCGTACGCTGAATTTCAATGTCCGGTTACATTTCGGACCTCTCTGAATAACCCCTACAGTATCTCTCCAGTTGTGGGTTTCTTTAAGCATCTAAACACTACATAGCCGGTATCTACACAGAACATGTGTATCACATACAGAGCAATAGCATTGTCCCAAAAGGTTTAGCCCCCTTACATAATGTCTTGCCGCATCTCTGATCTATAAGAAATTAATAGCAATAATGTAACAAATTATTTTATATATACTCTCTCCCTCCCTATATATATTCTGTAGGTTAGGTGTTGTTGCTGTGTGGCTATTTTTAGTTTTTGGCACAGGTTGCACACCACCTCACCACATGGCACAGTCTTGTCTCCTTGGAATTAATACTTAATTATGGGACACAGAGTCTGCTCCCTCAGTGTGGAGTAATGTCCCATTTAAAGGAACAGGTTTATTCTGTATCTTCCTTTCCTTTGTTCTGCCATCTGCTCCTACATATAGTTTTTATTGTAAAGGCTGGCAGGCCCCTCCCTCTCTGGATTTCCCAGGCAGGTGCCCCCCATCCTCCTGCAGCGAATACACTCCACACAGAGCCAGCCTGGGGCGCGGGCACGTGTTATCAGGGTATCGGCAGCGCGCACAGTGCTGTGTGAGGTGTCGGCGGCGCGCACGCAGGTCTCTGCCCTAATGCGGAGCTAGAGGAGAGAGAGAGAGAGCGCCCTGGTAGACTGGCATTACAGACACCCATCCTCAAAGCACCCCGCACAGCCCACTGAAGCCCACAGCATCCTGCCAGGCCGGGTGATCTGCCAGCGTCTGTGCCGCCCACCCTCTGCATCCTTCCTGGCATCCCTGTGTCATCCCAGCAGCATCCCATCATGCTCGGAGATCGCCTTACAGCCGATGTGCATTCCATGGACATGTAAACCTTCCCCACCTTGCAGGACACAGCTTTGAGCGCACCACCCTGCCAGAGGAAGCGAGCAACCCTCATGCACCACCCTACGTGCCCTCCAAGTTACCCCCCTGCATCCTCCGGCCAGCTATGAGAAGAGAGGAGAACCGTGCCACACAGGAGAACTAGCATCCTGCATCCCACCTGGCCTGCCAGCATCAGCACCCGGTGAGTGATCAGGGGCCCGCAGCACCCGGGGAGGGGCAGGACTGCGGCTCAGGGGGAAAGGGTGAGGGCTGCTACCTCTAAGGACTCACATACTGCTGCCTGATCCAGGTATTAAGTGTATGGTGGGCTGTGTGCGGCCATCAACATCAGATTGGATACAATGTGTGTGATGCAGCTAGCATTAACTGATATATATGCAGGGACTGTATGAGCTGCATTTTACTGCATCCATGTTACCCTGCTTTGACCTGCTGATCCCTTATTGTAACTAGTCCGCCTTTGTGTCAGGTCTAGACTCCCACCCATCACTGTCCCTGTGTACCTGAAACACCTCCCCCAGGAAACCCCCCCTCTCTCTCCTCAATGTTTCTCTTATCTGTCCATCTGTATCTATCTCTGTCATCTATCTAACCATCTATCTTTCCTCAATGTTTCTCTTATCTATCCATTTATCTGCCATCTACCTGTCTATTTATCCATCTACATTTATCTATCTATTTAACCATCTATCTTTCCTCAATGTTTCTCTTATCTATCCATCTGTATCTATCTCTGTCATCTATCTAACCATCTATCTTTCCTCCAGGTTTCTATTATCTATCCATTTATCTGCCATCTATCCATCAACCTAATTTTCTGTTATCTACCTGTCTGCCTATCTATCTTTCCTCAATGTTTCTCTTAATTATCCATTTATTTGCCATCTATCTGTGTTTCTATCTTTCCGCAATCTTTCATCTATCTATCTATCTATCTATCTATCTATCTATCTATCTATCTATCTATCTATCTATCTATCCATCCATCTATCTATCCATCAATCAATCTTTCCCTTGATCTATCTATGTCATTGACATTTTTGTCATATTTTAAAGTCGAGACACAGTGATAGAATGAAATGTCCTAGGGTAGGACATACATGCCTGTTTTCTGTTCTTGCCACCCCAGGTTCTTGTACCCTTGATGAGTCCTGCCTTGTCCCTGCAGTGACAGTGCTATTTGTGTCTGAGGCCTAACCCACCTCTACAAACCACACTTTTCTCCTGTCCTGCTCAGCATCTCATAATGCTTAGAATTAAGTGCTATCATCTTGAGCAGCTTTCATTAACCTAAGCCTGAGAATTTATACAATCTTACTCAATATATATCTAGTAAGATCATAAGTAGCTAGATGTATTATCTGAGCTCTAGATGTGCATATTATATCATATATTCCATGTGTGAATACTCTTGCTATTTTTGTTACTTAAGGAAACCAAAAAAAAAATGAAAATAAGGAATAATAAAAAAAAGATTTAAGAAGATAAAGGAGGGACACCTAGCCTGGGCATTCAGATCCATATTTGGAAACGAATTGCGCTTTGTGCAAGAAACCTTAAATATAAGAACAAATGTTATTAAAACACTTAAAAATAAAAGATAGTGAGTGTTTAAATAACTTGACATTAAGACTTATAGTGCTCTGTTGGTTGATCCAGATGTCCCTGGGGTACTGAACACACGTTAGAGCATCAATGGCGCCCCAGATGTTTTAGAACTACATGTTCCATGATGCTTAGGCAGCTTTAAGGCTGTCGGTGCATCATGGGACATGTAGTTTCAAAACATCTGGAGTGTCAAGGTTCGCCATCACTGTGTTAGAGGGTCATTTTGGGATATGATGATGGATGTTGGCTATTCGACTCCTCTTATGTTTCATTGCCAAGTTGTGGACTATATATGGAGGTCTAAGTTGGAAAAAAGTGGTCCTAGTAAGTAAAAAAAGAAAATTTTAATTATATTACAGAGCATCAGGCGGCTTGTTGTTTTTAACCTTTCTCCTCCAAGCCACAGAGACATGGTTACGGCTTCATCAAAAATAATGATAGAAGAAAAAGAGGACACAGCAATATGTTGATTATAAGGACTCTAAAATCCTGAATTCCTCCTTATCATGTATGAAGAGGAACCACAGGTTACCTGACCACCTATAAGTGTGGGGAATGAGGGCTGGGACCAAGTGGGTATGTAGGGGTATGTATGGCAGAAGCCCTGTTCCTTAATACCAGAGTAACAGCAATGGTAGATGGTGGGTGCTTATACACTCGGTCTACAAATAATCATTTTCTTGTGATCTGAGGGTTATTTCTCTTCTAACACTTAGCACTTATCTGTTGGAAGTGCTGAAAGGTTTGTCAAACTTTGGGTGAGGCATTTCTAAACTCTGGTCAGATTACCACGAGGGTGTATTCGTTGCTTAACCCCTTCGCTGCCAAGTGATTTTCCAAAAATCCACTGCCAGGAACCAGTGGAGTTTTGGAAAATCATTTTAATTAGTTATACAGTAAGTAATAAATATTTGGGAATATTCCCAGTGTATTTTTACTGTAGTAACCTAATTGGCAGGCAGATGTCGCCATCTCCTGGCCAAATAGAGTTCCTGCAGTTAGAACTGCAGCCAATGTCTCCGTGTTGGTTGAGGAATGCCCCATATGTGAGGACATTGCCCTGCAGATTTTAACCAGTTATAGCACCTTGGACATTATGCCAACTGGACTAAAACTTTGCTTTTTGGTGCCAAAAGGTGCCACCAAAAGAAATTTGTCAGCAACAATTGAATTTCATTTGCAGTGTACTGTACAGCCCCAGACCGTGTTAACACGAATTCAGGCTGCTGTGTCAGCAGTGTATACACAATCGTGGTAGTGAAGAGGTTAATGCTAGTGTGGTAGACAGTTGTGCTCCACTTGTAATCTAGTCCATAGAGCAGGGATCAGCATCCTTGGCCTTACAGGTGTTTTGGACCTACATTTCTCCTGTGATGCTCAGCTACTTAATAGGTTGGCTGAGCATCACAGGAGATACAGTTCCAAAACATCTGGAGGGCCAAGAAGTCTGGCACCGGCCTTAATGCTTTGTTTGAAGCATAGAAAGATTTGTTTTGGGCTGATTAAACCAGAAAACCTCCGATCATGCTTCATGCACCTGTAGATACTCGAGTATACCGCTAGATTTTGGTGACAAAAATTCACCATAAAATTGGAGGGGTCACGTTATATTCGAGACATCTGCATCGCTTGTAAAAAGAAAATTGCCTGGCTCTGGATCCCAAGTCTCCTGGGTGTTACGGTAGTCTCGCGGAAGTGAATGCGGGCTTACTGATTCTTGCAAACACTTCAGGAACTCCCGGATTCGGGAGAGGTCAGATCCATCACGGCCAGAGGGCACGCTCTGTTTAAGCCAATCATTCACCTTGCTCGCCTCCGCCGGCCATCTAATCGCTAGTAAAGAAGATGGGTGTCCGGCGGCTTCATACTTAGTAACAATTGCAATCATTCTAGAGCAGAACACCCTGGCCTGAGGGGGAGCCTGACTGTGTTAAGAGAACCTTGAAGGATTTTAATTGTTTACCAGTACAGTATACTTTTATAATTTTATTCCTCGCGTTATATTCGAGTGTTGAATATTCTCTCATTTCCATAATAAATCTCTATCCATTGCGTTATATTTGGGTCGCGTTATACTTGAGTATCTACGGTAATTACCGGGTCTCCTTTAAAATGTCAGAATTTAATAATAACCACGATAGCTTTTATTTTGCCACATGCGGTGACTGCCCAGTTTTGTGCAAGGTTTAGGTTTTATGTTTCCCTTAAATAGTTTGTCCCATATAAGAAGCATATCTCTCAGGCTTCTTTAGATTTCCAATGGACTTCTTTTGTTTGATTAATTCTTTCCCCACGCAGTCTCTGTGTTTTGTGGGATTTCACTAGATAGGCCACATTTCTGTTTGTTGTGTAAAAATGAAGACACTGCAAACTGCTTATGTGAGGAATTATGTTGGATTACAGAACTGCATCCAGGTCAGAGGTCAGAACAGGAAACAGGAAGTATATGCATAATCAATCCATAACAATTTTCACCATTTATTTGTTTTACAGTTACCCAGGGATCTCCAGCATTTGGATTAAATCTTGATAATACAAAAAATGGTATTTTTCATAACTATATCTCACATGTGTTTTGATAGCTCCTTGGTGTTTAGAATGCCATTAGTTTAACTTTACTGTAAAATACACAGGGCAATATTACAATCTTAACACTAACATTAGCGCTCAGCTATGTGAGCGTTAACTCAATGTTAAGTGGCTGTCCATATTACAATTCGAACGCTAACGGGCTAAGAAACCCATTAGTGCATCGGAGATTGCGCTTTCTAGCACGAGCTTACTGTATTTTGGGCTCCCTATGCTTAACATGGGGAGCGCAAAGAGTAAACAAGGAGTAATTAGCATTACTGTTACAAAGTCCTAATGCTAATTACACACCACTGCCGCTAACTGAAAAGTTAACCACAGCTAGAAGCTTTTGCTAACTGATTCTGCTTCTGCAGAATCAGCAGCAGCTGCAAACCCCCCCAAAAATCAGACACCTCTATCCCGCAGGGAGAACGGCGGCCCGAGCTGCTTCTTCTGGCACAGGGAGCAGAGTGAGATTGGGGGAAAAGAGTTCTCAGTCTTCCTCCACGATCACTCCGTGGACCTGCAGGATCTAGCGAGAGGCGAGATCCTGCCGGTCGTGTCACCGGCAGTCAAAGCCTCAATGAAGTCCTATGGACCTCGAGGAGTGGATGCTTGGGGCAGCGCGTTATCCTCTGGCTTAGTGCTGCATTACGGGCAGGCCGCTGAATCAGCGCCTGCCCCATAATATGGAGCTAAAACAGGGACGCTACGGAGAAACCTGCAGGTGCAATTTTTCCTCCTTAACGTCGCAATTATAGGCAGGGGTCAGACGAGCGTTTTGCAGAGTGGAAGGAACGTCTGTGAGACAGGACGTTCCTTCCACTCTGACGCCCGTCTGGCCACCTTGCTAAGCGCAGTTAGTGCGCTCAGCGCTGCAAGTCTCGATACTCCTATGGAGGATCGTGCTTTGCAGCCCCAACAAATGCGGGTCGTAGCGCTTCGACGGAGGCTTTCAGAATGTCTGCAGCACCCCCACTGTAGTGCGTGCAATTTGCGGCTGGCCCCGTCAAAGCATCATAATGCTGCGCTTTTTTTGCGACTATAACAAACTAGCGATCTTTCACATTTCAATGGATTTATCGGACGATGCTGGGACGATCTGATACAATTTACATGAAAAAGATTAACTGTATAGTAAAACCGCCGTGCCGCAGCAGGGACACATGAAAATTATGCATTGTATAGTACAACAGCCGTGTGCAGGGAAACATGAAAAAGATGCATTGTATAGTAAAACCGCCACGCTACATGGGAACGTGAAAAGATGCATTGTATAGTAAAACCGCCGTGCTTCGGAGAAACGTAAAAAAGATGTATTGTATAGTAAAACCACTGTGCTTCAGGGAAAAGTGAAAAGATGTAATGTATAGTAAAACTGCCGTGTGCAGGTAAACGTGAAAAAGATGCATTGTAAAGTAAAACAGCCGTGCTTCAGGGAATTGTGAAAAGATGCATTGTATAGTAAAACTGCCATGCACAAAGCCCATAGGATTTAATGTAAATAATATTTTTGTCTTTATGCCTTTTTTTTAGTCAACCGTTTATTTTTTTATTCCACAGCAAAAGGTCTTATTTTTTGAATTTTTTAGGTATTTTTCTGGATTTTTTAGGTGAAATTTTGGGTTCCAATTACTTTTTTAAAAAAGACGAGGCTTTTTTTTCTCTCGCGTGTTTTTTTATTTTCTGTGCAGGCCTGCTGCCTCCAGTATTGCTGTCCCTGGTGCTGAAACCCCCCCCCCCCGCAGCCTGGGGAGTTTTGTTTTTCTTGTCCTGCTGGACAAGGGGGCTGCGCTGGATGGGGCTGTCTTTGGAGCTGAAACTGAGGGTTTTTTTCTCCCCTCAGCAACGCCACAGCAGGTCCCCCCCCCCGCAGCAGGTTTTTTTTTTTCGTTGGCCGGCCTGTCCATCATCCGATCTGGATCTGCCACAGACACTTCCAGTGGACGACCCTGATTGGCCAATAGCGTTGTCCGTAGTCGGGTGACCAAGTCGGTCGCCTAAGTCTTTTCATCCTAAGGACTTTTATGTGTGGGCCTAATAACTGACTCAGCTTACCAGCTTGACAAACCTCTTTGACAGCAGTTCTCCGGATACAGTAATTGTCTATGCATTCTGAATTAAACTCAGCAGCATCTAATGTACTGGGGAATATGTGTTGGCGCTTAAAATGGTGCAGTTAGTTCCTACAGTTAATCAATTTTTCAAAATAAAGCAATAAATGCTTTAAAATAAATGCAATAAAGCATGCCCCATTCCCATGGAGGCTCACCGCACTTTTCAGGTGGGATGTCCTCTCCATTCAGGATTGCCTGTGGTTGACACACCCCTTTTTCATGCGAACTTGTCTTTTTGGGCAACATCAGTAACATACATCACGTCAATGGCAGGTCCCCTCCTTGGCCAGTCCATCCCTCTCCCTATCTCATTCCTACCATTGTTGGAAGGTATGCAACGGGAGAGAGTTTTCAATACCAAGAGAGTGATTAAAAAGACAAAGGAAGGAATAGATCTTTGGCTCTTAATTTTTTTTTAATTACACCATCACAAAAACAAATGAAACACAAACTAATAATAGCAACAAACCTATACACAGGGCCGGTGCAAGCATTTTTATCTAGTCAGGCGAAGGTGCATTTTGGTGCCCCCCCCATCCGTGTCATGTCAAGCCAATCAGGATAGAGGTGCCATGATAATCTCTATATATACACATATATGAGCAACCCTAGTGTGTGTATATATAAGTATATTTGCCCCCAGATCACATGTGGATATATTTGTCCCCAGATCACATGTAGATATATTTGCCCCCAGATTACATGGGTATATATTGCCCCAGCTCATATAGAGATATTTTCCCCAGCTCATATGGAAATATTTGCCCCGGCTCATGGATATATTTGCCCCCAGCTCATGGATATATTTGCCCCCAGCTCATGGATATATTTGCCCCCAGCTCATGGATATATTTGCCCCAACTCATGGATATATTTGCCCCCAACTCATGGATATATTTGCCCCAGATCACATGTGGATATAGTTGCCCCCAGATTACATGGGTATATATTGCCCCAGCTGATATGGAGTTATTTGCCCCCAGCTCACATATGGATATATCTGCCCCCAGCTCTCACCTGCTGCCAGGCCCCCCAGGCTCCGCCGGCATTCCTCATGGTGGCGAGTGGCCGCTGACATGATGCAGCTTTGCTGCTCGCCGGGCGGGAACCACATGACCAGCGCAGCCGCGTTCTTGCGAGATCGCACACAGCGCTGGTCAGGTGGTTCGGCCCCTAGCGCTGCACCGGCCGACCAAGACGGCGGCGCTCAGGGCTGGGGAATTTTATTCCACCCCCACAAACTGGTAGGAAGCCAGATAGTAAGGCGGCCCCCTGTGCCGCCTTACGCTAGCGCCGGCCCTGCCTATACACAGTGTGCAGAATTAAAAGGCAAGTGGTATTTTTGAGGATTCATTTTATTATTGAACAACTACAGTGTTGTCAGTCAATCCGAAATGTTAATAAACCTGAAACCTGAATATTTAAGAACGTAAAAGGGAGGTTTTGGCTTTCTTGGGAAAATATCTATGTGTGCACAATTATTGGGCAACTATTAGTGTGCAGAATTATTATACAGCTAAATGAAAAACGAAAAACTTTCCATCTCACTTGTTTATTTTCATCTGTTAAAGTGAAAATAATAAATAAACAATACAAATAAACATTTCTGAGATTTGCAAAACAAAATCAGTGACCAATATAGCCAAACTTCTTATCAATAAGAGTCATAAGTCTTCCATCCATGGAGACTGTCATTTTCTTGATCTGTTGATGATCAACTTTTATGTGCAGCAGCAACCACAGCTTCCCAAACACTGTTCAGAGAGGTGTACTGTTTTCCTTTACCGTTAATCTTCCTTTTAAGAAGGGCCCACAAGTTCACAATAGGGTTTAGGTCAGGTGAGGAAGGGGGCCATGTCATTATTCTTTCATCTCTTTAAGGCCTGTCCTGGCTAGCTACACAGTGGAGTACTTTGATGCATGTGATGGAGCATTGTCCTGCATAAATATCATGGTCTTCTTCTTTTTCCTGTACCACTGCTTGAAGAAAGTGTCTTCTAAAAACTGGCTGTAGGTTTGGGAATTAATTTTGAGTCCATCTTCAACCCGAAAAGGTACAACTAGAACATCTTTAATAATACCAGCCCATACCAATACCCCACCTCCACCTTGCTGGCGCCTGAGTCGAAGTGGAGCTCTGTGCCCGTTACTGAGCCAGCCACAGGCCCATCCATCTGGTCTGTCAAGAGTCACTCTCATCTCATAAGTCCTTAAAACCTTTGAAAAATCTGTCTTCAGATAATTCTTGGCCCAGTCTTGATGTTTCAACTTATGTGTTTTGTTCAGTGGTGGTCGGGTTTCAGCCTTCCTTACCTTGGCCATGTCTGAGCACTGAACACCTTGTACTCCTGGGCACTACAGGTAGGTTGCAGTTCTGGAATATGACAGCACTGGAGGATATTGGGTTCTTGTAGCTTCACGTTTGATTCCTCTCAAATCACTGGTAGTTAAGTTTCGTCTTTCTCTCAACACATTTCTTGCGACCCTGTTGACTATTTGCAACAAAACGTTTGATAGTTCTGTGATCACGCCCCAATATCTTAGCAATTTCAAGGGTCCTGCATCCATCTGAAAGACTTTTTACAATTTGTGACTTTTCAGAGTAACTTAAATCTCTTTTTTGGCCCATTTTACCTGAGGAAAAGACACTACAAAAAGGTAAGATTTGCTTGTTTTAAATCCATTCTTTCATTTTATAATGGCAGGCTTGGTCCAGTGTAATAGCTGTCATGCATTTGTTTTTAGATCCAATTTTTGGAGGTTTGGAGTGTGCCTGATATGTAGGCAGTTCTCTTTATTGCAGCAGGAAATTGCCTGTTTGAAGTCTGAGATTTGTAAATTATCTGTTAGACAAACTCAGGCTATGACTGTTACAAAGCCACTGCCACAGAGGCCTCCTAGGAGCGGCAGATGGACTACTGTAGGATCTGGTAGACTTAGAGTTGTGCATAGAAGGCATGTCCCACAGTCTGTGGCTCTTCTTAATTCTTTTGAGGCACTTTCAGAGTGTAGTGGTAAGACGGAAGTAAGCTCAGACACCAAAGTTGAGGAACCACCATCCCCTATGCCTAAGGTATGCAAGACTGCAACCAAGGGCAAAAAGGAAAACGTGGGACTTGATAGAAGGCAATTGTTGCTGGGTGATTCTATCATAAGAGGTGTTGAGCTGGAGAGTAGTGGTTTGGTGAGATGTCTTCATGGGGCTACTGCTCGTAGAGACAAGAGACGTATTCTCAATATTGTCAAACAAGCAAAGCAGGAAGGGGAAGTGGACGTTCTAGTCCATCTAGGGACAAATGACTTGGCTAGCAATGAGGTTTCTGAGATTAAGGAAGATTTTTGTGTTCTTGGAGGTGAAATACAGCAGATTGCAGATCCACTGTGTCATTCTCTGAAGTTCTGCCTCTGCATAACATTCAAGATAGGCAGATGCGCACTAGGGAATTTAATTTGTGGCTTCGGGAATGGTGTCTGGAGCAAGGATTTGGCTTTGTGTCCCATGATAGCTCTAATTGGAGCAGAAAGGAACTGTATAAAAAAGATGGTTTGCATCTTACTCATAGGGGAACATATGTTCTCAGTGAGAAGTTCAAATGTTTCACAAAGGAATATTTAAACTAGGAGGGGGGGACAAAAGGGTAAAAAACAATCTGCCCGATTGTCCCCCAAAACTAAATCGGAGGGTGCAAGCAACATGCGGGGTAAAAAATGACAAGCTCAGAGTCGTGTCTATAAATGCTCGCAGTTTAGTCAATAAAATCAATGAACTGGAGGCAATGATGGCAGCTGAAAAAGTAGATTTAGTGGCGGTTACTGAGACATGGTTCAGTGAGAAAAATAACTGGGACATAAAAATACCGGGGTACTCTTTATATAGAAAAGACAGAGAAGGTAGGAAAGGAGGAGGAGTGGCTCTGTATGTGAAAAACAACATAAAAATGAACCAAATAAAAGTGAGCGAGGTGAACATAGAGTCAGTTTGGGTTACGCTAACATTTGGTAATCATACAGTAGCTCGTGTAGGTGTGATCTATAGACCCCCTCGACAAGTAGAAGAGCTAGATAATCTGCTGTTTGAGGAAATAGCCAAAATGACAATGATGGGGGAAGTTATTATCATGAGGGACTCTAATCTTCTGATATGAACTGGAAAACCAAAATAGCTGGGATTATCTCTAACACAAGTAGTTGAGGAGCCGACCCGTAAAGAGGCCATATTGGATTTAATACTCACAAATGGAGGTTTGGTATCGGACGTTGTAAATGAGAAAAGAAAAGTAAAACAAGGATTAGTTAGATTAAAAACAAAGGAAGGAAGGTATGTAGAAGAGGATAAAAGTATCGCTGACTGCCTCAATGAATATGTTTGTTCAGTCTTTGCAGAAGAAAAGGAAGGAAAGGGACCTCAGTTAGGAGGAAACACTAAAGAGACATTTACATATGAGTTTACAGAGGAGGAGGTTCTACAGCAGCTGTCTAAAGTAAATACAAATAAGTCAATGGGGCCTGATGGGATCCACCCTAAGTTATTATAAGAGCTCAGTGGTGTAATAGCAAAACTGTTAACAGATTTATTTAACCAATCCTTGTTAACGGGAGTCGTCCCAGAAGACTGGAAATTAGCAAATGTTGTGCCCATTTATAAGAAGGGTAGTAGGGAGGAATCGGGGAACTATAGGCCAGTTAGTCTTACGTCAGTAGTGGGGAAATTAATGGAAACCATGTTAAAGGAAAGGATTGTTGAACATCTAAAAACACATAGATTACAGGATCAGAAACAACATGGGTTTACCTCAGGGAGATCATGCCAAACTAATCTTATTGACTTTTTTGATTGGGTAACAAAAATAATAGACAAAGGTGGTGCAGGAGATATTGCTTATTTAGATTTCAGTAAGGCTTTTGATACTGTTCCGCATAGAAGGCTTATCAATAAATTGCAATCTTTGAGCTTGGATTCCAATATTGTTGAATGGATTAGGCAGTGGCTGAGTGACAGGCAACAGAGGGTTGTGGTAAATGGAGTTTATTCGGCGCATGGTCTTGTTACCAGTGGGGTACCTCAGGGGTCAGTACTTGGACCCATTCTCTTTAATATTTTTATTAGTGATATTGCAGAAGGTATTAATGGTAAAGTATGTCTTTTTGCTGATGACACAAAGATTTGCAACAGGGTTGAAGTTCCTGGAGGGATCAGCCAAATGACAAATGATTTAGGTAAACTAAAAAAATGGTAGGAGCTGTGGCAATTGAGTTTTAATGTGGATAAGTGCAAGATAATGCACCTGGGACGTAAAATCCCAAGGGCTGAATATAGAATATTTGATATTGTCCTAACCTCAACATCTGAGGAAAGGGATTTAGGGGTTATTATTGCAGAGGATCTAAGGGTAAGTAGTCAATGTAATAGAGCAGCAGGAAATGCTAGCAGAATGCTTGGTTGTGTAGGGAGAGGTATTAGCAGTAGGAAAAGGGAAGTGCTCATGCCACTGTACAGAGCACTGGTGAGACCTCACTTGGAGTACTGTGTGCAGTACTGGAGACCGTATCTCCAGAAGGATATAGACATTTTAGAGAGAGTTCAGAGAAGGGCTACTAAAATGGTGTACAGCTTGAAGGAGAAAAGTTACCAGGAAAGGCTTAATGATCTTAACATGTACAGCTTGGAAAAAAGACGAGACAGAGGAGATATGATAGAAACATTTAAATACGTAAAGGGAATACACAAGGTAGAGGAAGGGAGTATATTTGAAAGGAAACAAAGTAGCAAAACAAGAGGACATAGTCTTAGATAAGAGGGGCAAAGGTTTAAAAGTAACATCAGGAAGCATTATTTTACTGAGAGGGTGGTGGATACATGGAACAGCCTTCCAGTTGAAGTGGTAGAGGCCAAAACAGTAATTGAATTTAAGCAGGCATGGGATAGGCATAAGACTATCCTAAACAAAAGATAAATCCAGGTAAAGTATCCATGTAATTGGGCAGACTAGATGAGCCGAAAGGTTCTTATTTGCCGACATTTTCTTTGTTTCTATGTTTCTATGCCTAATAATTATGCACACTTTGATATAGGGTGTTGATCTCCTAAGGCCACACCCTCCCTCCCTCTTCTCACAAATACACATCACCTGACATGGTTAAATCCAATAAGCATTCAAGTTTATACAGCTTGGAGTTGGACAATATGCATAAAAATGATGAATTGGTCAAAATACTCACTTGCCTAATAATTGTGTACACGGTGTATAGGGCCCTCTTACCTGAAGACACAGGTTTTGTCCTGGAGGGCAATTGGAAAAGGGTAGTCATTTTGAACTTGAACCCAAAGCATTAAACCCCATCCCTCTACTTTTAAAATTTATATAAAGCAATTAAACATATGTAATATTTAATTGGTGCAGTGATACTACTTATCAGCAGAAGAATGTTGTGGCCTATAGGGCAATCTTTTTTCCTAAACCCCTTGCCATCCCTTTACTATGGGTGTCAAACTACAACCCCCTAGATTTTGAACTATGATTCCATGGTTCTCTGGCCATCGATTGCATTCAAAGTGTTCCTGGAATTGTAGGCAATCAACATCTAGTCCGTCATTCCTGCTTAAATAAAGTCTTGGTGAAATGGTCCTATCTGTCCCTCATGAGTCTGTACCAGTGGATCATTATAGCTTTTCAAGCTTCTCCTTAACTCACAAGGGGTTAGCCAGAGAGATCCGATCTGGGCCCGAAATTGCACCGAACAGTGAATTTTCCCCTACGGTGCCATTTCGGGGCTATTCAGAAAGCAGGGAGTTCGTCAAATTTTGGCAAATTGCCAGCAAAATATGGTGCCTGTTCGACGGCAGTGAAATCTCCATAGAGAAGCAATGGTTAATCTATTCACAGACACCGAACAGCAGAGAAATATCAGAGAAATGCCCTGATGTTCGGTGGTTTCATTCGGCAAGTTTATTCAGGCGAATCCCATAGGTTTCAATGTTTAAAATGTTCCTCTTTTTATTCAATATCTCTAAACCGTTTATTCTTTTAATCTGAAGTAAAAAGGCGCTATTTATTTTTTAGTACTATTTAGGCATTTTTCGTGATTTTTTTGGCAACATCTTTTTTTCAGATTTTTGTTTTTAAGCAGCGTTTTTGGTTTTTCTGTAACAGACCTTTTTACTATTATTCATTAGACCTTATGTGTTAATTCCAGACATTTTCGTCCAGTAGTTTTTTTGCAAGCAGCGTTTCAATTTTGAAAGTTCCAATCGCTTTATTTATTGGCTGGCCGGCGCTGTGTTCGGCGGATTGTTGACTTTTTCCAGACGCGGTCGGCGGGTTTGCGGCGGCTTATCGTATCCAATCGTTTCTGCTGGATCCCGGCGGCTTATCGAATTGATAATTTCGGTTTTGCTGCGACTCTTCCTTGCACTTTGGGACCCTGCGTTGCATGCAGAATTCACTGCAGGGTCGGGGAATTTGATTCCCCGAAGTGCGGGGAATGACAGAGCACCGAAATGTCGGTGACATTTTGTTGCCCTCTGAATGAGGGTGAAACTTGACCAATCTTTTAAGACATAATTACTGGAAATAGAAATATCAACTCCTAATATATTACGCAAATGGAAATTTTGCACAGTTTAGTTATTTTCTAGCTATAAGGAGTGGAGTTAATCCTATTTATTCTGCAGCTTTTGTATACTGCATACTCCTGCTCCTAGTCTTGATCACAGTAGGGGGTGAGAATTTCTGCTATTCTCTACACTAGGAAGAACATTGTCAAGTTACAGAGTAAGGGACGGGACAACCAAAAACTCAGCTGTAAATCAAACATAGAATAAGGTAATAACTTTTATTATTTAACAAGCCTTTTCAAAGAAATAAAAAGGATTGAAATGCAGTTGGTAGATATATTCAGGGTACAATTGAATACCACATGAATATCACGTAAGTAACACATTGAATATTTAAAGCAAGTGTGGTCACTCTACTGAATACTTCACAGCGATTATTAAACAATATTGTTCCTTGAAAAGTCCCTTAGGCAGGGCAGAGTAATAAGAGTATGGGATTAGGAGGATTAGTAAAATCGACTGTCCACTTCTCCGTCATCCATAAACCATCGGGAGAAAGTGGGATTTTACCATGATGAGAGATTATAATGATAGTGATCATGACAAAATCAGATTATACCAAAGCTGTATTATTACAAGTAGCACCTAACTGCATGAAATCTGAATTGGATATCATAAAAAACCTTTTCAGTGTTGGAGGAAACTAGCAGGATCCAGTTCATTGATCTTCTCAGAATGCCTTCATCTCCATCTCATTACTGCAGACCTGCCAACTGTGGCTGACTATAGGCAGGACCATGACGCAATTTTCTTCACTGGCAATGGTGCGCATGCACGCCAGGATGACTGGCTGCTTAAATGATAAGTCACTCAGGGCAACCCATACGTGAACGCCTAATTAGCAATCATGTATGGGCTTCAAAAAGTAATAAATGCAGCATTCAGCGATTGCATTATAAAAACATAGGGCCCTATTCCAAAGTGGGTGCTAACTTAACCAGAACTGTTGTAAATTTACCAGAGCCATTATAGTCTATGGAGTTGTTAAGTTTACAAAAGCTCTGGTTAACTTTACACCAACTTTGAAATATTACCCATAGATTTAGGCTTATTCCTCCTTAAAACCAGTTGATAGCCTAGGGCTGTCGTGTGATCGGGAAGACCAAGGGAAAATCGTGAGGCTTGGCAGGTCTGTTAACGACTGGTTGGCAGGGACGGACTGACTTGGGCACTGCTTGAGGGCCCGGATGGGGGAGGGGCCCGGATTGGGGCCCCATCAGTCTACCTTGCTGCCCCTGCAGTGCTGGAACATCCGTGGAGCGTCACAGGGATTCCCTCCCCAGCTTGGAGGACGCTCCACAGACGTTCTGTGTCCCTGCAATGCTTGATGCCGATCTAGCACTGAGCAGGGGCTACAGCCGCAGCGGGCTGACATCTTGGATGTCAGCCATGCTGTGGAACTGCCCCCCGGGGCTGCGGTAGTCATCGCGCATGCGATCGATGATGTCACTAATTTGGATTTCCCCTGCTGGGCTGGGAAATCCCATAATGGGAGATGGGTGTAAGGGTCATTTAGACCCCTGTATCTCCGGACCCGTGTATCCTATAAGAAAAGTTCCGGTGCCATTGGAAAGGCTAGAGTCTGGCCTTTCCAATGATACCTCACATCTTTGTCATGTCCAAGACCAAGTGGATGTTCTTCACACAATTTTCAAAAAAAATATTTTAATGAGTTAAGAAAAACATTCTTTAGCATAATAATGTACATGTGGGTGTTGCGTTGTATGGGTGGGGTTTTGTATGGGTGTGGCCTCCTGTGGGTGCAGCTCGAGGGGGCCCCGTGATCTCCTATTGCCCGGGGACCCCATTAGTTGTCAGTCTTGCCCTGCTAGTTGGAACCACTGCCTACAATGGATTTGCTGCTGGGAACTGACCTACATTTCGCTTAAACCTCTTTGCACTTGAATTCAATAACGTAACACAGTGAGCTAGGTGCGCCTAGGTGCGATGGAGGAAACTCCTCCATTACAATCAGTGTTTTAGCCACGTGGGGGGGGGACACTCCTCAAATCCCGACCACTTTAAAATGATAATGTGGCCGGGATGAGTAGAGTGTCCCATTAATATTCATTTGCATTTTCTTTACTGTAATACCTATTTCCAAAGAGAGATACACTTTAACAGGATTTCAGCTCAGTGCGTCTGCTTAGGAGCTGCTCTTTGTGTACAAATGTGTGGCGCTCACGACTGCGAAACGCGCATAGTAATGTGTATGTAGGTGTACAGCTGTGCATATGGATGTGTGGGATATTGTATGGCTTCAGGACTGGTAACGCATGCATGCATTTGTGTTGCTTATATAAATGTATGTAAAGAACTTTCTGAATTGATTGTTATGTGAGATCTTCTATGATGAGATGAAAGACTCTTCTCTGTGTGCCTCCTGCTGCGTGTGGTGGTGCCAGGCCCAGCTGGGCTTCCCTTGTAGAGCAGTGTCGTCTAGAGATGCTGTATGTGTATAGGCAAGCTGCGCGTGTAATAAAAGAACTAATCCCTATTATTCCCCCCACTTTGTATCCTCAATGCTTCAGTGTTTTTATCTATGCCTTTGCGATTTTGCATCTGTGCTGTTTTCACACCATTTTCTCCTATTTTCCTCATATTACAATATTGTCCCTTCTGTCCATCACTATATTTTCTTCTCATTTGGATTTTCACAGAGAGCTCCACAGTTGTAGTTTTCTTTCGACTCTGGCAAGAAATTGAATTTTTCTCTTGTGTATGGTTATTTAAAACGCACCTGTCATGGCTAAAACAAAATGGGCTCATTTGACAGGGAATTACTCCCTGTTTATACAGTATATTAGCCTTTTTTTTTCTAACACATATAATGGAATATTCTGAAGAATTCCCTATTAATGTTTTAATATCAACTGTGAGTAGAAGAGCAATCCTACATGACAGCTCTCCGCTCAGTCCTTGCAGTGGATTGAGAGTCGACGTGCCGATGTGTCCGCTTACCAGTTTCACTACTGAGAACGAGTCGCTCAGTGGCTTCAAAGATGCCGGCCACTACGGAAGAACATGGCAGCGCTAAGCTCTAGAACTGGGTAAGTAACGGCTTGTGGTAGGTATCTCATTAAGACATGAGATATCACTTTGATCTTTAGGACCAATGAGATGTCCATCCCCCGATGGGAAATTGCAGCCAAAATGCACCTGGTCGGTAGAGGTTCATTTAAATTTATGTAGTACAGAAAAATAATATATTTTTTACCTTTCCATGACAGACAAGAGGTTACATCAGTATTCACAAATAGGAAGAGTATTAGAGGTAAAAAACCAGATTAAAACAATTTGTTACATCACAAAGGATCGGCTGGGTGGAGTAGAGGTAGCATCACTGCTCTATGACTGTGGAGACACAGGTTCGATCTTGGCAAGAGCACCTCTCCAGTAAGTGTCCTTGGGCAAGACACCTAACGTTACGTACTCGTCACCCAGGACATACTTGAAAACAAGAGAAATGTCAAGGTATCCTTCCTGGTAAAATCCTTTCTCAAGGATTCCATAACAGATTGAGCTCTTTGTAGAGAAATTTAGAAATATACTCAAAGGTAGCATTTAGAATTCATTTTTTACATCACATTAGGTCTGCTTAGATATGTTTTAACAATGTACAGAGACAACTCTCAATATACTTTTATGAAGAAAGGAAAATCTTAAGGTTGCTTGTAACATTCCCTTAAACCAGGAAGTGATGGAGAGTTCAAAGCCAATCACAGGTGAAATAAAAGAGCCCTATTGATGTGAAAGCCACTACCTTACAGGGTTTGTAGACCACAGCCTCCCAGTCACAGCTTCTGCTGATTAAATGCAGGATGAGGTGCGCCGGGCTGTTTATATACACATCAAGGCAGGAGAGAGGCTTCCATGGGGTGAATTTACTCATTTATTGTGCAATTTTAAGTACAGTGTTACTTATATCTATCCATCAAATTAGCAAATTAATCCTAATAAATATTCTTATTATTAATTATATTATTGCAGGACTCGGTGATCAAGGAGTTTGCAGCTGTTTAATATACACAGGGCACTATTCCATAGTTGACATTAAAATAGAGTCGGTAAGCAGGAAAATCTGCCCTTGCAGATTTTCCTTCCGACCGCGAGCTCTACGCAAATTTGCTCTCGGAGATTGTGCAGTGCAACAGAGGAATCCCGGAGAGAGACTAGGAACTATTTGTTCCTAGTTTCACTCTTCTGCCGGCGAAGCCACCGATCGACCCTCCCTCTCCACTGCGGGGTCAGAGATTTAGGCTAGGGTCAGACGAAAGCATTTTTCCACGCGAACGTGAAAAAGTGCGTCCGAACGCATTAACATATTTTTTCACGGAATGCGCAAAAACGGTCAGACGACGCGCATTGTCGGTCGTGATTTTGTACGGATCGTCAATAAAACTCTTTTTGCGTCTGGACGTTATGTAGGCTGGACATTAGCAGTGTCTGACATCTCCTAATCACGCACACACGCCGCTATGCCGCAGCTGCGCACTCAGTACGTCAGTACTAGCGGTTCTGCGTTCTCAAAAAAATGCGTTCAAATTCCACTTGCGTTGCACGGCCGGACTTTTGTGCGGCCGTACATCGTATATTGGCCGTCATTGGCCGTCATCTGCTGCTAGTGCGGCCGTAATTATGTGCGCCAGAACGCACGTTAAAAGTGCGCTGGTCTGACCCCAGCCTTAATGGGGGGTTCAGCGAGTGTTACGTGAGTTTGCAAATGCAAAATGAATCGCTACATTTGAGCTGCAAGCCCAGTTTGCGGCAAGCATGGAATAGCAATTTTATTCGATAAGATAACTACAGGAGATGCTATGTGTAACATCTCCAGAATTAGCTTATCGACAACTATGAAATAGGACCCATAGTGGATGCTTACGTTTTCTACTTATCCCCTTAGATTTCCATATGTTCATCAAGCCATGCATTATTGTTTCCTGTTTGTTTTCACAGTATTTTTTTAAATGTTTGTTATAAAATATAATAATTATTAAGATCTGTGGGAACTGGTTTAATGGTTTGGGTCCTTCGAAAACAGTTACTTTCAAATACTAATATAGGATCTTAAACCTAAGGGGATAGTCAGAGAGCACCGAAATGTCACCGAGAAATTTTGAAATATACCGGGAGCACCGAAATGTCACCGACATTTCGGTGCTCTCCCGTTCGGCGAGTTAAATATGCCGATCCTGCGGTGAATTCAGCATTCACAGCAGGTTCCCCTGAAGTGCAGCGAATCAACCTGCCGAACGCATCTTCTAACCGCTGAAAAAAAACACGGAGAAACCTCCGAATAGATCCGAAAATCCTCCAAATCGATCCGAAATACCTGACAAACGCATCCTCAAACCGCCGCAAAAACGCCAAATTGATCCCATAACCCGACGAAAAATCGCTGAATGCAACCAACGATTTGTCGAATCGATCCAAAAAAGCCAACCACCCGCCGAACGGGGTAAAAAAAAAATGCAACTTTTAAAGGGGATTTTAAAAAAACCGAAATGCATTGAAATCACGTATAAGGTCCTATGAGTAATAATAAAAAAAAATTAGCCAGAAAATGCGTAAAAAAATCGTAAAAAGTAAATAAAGAAACTTTTTGCTGCTGATGAAAAGAATAAACGGTTGAATAAATATATAGGGAAAACAGGGAAAAAAATTTTCATTGAAACCTTGGGATTCCTGTCAAATGAAACCACCGAAAATCAGGGCATTTCACTGACATTTCGGTGCAGTGTTCTCTGAATAGATTAACCATTACTTCTCTATGGGATTTCACTGCCGCCAAAGGTCACTGTATTTCGCTGGCAATTCGCCAATATCTGGCGAATTGCCAGCTTTCTGAATAGTCGAATACCCATGAAATTGCACTGCATGGGGAAATTCACAGTTCGGTGCAATTCTGTGGCCAATTCGTTGCTCTGTGAATAACCCCTATAGAAAATGACCTGGAGACAATGTATTGGTAATGGGAAAATTATGCAATTTATCAGATCCAAATGCATTACATCTATTTAGCTTTACTGCTTATTTAGCTCCTGATCTCTCAACGGTGCCAAGAATTTGCTGAAAAATCACTTTATGAATGGTACAAAGTAAGTGTACTACTTTAGTTGTCCATTAGACATACTGTGCTGTGCTTGCAAAAATTTTATTTTTCCACCCTAAAACCTGGCACGTTGCATTTACTTAGGGTTCATGAGTTTCCTCGCAGACTATTAAGTGGTTTTCAAGTATTTCCAAAGAACACGTTCATTTATCCAGACAATTCCAAGGGTTTTGTTGAAGAATAACAGAGTCACATGGTAACCGAAGTAAACAAGTCTTTTTCAAGCTCTTTGTTGGCTACAATTAAAGGAATACTCTACTGAAAAGTAGACTTCCCTTTTTTTACCCATTATTAATTGCTGGCAGCCTCTGCCCAATTAATATTATTATTATTTTTTTAATTTTGCCCAATTTTACTAACCCAGACAGGGTTATTCAGAGAGCGGTGAAAAGCAGGAGAATGACTGGAGAATGAAAAATTCTAGGTCAAAATAGCCGATTTGGAAAGTGAGATGAAAGGGAGAATTTTTCTGGTTTGGCTATTTTGACCTAGAATTTTTCATTCTCCAGTCATTCTCCTGCTTTTCACGCTCTCTCTGAATAACCCTGTTAGTATCTCTCTGAGCGCAGCTCCTTCTCTTTGGTTCAGGGACTCTCGAAGTCCCTGATCCTTTTCTGAGCAATTTGCGTTCCCTGCGCTACTTGCATAATGTAAGAAATGCAAATTGCTCACCGCAACGGGACTTTCGAACGTCACTTACACAAGTCCTGTAACGCCTGCACTGACCTATGGATCGGAGCTGTGCGCATCCACTAACGTGATTGGTCTCAGAGATAGTGACGTCGGCACCCTCCCCGCGCGCAGACGTCACTAGTAACCACTAGTAGCCCGAGTAGTAACCGGCAGCCAGGAAATTCAAATTTCCTGGCTGCTGTTGATGCTGGAGGGGTGGCGGAAACTCATCCATTTCACCAAGCTTTTTAGCAAAAACAATAAGTTAGTAAAAAAAAAAAAACAAGTTCCCCTAAGTATGCAGTAATAGATACAGATATTTACCATGATTAATATCCATGTTAGAGATTGTGTATACAGTCAAATACATGTTAGCATAATATGGAAAAACCCCAAGATATTCGATCCAGGACCAGCACCTTACTTGCAATACCACAATACAAAAAGAAAGTGGCTCATCCTCATTTTCCTACAGAGCGCCACAGTTATGGAATAACCTGCCAGACTCCATCAAATCTTCCCCCAATCTAAAGTCCCTCAAGAGCTCCCTATTAACATACCTCAATACGGAATGCACCTGTAAACATGTAACATAATGACTATTTCCTACATATTTATTTTCTGTGTTAATCTGTATATTTGTGTTTTGTTTTTAATATTTTGCATTTTATTACTTTATATTTCTGTAACGACTGTAACATTTCAGGGCTCTATTAATTTCTTTGCGCAAACGTTAACGTGTGCGCAAAAACGCATTAACGCGAGGGGAAAACCCCTTTTGTGCAGAACGTCATATTACAATGTCCGCGCAAAAAATGCGCGTTAACGTCTACTGCTGGTGAACCTGCGCGAACCCTTTGCGAGCGTAATGTACGTTGCGCGTCCTATACGTAACATGACCAGCACCTTACTTGCAATACCACAATACAAAAAGAAAGTGGCTCGATCCTCATTTTCCTACAGAGCACCGCAATTATGGAATAACCTCCCAGACACCGTCAAATCTTCCCCCAGTCTAAAGTCCCTTAAGAGCTCCATATTAACATACCTCAATACGAAATGCACCTGTAAACATGTAACATAATGACTTTATTTCCTACATATTTATTTTTCTGTTAATCTGTATATTTGGTTTTGTGTTAATATGTTGCATTTTACTATTTTGTATTTCTGTAACCACTCAATGTTCTCGAACCCAGGACATACTTGAAAACGAGAGAAATCTCAATGTATCCTTCCTGGTAAAATAAAATAAAATAAATTGTGAGCGCAAATGCGTTTGTGCGCTGGTATGCAGATGGTATTACAATCTATGTGCAAATTATAACGGACAACGTTTGCGCGCATAATTTTAACGTCTTTTAAAAGCTGGTGGTAACGGCAAATCTGAACGTCCTGGCCAAAACCAAATACACCAGCCCAAAAATAAAAATACAGCAAAGTATAGTTACACATTCTACACATACCCAAACAATAAAATTTGAGAAGTTGTGCGTGTTTTTTTTTTGATGCAGCATATATACTCAGATTGATTTTGACAGGCGCAAAAACTTAACGTGAGACAAAAGGTTCTTAATTCTGATTGGCTGAATCGCGTGAAAAAACAGTCCGCACACCGATTTCTGTGCGCAACGTTAATGCGCGCACGTTTTGCGCGTCTTTTCAAAAAATGCGCACGGATTGTAATACCAGCGTTATTTTTCACGCGTTAACGTTTAACTCGTCGCGCAAAAAAAATAGCACTGCGCGTGCGCTTTTGTGCGATGGATTTAATAGAGCCCTCAGTGTTCTTGAACCCAGGACATACTTGAAAACGAGAGAAATCTCAATGTATCCTTCCTGGTAAAATACTTTATAAATAAATAAATGGTATCGTCTTGTTAAGAGGAGGTGATACTAAAAAAGTTCTCAATAAGAGCACCCTATCACATCATGAGAGTCTGAGCATGGAGTTAGTCTTTTTATTTTGCAGATTAACCCCTTAATGACCCCTGACATACCCTGTACGTCCTGTCCTCGGGTCTCCCTTAGACCCGCGGACGTACAGGGTACGTCAGCGGAGCCAAATCCCCCTCCCGCCCGATACTCACCTCCCTCGTCGGATCCCACAGCGATCTGGCAGGGAGGAAGCCTGCCCATGTGATTTACATGGGCAGGCGAGGCTGATGACGTCGCCACGCTGCGTGGTGACGTCATCAGAAGGTGCCCCCATGTGTTTCAATGGAGGGGAGGGGGGGGCTCCTTCGGAGCCCTCTATCTCCCCAACCATTGAAGCTAGGGAGATGCCGTTTGCACCGCTGGAGAGGGGAGAGCCAAAACGCGATTCAAACCTGGAGGGGGGCTGACATCTTGGATGTCAGCCAAGCCTCCAGGTCCCCCCCACCCACTGACAACCTCACCATATGTGTGAGGATGTCAGTGGGCCAGTTAACCCTCTAGCTGCCATGTAGAGATAAGGGGATCCTAAGGATCCCTTTATCTCCCGATCCATGGCAGCTGGATGGTCATATTTGCCATCATTTAAAAGGCCTGATTATGGCCTTTCAAATGATACCAAACATGACCAGGTTTGGTTTTAAATTTTTTTTTTAAAAAAAATTAAATAAAAAAAAATAATAAAAAAATTAAATAAAATAAAAAAATGTTTTTTTTTTTTAAAGGTTTTTTTGTCTGGGGGGAGTTTAATTAAATAGGACCTAGGCTGTCATCTAAAAATACATAGCACAAAATGGTCAGAATGAGCGCAGCGCACATAGGTGAACTGTCTCTGCAGTGAAGGGGTTAAAAAGCAAACGCATGTTAAAATTGGGTATTTCTAGTCTCGGGACAAAATTTTGAACCTATTTAGCCGGGGTCTTTTTGGGTGGTTGTAGATTTTGGGGATTAAATTACGAAAAAGTGTGTTTTTACCATTTTTTTCCTCATATTTCATATTTTTTTTTATAGTAAATTATTCGATATGATGGAAATAATGGTATTTCTAGAAAGTCCATTTAATGGCGGGAAAAAGGGTGTATAATATGTGTGGGTCGAATAAACGAGTAAGAGGAAAAATTGTCCTAAACACTAACAGCGCAGAAACGTAAAAACAGCAGCGGTCACTAAAAGACGGATTTGTGTAAAACCGCCCGGTCACTAAGGGGTTAATATTGAATTAAATTTATCTTTGCAGCATTTGTTTTTCCTAGGTGCCACAGCGCACACATACATGGTAATGAGATAAAGTGAGTGTGTCTAGACTCCTCACAATTCAATTACCGGTATTCCATTTATTTTATTCGTTCTAAAGCTCCTCTTTTTACTCTTCCCAATTCTCCTCATAGTATTATGAGCTGAATGTGGATAGAGATTATTGCAAATGGTAAACCTCAAGTCAAAATAAGGATTACACCCAACTTCCCTGAGCGGAGACCCACGGGAGGACCATGAACTGGTCATCAGACAAGCTACTGGGTTTCTCTAAGCTGGTCTTTTTCCTGACTGATGTTATGGATGCTGTTTTGGATGTTTTGGGTTATTCTTTTACCCATTATGTTAAGTTGCCCATGGATTTATAAAATTCTGATGATTATATACTGTCACGATTCCTGCCCTGAAGCCTAGTAGAGATTCTAGTGTTCTCATGGTTCAGCCCTAATTGGTCACACCCTAATATCTTTCTTTCCGCCTCCACTCATCCTCTAATGTTTCTTTCTTGATCTCATGAAGTCGCATATATTCTTGTATAGAGCCACACAGACACACAAAAACACATGTACAGTGGCAAGAAAAAGTATGTGAACCCTTTGGGATTACGTGGAGTTTTGCATGAATTAGTCATAAAATGTGCTCTGATCTTCATCTAAGTCACAACAATTTGAAAAACACAGTCTGCTTAAAATAATACAACACAAACATTATATGTTTTCATGTGTTTATTGAACAGAACATGTAAACATTCACAGTGCAGGGTGGAAAAAGTATGAACCCCTAGCCTAATGACTTCTCCAAGAGCTAATTGGAGCCAGGAGTGAGCCAACCTTGAGTCCAATCAGTGTGATATTATTGGATGTGTTGCTGAAAGCTGTCCTGCCCTTTAAAAACACACACCAGTTTTGGGTTTACTGGTTTCAAGAAGCACTGCCTGATGTGAACCATGCCTCGCAGAAAAGAGCTCTCAGAAGACCTACGATCAAGAATTGTTGACTTGCATGAAGCTGGAAAGGGTTACAAAAGTATCTCCAAAAGCCTTGATGTTCATGTGTCCACGGTAAGACAGACTGTCTACAAATGGAGAAAGTTCAGCACTGTTGCTACTCTCCCTAGGCATGGTCGTCCTGTAAAGATGACTGCGAGAGCACAGCGCAGAATGCTTAATGAGGTAAAGAAGAATCCTAGAGTGTCAGCTAAAGACTTACAGAAATCTCTGGCACATGCTAACATTTTTGTTGACACATCTTGTTTAACGTTTTCCTTATTCTAGAATGGAGGACATGGAAGGACACCACGGAGGAAGCCATTGCTGTCCTAAAAGAATATTGCAGCACGTTTGAAGTTTGCAAAAGAGCACCTGGATGTTCCACAGCACTACTGGCAAAATATTCTGTGGACAGATGAAACCAAAATTGAGTTGTTTGGAAAAATGCACAACACTATGTGTGGAGAAAAAAAGGCACAGCACACCAACATCAAAACCTCATCCCCACTGTAAAACATGGCGGAGGGAGCATCATGGTTTGGGGCTGCTTTCCTGCCTCAGGGCCTGGACAGATTGTTGTCATTGATGGAAAAATGAATTCCATAGTTTATCAAGACATTTTGCAGGAAAACGTAAGACCATCTGTCCGCCAACTGAAGCTCCGCAGAGGATGGGTGATGCAACAGGACAATGACCCAAAGCATACAAGTAATTCAACAAAAGAATGGCTTCAACAAAACAACATACGCCTTCTGGAGTGGCCCAGTCAGAGTCCTGACCTCAACCCGATCGAAATGCTGTGGCATGACCTTAAGAGAGCGATTCACACCAGACATGCCAAGAATATTGCTACACTGAAACAGTTTTGTGAAGAGGAGTGGTCCAAAATTACTCCAGATCGTTGTGCAGGTCTGATCTGCAACTACAGGAAACGTTTGGTTGAGGTTATTGCTGCCAAAGGAGGGTCAACCAGTTATTAAGTCCAAAGGTTCACATACTTTTTCCACCCTGCACTGTGAATGTTTACATGTTCTGTTCAATAAAAACATGAAAACATATAATGTTTGTGTTGTATTATTTTAAGCAGACTGTGTTTTTCAAATTGTTGTGACTTAGATGAAGATCAGAGCACATTTTATGACCAATTCATGCAAACTCCACGTAATCCCAAAGGGTTCACATACTTTTTCTTGCCACTACATTGACACACGCATGCAATCACTGACAGACAAAATACATACAGAGACAGATATACAGAAAAGGTCTGTCAACTACAGAGACACAGTGAAAAACACACACTTAATGACAAAGACAGACACTGACAGACTCAGGGACAAATGGACATAGAAAGACTGGCGCCTCCAGTAAAATCCAGGAAGGGGAGGGGGGGCTCCAAAGGAGCCCTCTATCTCCCCAATAGTATAAAATAGAAAAACACAAATTGTACCGCTGGAAAGGGGCGAGTCTCCCCTTTTGAGTAATGTATAGAGTTAACTATGTCGCTGCAGGATCGCGATTCAAACCTGGAGGTGGCTGACATCTTGGATGTCAGCCAAGCCTCTGGGTCACCCCCCACCCACTGACATTTTTTTTTTTTTGAGAAAGGATTTTACCAGGAAGGATACATTGAGATTTCTCTCATTTTCAAGTCTGTCCTGGGTTCAAGAGCATTGAAATGTTTACAGTTGTTACAGAAATACAAAGTAATAAAATGCAAGATAGTAGCAGTGAAAGGGTTAAAAAGCAAAAACATGTAAAAATTGGGTATTTCTATTCTCGGGGCAAAATTTTGAAACTATTTAGCCAGGGTCTTTTTTGGCGGTTGTAGACCTTGTGGATTAAATGACGAAAAAGTGTGTTTTTACAATTGTTTTCATCATATTTCATATTTTTTTATAGTAAATTATAGGATATGATGGAAATAATGGTATTTTTGGAAAGACCATTTAATGGCGGGAAAAACAGTGTATAATATGTGTGGGTTGCATAAACGAATAAGAGGAAACTTTGACCTAAACACTAACAGCGCAGAAACGTAAAAACAGCAGCGGGCTGGATTTTTGTAAAACCGCCCAGTCACTAAGGGATTAATAACATCACACACACTTACACCTAACCCACATACAATGACACCCCCCACGCATAACGAAGTGCACCCTACATATACTCCACACACCACAGACCACACACAATACAGAGTACACAACATAGAGTACATACTGCGCAAAAAATACAAATGGCACATAGTGCACAAAATGTATACCTGTTCACATACACGTTCCATACACCGCTTACTACACATTGCAGATCCACCAATTAGACACGATGCACAGAGTATCCCTTTAAAGGTATATACCAGAATTTGATAATGACAGAGGTTCCAGGCCATGTTTTTTTGCTTTCCAATACATTGTCTAACATTGACTGTTGACCTAACCACAAGGACAATAAAAAATATCATCATCCCAATTATGCTAAATATGCTGTACGCAATTAAGGGGATTATTCAAATGTCGACAACATTTCGGTGCTCTCCTTCCCCGCACTTCGGGGAAACAAATTTCAGCATTCAAATTCAGCATTCACCGCAGGGTCCCCGGGGAAAACCCGCCGCAAACCCGCTGTAAACCCTCTGAAAACCCACTGCAACCGCCGCAAAACACACGCCGAACATGTCGGAAAAAGCCAACAAGCCACTGAACACAGCACAAACCAGCTGCTGGAAAAAGCCGACAAGCTGACGAATAGGGTCAATTTTTTTTTTAAAAATCCAATACGATTGAAAGTTTCAAAATTGAAACGCTGTTTGAAACAAAAACAACTATTGAAAATGTTTGAAATTAACATATATAAGGGTAATGAATGATAATTAAAAAGTCTGTTACAGAAAAAAGAAAAACCGCTTTCATAAAAAACGGGAAAAAAAATTGCCAAAAAATATGCAGATTAAAATAATAAACATTTTTTACATATTGGATAAAAACGGGAATATTTTTAACATTGAAGCCTATGGGGTTCACCTGAATAAACCTGCCGAATTAAACCACCGACCATCAGGGCAGTTCGGCAACTTTTCACTGCTGTTCGGTGTTCTCTGAATAGATTAACCATTGCTTCTCTATGGGGATTTCACTGCCGTCAAACTGGCACCGTACTTGATGGCAGTTTGCCAAAATTTTGTGAACTGCCTGCTCTCTGAATAGCCGAATGGCCCCGAAATGTTACCGTACGGTGAAATTCTCTGTTCGGTGACATTTCAGGGCCAGGTCGGCTCCTCTGAATAACCCCTATAGTGTATTTATCTAGCTAGTTAACTAGCTGAAAAAGTTCCATGTCCATTCTGAGAAAATGTAGTGTGTCGTGCATGCATATTGTTTTTGAACCTTCAGTCACACGTTATCAGTACCGTACATGACATCACTGCTAGGCCTCTCTTCTGGTTACATCATCTCCCATTCCGCTTTCTAACATCTCAATGTTATCTATATTGAGAAAACAAAGAAGATATAAAGCCCCTTGTATCATTTGTATGATCCTTGATTCCTCCATGCCTACACTCACCCCAATGTACAAATAATTTTTGCGTGCGTTAATTTACTAGTGGATTATGCCATACCCTGTACATTTCAAATGGCCAAAAATGACACCTGAGTATCACAATGCTAGGGGCACTATTCCCTAACTGTAACGTTCGGATGTGTAAGCGTTACCGCCAGGATAAGTCCCTTTAATGCTTGCCCTCCATATTACAGATTTTTCCCCATTAGCATCCCTGGTTTAGCGCTAACTTGGGAATAGGGCCCTACATATTGTATTTTTGCTGTGAACCCACCTTGATTTTTTTTATTTCTTTTTGCATTTATAATTTTCTATTTTGTAAAGAGGGTCACAAAACAACCATCAAATATGGCCTTGCAGGCATACTCGCAGAAGAGACTCAAAGAGTGTCTCAAAAAAAAGGTCTCAGAAACAGAAAAAATAGGGGGGGGGATAAAAAAAAGAAAATAACTCAGCCAGAGTCTGAGTCTTCAATAAATGGCACAAAAACCTCATTCCAAAAATATAGGGGTGAGTCTCAAGAGAAATAAAAAATCACAGCTGACAGGAAAAAAAGAGGGGCAGAGGGGGTCAGAGACAAAACTTAAAGGGAGGAGAGGTGCTGGAAGTCCAATTGAGCCTGGTACCGGAGAGGGGGAAAACAAAAGAAAAAACAGAGGGAGAGGGAACAAACTTTAAATTATAATACACGTATCTCCTTTTTTAAAAATTCTATAGCTCAGTGAAAAAACACTGACCTATATAAAGAAAGAGGTGCCGGGGGGGGGCGTGGTCTGGCCAAGTCCGGGAATGGCCACTCGAGAGTGAAGCTCCGCACCCGCACAGCCCCATCCAGCAGCTAACGCTAGCCCAGCCATCCCAAACTGCAGCCCGCTAGCTCCCAGAGGACCAGGCTATGCACAGGGGCAAATTGGCTCGTAATCCCGGCCAGCAGACGATCGCGGATTGCTATTCCGCTCCACAAAGTTCCCGCCAGACTCCTGCCAAGATGGCGGCCAGGGCCCGCGAGGAGGCGGCGGCGGAAGATCTCTGCATGAGAAAGGACGTGCAGGACCTCAAACAACTGATGCTCACAGTGAAGGACAACCTCCAGGCTGATCTCAGGTCGGGTCTGGAGGGACTGAGAGCAGACATCGGGATGCTGGGGACCCGGACTACCGCAGTGGAGAGGCGCGTGGAGGTAGTGGAGGAGGCCCAGACCGCGACCCACGTTGAAATGAGAAGCCTACAGGAAAGGTACGAAGCGCTGCATGAGAGCGTCGAAGACCTGGATAATAGATTGAGACGGTCAAACCTTAGATTTCGCGACGTGCCAGAATCGGTGGTGGACGTCAGGGGGTTCCTGCATAAATACCTTCGAGCACTGCTCCCAGACCAGGAGCTGGCCCTGGATCGGGCCCACAGGGCGCTACGACCCAAACCGGATTCTGGGGAACCTCCTCGGGACATTGTTATCAAGTGTCGCTTCTATTCAACCAAAGACGCCATACTGTGGGCGGCGAGGGGGGAAGCACTGGCTGTGGATGGAGTTGAACCCCGCATCTTTAACGATCTGGCACCCTCCACATTGCAGAAGCGCAGGGCCCTAAAACCTCTGACGGAGTTGCTGAGACGTCGGGAGATCGGGTACCGATGGGGTTTTCCCTTTCGTCTCCTGGTACCCCACAACGGAGCCCAGCTTATGTTACGCTCGCCGGCAGATTGTCCTCGACTGCTGGAGACCCTGGGTGGGGATCCCCATGCCCCCTGACCTCTTTGATCTAGTGGAGGGGCGTCAGGGGAGGCCTGGACCGCGAGGCTCCCCGCTGCACTGAACATGGGTGCCCCTCTGCCCCACTTGGCCCTCACAAGACTGATACGCTGGACACTCGGGGCACCCCCCTTTTGGATTCCTTCACTGACAATCAATGGAAGGTTCTGGATGAGCACGGGACTGAATAGACGGAGCCTGCTGAGAGGGGGGGTCCACCCCGTGCCCCCGGCTGCTTTTCTGCCCCACCATGGCCTTGGAGTGAGCGAAGCGGGAGTGCGTGGAGCCCCGCGGTCCCCTTACCGTCCCACCGCCCGATTCGACCGCTGACCTGGAACGAGGGGGGGGAACGAGGACAGCACACCTTGATCCGCATGGGACAGTACACGCATGGGACTGCTTTGGGGCCGTCCGCTCCCCTTTTTTCTTTCCGTTTATTTTTTTGGCGGGGGGTGGTACCAGCACGGACGGTCTCGGGAGGGCGGGGGTGGTACCTGGGGAGGTGGTGGGTGAGAAATACAGTTACTGCAGTTCATATGTTTTTCTGTTAGCTATTTGGTGCTCTGGTTGATGGCTGCCTTACGAAGGGGGCACGGGGTGGTCGCATTTCGGGACTTGCCTTTCCTCCCTACGCGTTTTCCTTCACCCGACAGATATTGTCTTTGTCCACTTTTCCTCTTCCTGATTCGACTCTAGCGGGTACTGTTTTTGGTCCCCTCTCTTCTTTCTTTTTTTTTTCTTCTTCCTCTTTTCTTTCCCTCTCCTTCTTCCCCTTTCCCCCTTGTTGTTTCTCTAATCCCTATTTCTCATGGCTGGGGGGGCTGAAGGGGGCCTCTGTATCCTCATGCACAGGGCTTCCGCTCGCCACAGAAACGGCGTATGGCGGCCCACCACTATAAGAGGCTGGGGCGGACGTTGCCCTCCTACAGGAGACCCACTTTGCTGTCGATAGGACCCCGACTTACTGGGGAAGCGGCTTCTCCGTGCACTATCACTCTACAGGCCCTACGTGTAAAAATGGGGTCTCGATCCTCTTTAGGGCTGGACTACAGTTCCACCACACTGGGACTAGGGCCAACATTGAGGGCAGGTTCCTGCGGGTGGACGGGACACTCTTACACTTTTGTTATTGTTTACTCCCCGTCCCCTCCTGACACCTCTTTCTACAGGGCCCTGAGAGATCGGCTGACCGACCTACAAAATGGACACGTATACGTGGGGGGGGGACTTCAATGTCGCTCTGGACCCATACATGGACCGCAGCCGAGTTGCCTCTGCTAACTATCCGGCGAACAGGGTCAGGCAGCTTCGCACCCTGGTAAGCGATCTGTACCTTTGACACTTGGCGCCTGCTTAACCCTAAGGAAAGAGATTATTCATTTTACTCGCACCCGCTTGACATGTATTCCAGGCTAGATTAAATTTTTTGTAGCAGAGACCTGGTCCCCAGGCTCCTCTCGTCGAGAATACACGAGATATCTTGGTCTGACCACGCCATCGTGGAAAAGCGGGTGGAGGGGGGGTGCCGCCGTCGGGGGCGTCGTGGCGATTTAACGACTCTCTCCTGCTTGATCCAGGGTTCCGATCGGCTTTGCAAGAGGACTTGGAGGAATATTTTGCACTAAACCAGACTCCTGATATTCGCCCGGTAACCCTATGGGAGGCCCACAAGGTGGTCATAAGGGGGAGGGTCATTAGGGCGGCTTCCCATCGCAAGCCGGAACAGCTCTGGGAAATGGTGGAGCTGACAGCGAAGGTGAGGGACCTGGAGAAGAGCCACCAACAGCGCGGGGACCCGCTTCTGCTCCCCCAGATCATGGAATTGAGGGGACAGCTCAATCTACTGCACTCAAGACAGGTGCAGGTGGCTCTCCTCTGGATGGGCCAAAAATTCTTCGAAAAAGGCGATAAACCGGACGCCCTTCTGACCCACCGCCTGAAACAACGGCTTCGGGAATGCACGGTCCGAACGCTCCGCGAGGACGTACAACCCGCGTCACATCTCTGGTCTCTTCCGAACATACTATGGGAAGCTGTACGGGGGGGACACTACCGGACCCGAACCGCCTTCGGCGGCGGGTATTCGTGAGTTCCTGGAGGCGGGAGACCTGCCGCGGTTGTCGGAGGACCAGAGGGAAGCGCTTAACGCACCGATTACGGAGGAAGAAGTGGCTCGCTCCCTGGCGTCCCTTTTGAAGTCCAAGGCCCCCGGGCCGGATGGATTCTCGGCCGCCTACTATAAGGGCATGGCTGCTGTTCTCCGACCGTTTCTTACTGCCCTATTTAACGCCTTCTTACGTGGAGAAATGGTCCCCTCTTTGGAAATGCTGAACGCTAGGATAGTAGTTATCCCCAAGGAGGGCAAGGACCACACTCTCTGCGCCAACTACAGGCCTATTTCCCTCATCAATGTTGATGTTAAAATCTTCGCGAAAGTGTTGGCCTCCCGCCTGGGGGCTTGTCTGCCAGTGCTGGTCCACACGGACCAGGTGGGCTTCATCCCGGGGAGGGAAGCGCCGGACAATAGACGCACGATGGACATTCTCCAGGTGGCGACGATGGGGGGGGAGGGGGCCTTCCTGCTGTCTCTCGACACAGAGAAGGCCTTTGACAGGGTGGCCTGGCCATACATGTGGGAGGTTCTGTGGTGGGCAGGAGTGGGCTCTCAATTCCTGTCGGGGGTTTGGGCCCTGTACTCGGCCCCGGTGGCCAGAGCTGACACGGGGGGTGCACATCTGACCCCTTTGAGATTAGAAATGGGACGCGGAGGGGTGCCCTCTATCTCCCCTCCTATTCGCACTCTCCATCGAGCCCCTGGCAAGCTATATCAGGCACCAGAATGACATCGGGGGGTAGAGGTGGGAGGGGAGTCGTACAAAATCAGTCTGTTCGCAGACAATGTACTCCTCTCGCTGACGTCGCCCCAGACTTCCCTCCCTTGCCTCGAGCACACCCTGGGGAGATTTGGGAGGCTGTCAGGATACAAGGTTAACATGGCAAAGAGTGAGGCTTTGAATTTCTCTCTATCCCCGGAAGAGGTAGCTCATCTCGAGGGCACATTTCGTTATAGGTAGCAGACTGGGTCACCAAAGTACTTAGGCGTCGCTATTACGCCTAAGGTGCCGGGCCCGTATGCGGCCAATTACGGAAAACTGTACGCGTTGCTGGAGGGGTGGTCCCGACTTCGCGTCTCCTTGTTCGGGAGGGTTAACGCGGTCAAGATGACACTTCTGCCGAAAATACTCTACTACTTCCGCACCCTATCGATTCCTGTTGTTAGGTCGGACATCCTGCACCTACAGAAGGCGATCTACTCCTTTACTTTGGGAGGGAAGCGTAGCCACCTTCCCCGGTCTGTGACATACCTCGCACGACCCGCGGGGGGTTTGGGGGCTCCTCACCTTCTCACCTGCTACAGGGCGGCCCAACTCGCCATGCTAAGCCTTGTGAACCTCCCGGCGGACACGATGGGTCCAATTGGAGGGGGCAATGGGGGACGGGTGCCCCATGAATGTGGTTATGTGGCTCCCCGGCCAGCGCTCAGAGACCGCCCACCCCAGCTCGGCGCTCCACCACTCGTTGTCACTGTGGCGGAAAAGCAGATACAGGGACGTCCTTTCCACACCCCTTTCGGGGCTTACTCCGCTCTTTTGGAACCCTGAATTCCAGGAGGGGCTGCGACCTCGGGGATTTGGGTGGGGCGGGAGAAGGGACTCTTGACCCTGGTGTGCAAGGCAGCCACTTTGGCATACCTCAGGGAGTCACACGATCTACCGCCGGGGGAGACCTTTAGGGCTAGCCAACTTTTGCACTATGTTCAAAGCTTCCTGCGAGGGGCCCCAATCAGAAACCTACCTTCTTTGAGAACAGCTGTAGGCGGAGGACGAGGGCCCGAGGCCTCATCTCTCTGCTCTATTCACATCTGCTGCGAGTTGACTTCCCCCAGGACCCCAGTTTCGTGGGGAAATGGGAGGAGGACCTGGGGAGCCTGGTGGAGCCAGAGGACTGGAAGGAGGTGCTGGACCGGACCACTAGGATAACGGCTTGTACCGTGGTCAGAGAGAATTGCTGCAAGGATGAGACGACTGGCAAGGATGTACACTGGGGCCTCATCGGATTGCTACTGGGGCTGTGGGGAGGAGGGCACATACCTGCACACGTGGGGGACATGTGGCGTGGTCAGACCAATATGGGAGGGAGTCTTTGATGACCTCAGTACGTGCCTGGGAGTCAGGATTACCCCAGACCCCTGGCTGGCGCTGCTCAACCGTCCAAGTCAGCACCCTCCATCGACCCATGCCGCTGATAACTTGGTTGCGTGCATCTGTGCTGCGGTCCGTATGTGTCTTGCTCGCACCTGGAAGGGCCCACCCCTGACTAGGGAACACATTACAGCAAAAATTCACTACATCCTCACAATGGAATGACTGATGGCAGTGATTCATGACCGTATGACACACTTCGAGCGGGTGTGGTCTCCGTGGGTGGAGAGGTTTGCCCCACCGGCCCTGGCGGCGCTCTCACCATCCCTTTTTCTGCTTTTGTATCCCATTCTTGCAAAAAATACAATAAAATCTATGAATTAAAAAAAAAATACTAAAAGAAAGAGGTGCCCTGTCAAATGGGCAAAAGTAATTTTGCCCATGACCGATACACTTTAACACGCACCTATTTTGGCAACTAAAAACAAGAAGTAAGTCTTATTCTCACTAAACAAATTCTAAGCTATTTATTATATTTTAGAGGCTTTTTGTCTTTTTTTTATTGCATTGCAGCTCTTTGTTATTCACCTACAAACCCCAAATATGCGGTGTAGCCCCTAAAAATACATTGAGTTAGAAAAGCAGTGGTTTGAGCCTAAAACAGAATCCAACCCTAAATAGAATAGGATGGTCACGCTCAATATGACAAAACAACTGCCAGTACAGAGGCTGTGCTTAATTCAGATGTCCTGTGATCCTGTACGTAGGCATGGATTGGGGACAGATGTCCAGCTGCACCATAGACAGCTGAGCCCTTTATGTAATTATATTTCCGTGGCCAGGAAAAGGGGGCAATCAGCCCACCAGATAACAGCTGCCCTGAATATATGTTGCTGGATAGCTTTTCTGACTTTAAATAGGAGCTTTCAAATTTATAATCAAATTAATTTTAAATCCACGGAATGAAGTAGCTAATACTCATGCCTTTATTATATATATATATATATATAATTATCTATAACTATAAAACCGAATGTCCGTCGCCGCACATCCGGTTTCTGTTGGCTGCGCACGGTCGGACAGACGCTGGATGCGCGCGCAGCCTCTACCTGTCGGCCGCGCACGCGCATCCAGGAGAACAGGATGCGCACGCAGCAGCCGGGTAGAGGCTGCGTGCGCATCCTGTAGAACTGGATACGCTCGCAGCCGGCTGCTGCGTGCGCATCCTGTTCTCCTGGATGCGCGCGCAGCCAACGGGTTGAGGCTGCGCGCGGATCTAACTTCTGTGAGCTGGGGGCAAATATACCCATGTGAGTTGGGGGCAAATATACCCATGTGAGCTGGGCGCAATTATACCCATGTGAGCTGGGGGCAAATATACCCATGTGAGCTGGGGGCAATTATACCCATGTGAGCTGGGGGCAATTATACCCATGTGAGCTGGGGCAAATATACCCATGTGAGCAGGGGCAATTATACCCATGTGAGCAGGAGGCAATTATACCCATGTGAGCTGGGGGCAAATATACCCATGTGAGCTGGGGGCAAATATACACCCATGTGAGCTGGGGGCAATATATATCCATGTGAGCTGGGGGCAAATATATGCACGCAGCCTATTGCCGTCTGCGGCGAGCGCATCTGGCTCTACAGGATGCGTGCGCAGGCTCTACACGGCTGCTGCGCGCGCAGCCTGTTCTCCTGAATGCGCACGCAGGCAACGGGTAGAGGCCGCGCCGGATCCAGCTTCTGTGAGCTGGGGTCATATATACCCATGTGAGCTGGGGCAATATATACCCATGTGAGCTGGGGCAAATATATCCATGTGTCATGCCCCACGCCGCGGTCGGACCGCGGCCGCCATGTTGGTACACTTTGCATACTCACCCGAGGTCCCTCGTGGTGCGTCGCTCCCTGGTTCCGGTCTTCAACTCGGAGGAGGAGAGCCAGGATGTGTCCCACGCCGCCTCCGGGATCCAACTGAGCAGAAACCAAGCGCGCATGCGCGATCGTCCATCCCAAAGCCTAGGCCCTCTGCTGGTCAAGTAAAGGTACTGCATTACACCTGCACTGGAGATCCTCGTATACCACCAATTAACCTATCAAGTACTCAGGTATCCCAACTCCACCTACGAGCCCCAGGTGAACGGTGTTCTTATGATCCTCTGAACACTATTTAAGTCTGCCGCCTTTCCCAGTTCATTAACCAGGTTATACTGTGGTTCACCACCACATTATCCAGTGTTCCCTCTTCGTACCTGTTCCAAGAGAATCCCGAGTTCCAGACCTGCTTCCACGGTACCAGCTCCGGTTCCAGACCTGCTTCCACGGTACCAGCTCCGGTTCCAGACCTGCTTCCACGTCCACGGTACCAGCTCCGTTTCCAGACCTGCTTCCACGGTACCAGCTCTGTTTCCAGACCTACTTCCACGTCCACGGTACCAGCTCCGTTTCCAGACCTGCTTCCACGGTACCAGCTCCGTTTCCAGATCTACTTCCACGTCCACGATACCAGCTCCGTTTCCAGACCTGCTTCCACGGTACCAGCTCTGTTTCCAGACCTACTTCCACGTCCACGGTACCAGCTCCGTTTCCAGACCTGCTTCCACGGTACCAGCTCCGTTTCCAGATCTACTTCCACGTCCACGGTACCAGCTCCGTTTCCAGACCTGCTTCCACGGTACCAGCTCCGTTTCCAGACCTACTTCCACGTCCACGATACCAGCTCCGTTTCCAGACCTGCTTCCACGGTACCAGCTCCATCTCCAGGCTTGCTTCCACGGTACCAGCAACATCTCCAAGCTTGCTTCCACGGTGCCAGTTCCATCTCCAGACTTGCTTCCACGGTACCAGTTCCATCTCCAGGCTTGCTTCCATGGTACCAGCTCCATCTACAGGCTTGCTTCCACGGTACCATCTCCATCTCCAGGCTTGCTTCCACGGTACCAGCTCCATCTCCAGGCTTGCTTCCACGGTACCAGCTCCATCTCCAGGCTTGCTTCCACGGTACCAGCTCCATCTCCAGGCTTGCTTCCACCCCTACAATCCTTCGTTCTGGACTTTACTCTTGTCAAAGAAATCTTTGCGTTACCTTTTGTTCTGGACTTATATTTTGTTCCCTCCAGTAAATGCTCAACTGATCATACATCTCCTGGTCTCCTTCTTCGGCTTGCCATTGGGTTCCATACGCACAACACTACACAGGGGTCATAGCCTCTGCCCTTACACCATGTGAGCTGGGGGGAAAATATATCCATGTGAGCTGGGGGCAAATATACCCATGTGAGCGGGGGGGCAAATATACACCCATGTGAGCTGGGGCAAATATACACCCATGTGAGCTGGGGGCAATATATATCCATGTGAGCTGTTGGCAAATATATCCATGTGACCTGGGGGCAAATATATACATGTGAGCTGGGGCAATATATATACCCATGTGAGCTGGGGACAATATATATACCCATGTGAGCTGGGGGCAATATATATACCCATGTGAGCTGGGGGAAAATATACCCATGTGAGTGGGGGGGCAAATATACCCATGTGAGCTGGGAGCAATATATATACCCATGTGAGTTGGGGGCAATATATATATATATCCATGTGAGCTGGGGGCAATATATATATCCATGTGAGCTGGGGGCAATATATATATCCTTGTGAGCTGGGGGTCAGAAACTGGGTGCGATAAACAGCCACATCATTGTGAGCACTGGGCAGCCATATGCTCTACAACAATAGACTGCCCTCCGGGCAGGCTTTATACCTAGTATATATATAAAACAACAATGGTGAGCCAGCACTCTGAGTTCTCAGAATTGAAAATTACAAAATGTATTCAATATAAATGAAAAAGTCAACATTTCAGACACCAATCAGAGCTTTCATCATGACATACCTATATTCGGATATATCAATATATACTAGACATGTGCACAGCACAAAATTTCGTTTTGAACTAATGGATTAGTCCTAAAATGCAATTTATTTAGTTGCTAAAGAAAGTCGTTTTCAGTTGTTTAGTATGAAAACTAATTTCATTCATCCGAAAACCAGCGGATACAATTACTATTGTAGTGGCTCCTCAGAGGGCTAAGATCGCTGCTTGTTACAGTATCTCTCACTCAGCACAATGTGTCAGGCAAAGCTGTTACAGTAACAGACTGCTGCTCATCACAGCGCTCAGAGGTTCAGTAAAACTAGTAAATAATATTTTTATATATAAGAGGTTATGACAATATTACTTCCTTGTTTTACTGAAACTCTGAGCGCTGTAATGAGCAGCAGTCAGTTAATGTAACAGCTGAGCCTGATACAATGTACTTAGAGATAATATAACAAGCAGCCGACCTCAGCGCTCACAGCCACTGGATTTAAAGGGCTCAAAAAAATGCTCCTCCTTGTATAATGTATAGAACATCCTCCTGCATTAATTAATGTCCCTCTCTGTATATAACATCCTCCTGCATTAATGTCCCTCTCTGTTTAATGTATAGAACATCCTCCTGCATTAATTAATGCCCCTCTCTGTATAGAACATCCTACTGCATTTGCATGTGGAGGGTGCAGAACTTCGGAATGCAATGCTTATCCAGCACAGGAGAGGGAACATTTACTTAAACGTTGTATCTCTGTGGGGGAGACAGACAGGATTATAAAATCAGGGGAGAGGGAAAATATTAACTTAAAATCGGTCTGAAAGCTCAGAGAAGCAATGACTCGTGCAAATTATTTTTTTTTATAATAAAATAAAGCACTTTAAATCCAGGGAAAACATTCAAATAAACCACACTGAAGGCTCATAATGACAGAGTATTTGTGAGAGCTGGATACTATATGTATCAGACATAAAAAAAAACTTTATAACAAGCAGCACTGGGAAAGGAGAGGGACTTTATATAAATCGTGTATTATAGATGAGGAAAGGGGGATAGTGCTCCTGGATAATATAAAATGTATCAGACATAAGCTCCTATTATGCAGAGCGGGAGGGGCGATAACACACGTTTTATAAAGTCCCTCTCTTCTCCCAGTGCTGCTTGTTATAAAGGGTTTTTTACTATCCAGCCCTCCTCTGTCATTAGCTTTCAGTGTGATTTATTTGAATGTTTTCCTTCTCCAGCTGCTTTTATCATCTTGTCTGCCTCATAGACATGCAAGGGTTAAGTAAAGGTTTCCTCTCCTGTGCTGGCTGTTTGTGCTGCGAGTGAGTATTCCGGAGCTCTATCACTGTCAGATTTTCGGGTAGGGGTCTGGAAGGATTACGCATTCAAACCTTTTCTGTAGCTTTTCGAAGTTGCACTCTTCATTGCTGGTCTCCTTCACTTATCAATGTAATATCACAAAAAGGATTGAAACTAAACTGTAGTGCTTTTTTTTTTAGTTTCTTTCGTTTTTTGTACTGATCAGTTTCGTATCTCTTGAGTCATACTAAAACTAAATTATCCCAAAATTCGGACTAAATTGTTTTAGTACTAAAATGAATGCACATGTCTAATATATACAGCAATATTGAGAAAAGTCCCAGATGGGACTGAAACGTCGATCTATGGAATAAATTTTCTTGACTATGACAGTCTTTGTGTGCACCGAGATTTTTTTCGTATTTATGCTGCAGCTGGGTTTGCACCGAAGCAAGCAACGATTTATTTTTTATTCATGGAGCAGTGAGTGCGGGGCTTCTTGGAATTTATACATACAGTGGCAAGAAAAAGTATGTGAACCCTTTGGGATTACGTGGAGTTTTGCATGAATTGGTCATAAAATATGCTCTGATCTTCATCTAAGTCACAACAATTTGAAAAACACAGTCTGCTTAAAATAATACAACACAAACATTATCAGGGTTATCCAAAGAGATTCGAAAAGTCACCGCACGTTCGGTGACTTTTCGTTCTCTTCAATTCGGTTCCTTTTGCCGATTGCATTTCGGTGACCCTGCGGTGTATTCAGCAAACAGCACAGGGTCCCCGAATTGCAGGGAAAAGCTGCCGCAAACCTGACGAAAACTAACCGAATGCACGCTGAAAACAAGCAAAAACATCTGGATTAACCTTCGAAAAAGCCGAACAGGAGCCGAACAGGAGCCGAACAGGAGCCGAACAGGAGCCGAATCACACAGAGCCGAAGCAGCTGTGACGTAGAGGAGGCAGTGAATAAATTAGAAAAACCATTTGTATGAATCTGGGAAAATGAAACGCTGTTTGCAAAGAAACTACTAAGCGAAAATGTCTGAAATTTTCACAGGAGGTCCAGGGAATGATAATAAAGAGGCTGTTACAAAAAAAATAAGTAAACTGAAAAAAAAAAAATCGGACTTTTACATTTTTTTTAAAAAATTCAGAAAAAATGCTTAAAGTATCCTAAAAAATCTATAAATAAAGAGACTTTTTGCTGCAGAATTTTATAATGAACGGTTTATTAGATATTGAATTAAAACGGGAATATTTTTAACATTGAAGTCTATGGGATTCTCCTGAATAAATTTGCCGAATGAAACCACCGAATGGCAGGGCATTTCGGGAACCTTTCACTGCTGGTTTGTGTTCTCTGAATAGCCGAAGCAGTGCTTTTTCATGGGGATTTCACTGCCCTCGAACAGGCACCGAACAGGCACCGTATGTTCAGGCAATTCGCCAGGATTTGGCGAATTGCCTGCTCTCTGGATAGCCGAATGGCCAGGAAAGGTAACCGAAGGCTGATTTTCAGCGTTCGGTTACTTTTCTCAAGCAATTCGAATCTCTTTGGATAACCCTGTATATGTTTTCATGTGTTTATTGAACAGAACATGTAAACATTCACAGTGCAGGGTGGGAAAAGTATGTGAACCCCTAGCCTAATGACTTCTCCAAGAGCTAAATGGAGCCAGGAGTGAGCCAACATTATGTCTAATCAGTGTGATATTATTGGATGTGTTGCTGAAAGCTGTCCTGCCCTTTAAAAACACACACCAGATTTGGGTTTACTGGTTTCAAGAAGCACTGCCTGATGTGAACCATGCCTCGCAGAAAAGAGCTCTCAGAACCTACGATCAAGAATTGTTGACTTGCATGAAGCTGGAAAGGGTTACAAAAGTATCTCCAAAAGCCTTGATGTTCATGTGTCCACAGTAAGACAGACTGTCTACAAATGAGAAAGTTCAGCACTGTTGCTACTCTCCCTAGGTATGGTCGTCCTGTAAAGATGACTGCAAGAGCACAGCGCAGAATGCTTAATGAGGTAAAGAAGAATCCTAGAGTGTCAGCTAAAGACTTACAGAAATCTCTGGCACACAGCTAACATTTGTTGACACATCTACAATAAGGAAAACATTAAACAAGAATGGAGTACATGGGAGGACACCACGGAGGAAGCCATTGCTGTCCAAAAAGAATATTGCAGCACGTTTGAAGTTTGCAAAAGAGCACCTGGATGTTCCACAGCACTACTGGCAAAATATTCTGTGGACAGATGAAACCAAAATTGAGTTGTTTGGAAAAATCACACAACACTATGTGTGGAGAAAAAAAGGCACAGCACATCAACATCAAAACCTCATCCCCACTGTAAAACATGGCAGAGGGACCATCATGGTTTGGGGCTGCTTTGCTGCCTCAGGGCCTGGACGGATTGTTGTCATTGATGGAAAAATGAATTCCAGAGTTTATCAAGACATTTTGCAGGAAAACGTAAGACCATCTGTCCGCCAACTGAAGCTCCGCAGAGGATGGGTGATGCAACAGGACAATGACCCAAAGCATACAAGTAATTCAACAAAAGAATGGCTTCAACAAAACAACATACGCCTTCTGGAGTGGCCCAGTCAGAGTCCTGACCTCAACCCGATCGAAATGCTGTGGCATAAGAGAGCGATTCACACCAGACATGCCAAGAATATTGCTACACTGAAACAGTTTTGTGAAGAGGAGTGGTCCAAAATTACTCCAGATCGTTGTGCAGGTCTGATCTGCAACTACAGGAAACGTTTGGTTGAGGTTATTGCTGCCAAAGGAGGGTCAACCAGTTATTAAGTCCAAAGGTTCACATACTTTTTCCACCCTGCACTGTGAATGTTTACATGTTCTGTTCAATAAAAACATGAAAACATATAATGTTTGTGTTGTATTATTTTAAGCAGACTGTGTTTTTCAAATTGTTGTGACTTAGATGAAGATCAGAGCACATTTTATGACCAATTCATGCAAAACTCCACGTAATCTCAAAGGGTTCACATACTTTTTCTTGCCACTGTATGTATATATATATTATATATATATATATATACACAAAACACCAAAAAAGAGCACTCCATATCAATGACCACCTTCGCCCACCATTTTCTGCAACAAAACAACACATTTAAAAAATTCAAAAAACCTGACTGAGGTAAAATGATGGGGATTCAGTTAGCGAGCGGTAGCGAGCGGTCTCTGAGAGGCAGCCGATGGGTCGGATCTGTGCATGCGCGATGCTGCAATCCATCGTTCTGGGCAGGTGCTATGGAACTTGTGTATGGAAAGTGTGCAAGTTCCATAGCAGTGTGCAATTTGGGGTTCCTATGTTCTGCAAGTTGCGTATATTATTTAATTTTAAATTGAGAACTGACTTTTCTGGACAATTCTTGGTATAATAGGTGTACCAAGATGGTGGTGTGGTACTCTGGACTCATGCGCAAGGAGATATCGAGACAGGAGGCGATGAAAGGCATCTAGGAGCCCAGTGCATGCGCAAAAGACAACACCCAATATGAGATAGCGAGCAAGGATGGAAGATTTATAATGAATTCCTGGCTGACAGTTAATGACATGTGAGTAAAATTATATTATTCTAAGAATATATATATATATATACATAAAACAAACCACAGGGGGGTAAACTTGCAACACAAGCGGGTGCATCGAAGACTTTAAATACAAAACACCAAAAAAGAGCACTCCATATCAATGACCACCTTCATCCACCATTTTCTGCAACAAAAAAAACACATTTCAAAAATGCAAAAAACCTGACTGAGGTAAAATGATGGGGATTCAGTTATCAAAGTATGATCATAGTTTGCTGTTCACGGGTGTGTCCCACCGTGACAACCTATAAAGGCTAGTGCCTGCTGGGAAGCTCTATGGTGAGTTAATTCTGTAAATGCAGATACAGTCAAGTTAGATAGGACCTGTAAATGATGGAGTACATTGGCGACTGTGACAGGCTTACGCAAACTGTGATCATACTTTAACCCTTTCGCTGCTGAGGCATTTCCCGCCTCTGTGCTGAGCTCATTTTTACCTGTTTCGCTCATCTTGTTTAAACGTGTTTTGAAGGCTTATTTTAGTATATGACCCAGACATATTATATATCGTTCTTTCCGTCAGACTCGGCAGATTCATAATATGTCATTATTATATGTATACTTCATGTCCTGTCTGTATATTATAACAAAAAATGCAATAAAATATGAATTTTCAATAATTTACAATGTGTAAAGTGTTTTTTTTTTCACATTTTAACATGCGAGTAATTGCGGTTATATTTTGTATGGGGTGCGCTTGTTAAAAAAATTAGAAATGGGGTCTCGTTACATTTTTTTTTGGGGGAAAGTACGCGATTTTTAACAAACGCACCGCATACAAAAATTGTTAGTGCAGCATCATTGTTCACATTATAATTGAAATGGGAACAATATTGCTGCATTAACAAACAGAAAAAAAGAAAAAAACTTGTTTATTTTTTTTTTAAATATTTTTTTTTTAAATATTTTTTTCTTTTACTTTTTAATTTTTTTTTAAAAAAAACAAACTTTTTTCATAGTCATGTTTGGTATCGTTGGAACGGCCATGCTCTGGCCGATCCAACAGTACCAAACTTTAACCCCTAGCTGCCACGGATCGGGAGATAGGGGGTTCATTGGAACCCCCTATCTCCACCATTGGTGGCAGCTAGGGGTTAACTCCAGGACTGGCGTCATCGTGCTATGCACGATGACGCCAGTCCTCAGGGGGAGTTCCCGGAGGCTTGGCCGACATCCAAGATGTCGGCCAGCTCCGGGAAAGGATCACGAACTGGCGCTTTTCAGCGCCGATTCGTGATCCGGCTCCCCAGGGGTTAATGACAGCCACCGTTTGGAAGGGCAGGCTGTGCCCTTCCAATCGGTGCCTGTATTAACTCCCTGCTCCCCGGCGATCGGGAGGGAGAGAGGTCCGAAGGACCCCCCTCCCTTTCAGGCTCCTCCTCCGCACATGCGGGGGGGGGCCTGAATTAGATGTCATCGCGTCGCTGCGATTACATCTAATGTCCCCGCCGGGGTCCCGAGTGCTGGGCTGACATCCAAGATGTCAGCCCGCACCGGGGGGGGGGGGTGCAGCAATCCGCCGGAATCCGGCGGATTGCTGCCTCCTGTGCATGGACGCGCCCAGCGCGTCCATAGCACAGGAGAACCACTTGGCTGGACGCGCTGAGCGCGTCCATAGCAGTCAAGTGGTTAACTGAATCCCCATCATTTTACCTCAGTCAGGTTTTTTGAATTTTTGAAATGTGTTTTTTTGTTGCAGAAAATGGTGGATGAAGGTGGTCATTGATATGGAGTGCTCTTTTTTGGTGTTTTGTATTTAAAGTCTTAGATGCACCCGTTTGTGTTGCAAGTTTACCCCCCCCCCCGTGGTTTGTTTTATGTATATATATATATATTCTTAGAATAATATAATTTTACTCACATGTCATTAACTGTCAGCCAGGAATTCATTATAAATCTTCCATCCTTGCTCGCCATCTCATTTTGGGTGTTGTCTTTTGCGCATGCACTGGGCTCCTAGATACCTTTCATCGGCTCCTGTCTCGATATCTCCTTGCGCATGCGTCCAGAGTACCACACCACCATCTTGGTACACCTATTATACCAAGAATTGTCCAGAAAAGTCAGTTCTCAATTTAAAATTAAATAATATAGGCAACTTGCAGAACATAGCAACCCCAAATTGCACACTGCTATGGGACTTGCACACTTTACATACACAAGTTCCATAGCACCTGCCCAGAACGATGGATTGCAGCATCGCGCATGCACAGATCCAAACCATCGGCTGCCTCTCAGAGACTGCTCGCTACCGCGATTGGTCTCAGAGGGGGGAACATCAGCCAGCTCCTTGCATGCTGACATCACTAGTGACTGACAGCCGGGAAATTAAAAAATCTCGGCTGCTGGTGAGACTGAGAGGGATGGATGAAACTCCCCCACTTCACCCCACGATTTCACCAGATTGGAGGAGCTGGGTCGTGGAGTAGGGGGCACTCCTCACATCCTGACCACTTTAAATCAATAAACTGATCAGGATGAGTAGAGTATATAATCACACTGAAATTACGTCTAATTTAAACGGCAGCAGCCTTGTTTTGTTTTAATTGCAACCTGATGATTTTTTTCTATCCACATGACAGATTTGTAACACATATGTTGTCTCTTCTGAGCTCCACAGCAGGTTTTTTTGCAGGCACATATGGAGCAGGAGGAGAGTGCCATATCGTGTGTGTGGCAGCTGTATGGCTTCATAGAAAGGGACAGTGTGATATGGGTGGGGGTGACAGATAAGCTACTGCAGGAGCTGGATACAGACTGGTACTGAGTACATCCTGGCACTGATTGAATGAAGGCACATATGCTCAGACAGAGAAGGTTAGGCAGCAGAGAATGCCATCTGTGCCCACTGCGCAGAGCTGCAGGATGTGATAGCAGTATATTAACAGAATAATGATAACATCAGTAGGGAAACATCACAAGCGTGAAAGGTGTTTGACCTGCGACAGTAGTTGTCAAATTCATATCAAATTTATGGGACAATAAGAAAACTCAGCAGTTTGCTGCATATATTTTTTCCAATCAGTTTGATTAGGTGGACATTAGGATATTGGCAAACAAAAAAAGTAGATGTTGCATAATAATGACACCGCATGGAGAGGTGGCAATGCCGCAGTCAGCCTATAAGTATATATATATATATATATATATACGTACAATATATTTCTCCACAAATCTTCCACTCACGTCCGCCTTAGGCTAGTCCTGAATCCACAAATCAAATATTGGCTATTGATTGGCTGGTGATTGGAATGTTTTAGACCCAGGTGAATTGTTTCCTGTAGATTAATTAAATAATTTAAGAGCCAGATATAGAATTCTACAAGCCATTGGCTATCAGACCCCTGGATTTATTAAGCCCTGGCCTGTGAGGTAGAAATGTTGAATTCCCACTAGTAGATGGGAAAATAATCAGCTATTCGAACCTTGTTCGTTATTCTTGACTCGAGCCTGGGTTAGAAAAAGAGTACAGGCTCAGAAGCCTTGGTTTTAAACAGACACTACACATCACGACCACTTTACTTTTTATTTTTTTTAATTTTTATTTTTGAATTTTGCAGTTTCAAAATAAGACCAGCTTAAACAAGTATGGCCGCACAGGGCTAAAAGAAGTCAGCAGTGAGACAGCAAACGAAAATAAAAACAAAAGGCATTTTTAAAAGGGGTCCCAGAAAAATAAAAAGGGGAGGGGGACATCCCCGAATGGGAGTCTCATCCAAAAAAGTCATCTAAAAAGAGGTCACAGAAAAATCAAAAAGGAGCGGGGGGGGGGTCAAAAACATCAGAAATCAGAAAGACGGGGGGCGTGGCCGGCTGCTGAAGAGAGAGGACGCGTGTCTGTGGAGCTCCGACCCGTCCTCTCTCTAAAGGGATCTTTAAGCCACTTTATAGACGCCGAGAATTCATGCTACAAGCCCTGAGTGGCTGGCCATCGGGGTGTATTGTCCGGGGCCCGTTCTGACCCCCCCACCGGACCTGAGACAGCCGCTTCCCAGGCGGTTCGCTTGATGGAGGTCGCTGCCGGCGGCCATCTTGGGGCCTACCCTTCGGCGCCGGTTACCCGCTTGCTGTGCCCACCTGTACGTACCTCCCATGCTGGAACCGTGAGGGGAGCTACGGAGACGGAGGGCCCCTGTCTCCCGCTGACTGATCGGGACAGATGGCTGAGGACTGATGAATTTGGGCACCGGGTCGCTTCCCCTCCCCCTGCTGCAGTGAAAATGGTCGCGATCGAGGCCCTAGAGGCCTGTTTGGTGCTGTTGGAGGGGGACGACCTGGGCCCGCTCACAAAGGGGACCTGGCGCCGGATGATGGCCATACTGGGAGGCTGCGGGACGCCATCAGCTTCCCACCCGCGCATGCCGGAAGAGGACATACTTGTCCCAGAGGACAACGGTGCAACTTTGCCGGAGCCTGATGTACCGGGTCCGTTGGCTGTGCCTCTGCTTCACCCTCCAAGTCCGGGAGCGGATCCGAGGCCGAGCGGTGGAATGATTACGCCTTCTGGTGAGCCTGCGATTAGAGTGGAGGAGGCAGCAATGTTTTACGGGGGGGCCCCGACCACTCTTGCACCACCCGGTGACCGGTGTGCGGCGGATACCCCCATTCCAGATGAGGTCCGCCTTGCCGGAGAAACGATGGTACCTATAATGAAGGAGGCTGAAGCGGAGATCCCTGAGACACCTCGATCCCCCGATGTTGAGGTGACCTGGGCAGCACGAATCGGCCTTCTGTGGGTCGAGCTACCTGCCAAGCAAGTACCTCCTTTTAGAGACACGGTTGATAGGACACCTGAGACTGTTTTTTATTTTCTCTTGATGTTTTTTGGGTCCTATCATACCCACCTCTGATGACACTCCCCGGCTGGGGATAATGAGACTTTCTTTTGTTGCTTTAACCCCCCCCCTTTTCGACTTTTTGATGATTTTTCACGTGACCCCCCTTCTTTATGTTACGAGTGTTTATTATACGAGTGCATTATTTGGCCCTGCGAGGTCAACTATGATGGTCGGTTTGTGACCTTTTGCAAAAAATAAAAATCTTAAATTGAAAAAAAAAGAAATCAGAAAGACGCAAAGAAAGTCAGCCAGGAGGCAGCAATAAAAAAACAAAATGTCTCAGAAAACAAAGTCTCAGCGTGTATGCAAAGGAGAGGGGGAGAATCGGCAAAGGATGTAATCTGGTGGGGGGGGGGATTACCAGGAGATGGGCCGGGCCAGAAACCGGTGGGAGAAAAAAGGGAGCAGCAGACCTCGTCATCCCGTATCCAGCCAGAAAGCAGCATGGGCCGCTCTCTCTGGACTAATCAATCGCTTGGAGGGCCCATCAGGCAAGCCTGCCCTCGACAGCTCCATCCATGGCATAAGCCATGATGTGGGACTAGGAGCAACATTGCAACCTTCCTAGGGACAGTCCGCCACCGCCCCGGGGCTTCACCACCCCAGACACCACAGGAGGGCCGGCGTTAGGCCGATTCTTCGCCTCCATCTCAGCTGAGGGTACGTCAGTATTCAGCCGCAGTGCATCCTCTCCGCACAGCTCAGGGGTTGCTGCCGCAGACATTGAGATTGGCATCCGCACAGCATCCGGAACCTCGAGGACGGCGAAGGCTGCTGCCACATCCACCACCTCCACAGGACCAGCCAGGGCGTTAGTAGGTAAGACCCTCGCTGGATCTCTCTCCGGGGCAGCCTCTACTCCCCCCCCAGCATCGTAGCACAGGTGCCCCGGGTATGCAACTTCGAGTCCTCCTCCCCCAGTATCTCCAAACAGTCATCAAGGCATGCAATGAAACCCGTCTTCGCGTCAGTGGGTGGAGTAGGAACACCTCGCCGCCGGGTCCCGTCCATGACCTCTGCCGTACCATCATCCAGAGCAGCCAAGAGATGGGAGCCCTCCATCCCAGTGGCCCGCAATAGGCGCCCACCCGGCAGTAGCTACCTCAAAGAGGTGGAAGAGCCGGGAGGCTGGAATCTGGCAAGGCTGTGGGGTTGGCTTCAAAATGACCACCGGCCACGCGTCGCAGCGGATGAAGAAGCTGCCCAAATTCACGTCCTGGTTGTGGAGGGGGGGGGGTCTCAGACTCGGAGGTTGCATAACCGATGGCCAACTGGTCAGGGGACTCAATAAGGGCAAATATCAGGAGGGGGTCACCCTGAAGACCCCTCACAGCAAAGTGGTAGACGGAGCTCTATGTTAACGCATCCTCTTCCCTGCACAGCCGGCCATGCCCCCACTTTACTTTTTTTTTAAGTGGTCAGGCTGTGTAGACTGCCCTCCTCCTTCCCCGAGAAAGCATGCATGTTCTGAGTGATGCACAATTTGCGTACCCCACGTATCTAAATTTGTATAGGCATGCAAATTGCTTATAAACGCTGAGGGCACTTCTGCATTTTGTAAGCCCAGACCTGATGAGGACGAGCAGCTCTTGCCAACTGAGAAATGGTGACTATATAAAGCTAATAAAGGAAAAAAAGAAAAAATAACTGAGCAGGTGCTATCAATAACATCTGCACAATTATTTAGGTGTAAAAAAAAGGGGGAGTGTATTTATTACTAGAGTGTTTTTAAAAGTGAATTTGTTAAACCACTTGCATAGTCTTACATAGTTACACAGGTTGGAAAAAAAGACAGGCGTCCATCGAGTCCAACCTTTCACATCACCTACTGCTGTTGATCCAAAAGAAGGCAAAAAATTCCAGTGTGAAGCGCTCGCCAATATATACGGGAAAAAAATTCCTTCTTGACTCCACAATGGTGGTCAGATCTCTCCTGGGATTAAGCAGATTTTACCCACATAATAAATATTATAACTCTTAATATTATATTTATGCAGGAAGTCATCCAGTCATTGTTTAAATGTTTGTACAGATTCTGACCCAACCACCTCAACAGGCAGAGAATTCCACAGCTTTATTGTTCTTGCTGTAAAAAATCCCTTCCTATGCTTTAGGCTTAATTTCTGTTTATCCAGTCTAAATGGGATACGTTGCATCCTATGTATAGTCCTTTTAATGAATAGGTTTCCAGACACTTAACACTTAAAAAAGTAAATATCACAAAAAAAATCACTTGTTCACCTCCGATACTGTGGTGCAGAGGGAAGTGGGATCTGCCGCTTCCTCTGGCCACGTGTAGAAGAACATTGGAAAGAAATAGTTCTCAGTGTCCCTCTGCGGAACTTGGGCAGGACTCTAGGAACCATACCATCAGCAGCAGTACTGCTAGTCCTGATTAGCAGCTCCACCCTGTTATGTTTTGGGCCACTTAGACAGTGGCTTATTTGTAATAGAGCTGATAACAAATCGTGCAGATATTTCCCTGTGACCATCTCAGGGCCTTATTCTGTAGTTGACGGTAAAATGTAGACAGTAAGCAAGAAAATCTTTGGAATAGCGTTCGCTTATTATTATTATTGTCATCATTTATATAGCGCGAACAGTTTCTGCAGCGCTTTACAATAACCAAAGGGAATGAGCTACAGATAAACGGACATATGATGAAAACTAGAGGTGTAGAGGGCCCTGCTTTTAGGAGTTTACAATCTAGAGGGATTGGGGTTGAGGACGACCAGGGGAATTTTACTAGATAGCAGGATCATTAGTGCCAGTTGTTTGGGACTGGTGGGGCCATAGAAGCAGCTTCAATCATGTGTGAGTAGGTGAGCAGAGGGATGAGATGCATCAGTGATGTGGTACACTAATCTGAAGAGATGGGTTTTGAGGGATTTCTTGAAGGCCTGAAGTTTAGGGGAGAGTTTGATAGGGCGAGGTAAGTCATTCCACAGGACCGGAGCTGCCCTTGAGAAGTCTTGGAGGCGAGAGTTGGCCGTGCCCGTGTAGACAGATGACAGGTGGAGATCGCCTGCCAACCGGAGTTGTCTAGATGATACGTGCTTGAGGAGTAACGAAGACATGTAAGGAGGAGTTGCGTTATTGAGTGATTTGAACGCGAGCATCAGTATTTTTAACTATATTGACAGCTAGAATAGGGGCCATAGTCTGTGCGATGGCTTAAACATCAGATTTTCCCTTTATCTTGACTTCCTTTCTGCTACTAGCAATACATTTATGACACAAAGTGACACATTATCTGCATGATACATTTGCGATTATTCTTAGAACATTGGGTTCATCTGTGAACTGGGATGCTTCATAACCAACTCAACAGCTGTTGTATAATGAATGAAAGTAGAAAGATTCCCCCCCCCAATTTATTTAGCATCGTTCTTAATGTGATTACATTGGTATAAGATTGAGTTTGTGTCATCATGTGAAATGTACAATGTCCTTCTTGTCTTTGCTTTTCTGGGGACTTTTTATCTGCTTGATATGCTTTCAACGCACATCAATTTATTCCTGAAGTCCAATTTAAGCCTTATGTCTGTTGTTAAATAGTCCTGTTTTCACTGGCAGAATGAGAAATTATATGCAAGAGCTAACATTCAAAAGCACGTATTATGCTTGCTCAGCTATTTATTTCTTGTCTCAATAGATGTTTAATCTTGCTAATTTTTATTTCAGAATAATTTAATTTCTACTAAATTTGATTTAAAAATTACTATCATATGAGCTGAATATTATATGTATGAACCTAAAAAGATTGACCAACTGAGACATAAACTGAAGATGATGGAGGTATTGGATGTTCCTGGTGTTACTCAGGCAGTTGTTGTTGCCAGCCTGTATTTGTCCCACGGGTATTATATTTTTATGTACAGATCTTGTACAGGTGTGTTACATGTGTTCTGCCACTGAAAGGATAATCAGCTGTCCTTCCTTTCCCCTGCAACGCTGTCTTACGTGTTGCATATAAGGAACATTGCAGGATCCTAGCCGATGAGGGTCCAACAAACCCGAAACATCGCTGTCCTAGGAGTGGCTTTGACCAGTTGCATAAACCTTATCTCTGCTACAAAGCCACAGTGTGGCATAGCATTGATTTTAGGGATCTGTGTAATAACAGACCCAGGATGCATAAAGGTGAGATAGATGTCATTTGCATATCCTACCCAGAATTCCTTGCTGCATATGGGGAATGTGGCACAGGAGCTCTGGGATGCAATTCATCGAATTGCTGTGATGTGCAGGTGGCTTCTGCAATAATAAACACACACATATATATATATAATACATTTATAATCGTTAGGGAGCACTCGAGGACTTTATAATTAAAAATATAACTTTATTCCAAAACCATAAGAAATCCGGCGTTACGCCTCCTCAGAGTCTTTTTCAAGGTGATTCAAGGTCAAGCTTCCTATGAACTGAAACTAATTTACTATTCTACTGTGACAATCTAAATAACCCACTAATCTCATTATGCCTATTGTATGTAAGTATCCTAGTCCCATATTTGATCGTGTTAGCCAAAAGAAATCAATAAAAACAATAAAAGTAAACTAAGAACATGTATGAAAAAATAAATAAAAATAAAAAAGTACTAACATGTGATGAGGTGTCCTTGAGAAAATTAATACTTTAGTTTATATATATATATTTTATAGATTGGATAGGCCGTGTTAGTCCAGATGCCAAAATCATGATTATATTTATTTTTTATGTGTATATATATATATATATTTATTTTATTTATAAAGTATTTTACCAGGATACATTGAGATTTCTCTCGTTTTCAAGTATGTCCTGGGTTCAAGATCATTGAATTTGTACAGTAGGGTACAGTTACAATTACAGGCATTTATACAGCGCCAGCATATTCTGTAGCACTTTGCGATGGGGAGCACAAACATAACATATATGATGAATGAGGAAAAGCCTACCCTGCCCGTAGGATAACTGTCCAGGTAACACAGCACTTTAACCAAGTGGTCAGCCAGGCATCCCGTGAGTTTATAATCTAAGGGACGGGGGTAAGTGAAACAAGTGGGAGCAGAGGGAAGGTGAAGCTGGTGGGCAGAAAGAATATAGATGGGCTTGCTTGGGAAGGACCAGAAGCTTGTGTCTAGTAAGAGTAATTAGAGAGAGAAGTGCAAACAGCTGGAAAGAAGACCTGAAATTTTGGACTGCCCCGGCGGAGGGGGGGGACGACAAAAATGTAGTCCTGTCTCTAAGTATGCTATGTAGAAAAGGAATGAGATTTAGTAAAAGTGCCCAGGTTGTTAAAGTCTTTATGATGGACGAGGTAGAAGCATGGGGAGATATACTAAGTAAAAGTGAGGGAGATTTAAAAGACAACTAATCAGCCAGAAGTTAATAAATGCACACATAAAAGACCATTGTTAAGAATAGAGCAGTCTGGTATATAGTGATGGATTGCATAATGAAATCCTGGATACCTTGATGCTTGTTACAGGGAGCAGAGTGAAGAAAATGTAGTCTTGTCTGTGAGTATGCTGTGTAGAAAAATATATATATATATTTTAAGTGTTCAATTAGCAGCATTGTTTCATTCACCTATCATTACACACTACTCTTAATCACTTTTTTTCATTTGTTTATAATTTTTTCACTTTCTCACTTCACTTACACACATTTATTTTCCTGCAGACAAATCACACTTAATCACATGTTAGCACTTTTTTATTGTTTATCTTTATTTATTTTTTTCATACATGTTTTTAGTTTACTTTTATTGTTTTTTTATTGATTACTTTTGGGGAGCATGATCAAATCTGGACTTGGATACTTACATACAATAGGCAATTAGCACTGTGAATTGTATTAGGGATTAACTATTGTCACTAAATGATCAGATTTAGATATCAGTTGTTTCATTGTAGCAGTTTCTTTGAATACGAGATCAGTGGTTTATTTAGATTGTCACTGTAGAGTAGTAAATTATTTTTTTGTTTCCTCTGAAATGGTTTCAGGTTTTAGGAAGCTTGACATTGAATCACCTTGAAAAAGGCTCTGAGGAGGCGAAACGTTGGGGTTTTTTATGGTTTTGGAATTAAGTTATATTTTTTTATTGACCAAGTTCTTGATTGCTCCCTAACATACATATATATATATATATATATATATATTATATATATATATATATATATATATATATATTCACAGCATATAAAATTCACCTTTATAAGATATACAATATCTATATATTCTGACTAAGTTCTGCACTTTTGCTATGTATATAGAGTATGTACACACACACACACACACACATATGAAATCTTACACGCATGAGAACAATCTCCACACTTCACTTGGCACTTCTAGGTCTCCATTAAGCCCTTAAGGATGCGTGGGTGGCGCCCTTAAGGGGTGACTTTTGCCGACAAGGCGTACAGGTATGCCTAGCCGACAGGTGCAGTCATGCGGCACTGATTGTAGCTCGCCTCGCAGCCGACGTGCGTCATTGGCTGCAGGGGGACGTCTTGCGTTCAGGCCGTCCCCGTACAACCAATGATACACGCCGCTAGTCGGCGCTGTCAGGCTAGCACACGTAAGTCCAAGGATGGGCTCAAGTCGATACAATAGGTAACAATAAGAAACCTAAAACCTAAGTGCGATACCAGTCCTTGAGGTGGCTGGGTTACGCGAAAGCGAGAGGTGAACCTATAAGGTAGGGATAACGAGGAAGGAGGACAGAAACCAGTCCTTAGTGTGGCTGGTAAAGAGACAGGCAAGTTAGGAAATATGAGGCGGTACCCCGAAACAATAAGAGGTACCAGAGGAGGTTTAACAAGTCCAGGTCGTAGGGATATACCAAATCCAAAGTCAAATTCAAAAGCCGGGTCAAAGGGTTATAGAGGTACCCAGGTCAGATGCCAAAAGCCAGGTCATACACAGATAAATCAATCAGAAAACTCAGAATGTAGCACCAAGTGTCAAGCAAGCAAAAACCACGAAAGGGCAAAGAAGAAAGGAAAAAAGCAAGTATAAATCTCGTGCCCTGCAGCCCGATTGGCCAACACGATCACATGGTACAGGAAGAGTCCACGGTGGAGGCGTGATGACGTCACGCCGCTGGGAGGAATCAAACCCAGAAGGGCCGGCGGCATGCGCGCATAGGGCGCAAGGAAGGGCTGCGAGGGAGAAGCAGCCCCCTAGAACGCAGCGATGGACGCCGGAGCCGCTCCAGCCGCCGGTCCGTGACAGCACCCCCTACTCGAGGAACGCCCACCGGGCGGTCAGGAGCCGGTTTAGCAGGAAAACAACGATGAAAAGTGGCCAACAAACGAGGAGCAGGAAGGTCGCGAAGAGAGACCCACGTCCGATCCGCGGGACCATAACCCTTCCAATGAACCAAATACTGTATCCTGTTCCGAGAACGACGGGAATCCAGAATGGACTCAACTTTGAATTCGGGGCTCCCGTCTACCACAACTGGAGGAGGAGGAAGGGTGTCAGGATGGGTAAAACGATTACTCAGGAGGGGTTTAAGCAAGGACACATGAAAGGTGTTGGGGATACGAAGGGACATAGGTAACTGCAAAGTGTACGAGACGGGATTAACGCATCTAAGAATCTTATAAGGTCCTATAAACCGGGGTGCAAATTTCATAGAAGGGACCTTCAACCTAATGTGGCGTGTGCTGAGCCACACCTTGTCCCCTACATGATAGACCGGTGGTGGCCTGCGTCTAAGGTCAGCAGAACGCTTCTGGGCAAAAGAAGCGGATTCGAGATTCGATTTGGTCCTGTCCCAAATCAAACGCAGAACACGAAGATGGTCTTCCAAGGCCGAAATATCCTGAGGCGTAAAGGAGGATGGAAAAATAGTGGGGTGCATACCAGTGACTACTTCAAATGGGGAATATTTGGTCGACTGAGACGTGGCATTATTGTATGCAAATTCCGCCCATGGCAATAGAGTGACCTAATCATCCTGAGTATCAGAAATAAAGCATTTAAATAAGTCTCTAGTGTTTGATTTGTTCTTTCAGCTAATCCGTTCGTCTGCGGATGATAGCCAGAGGAAAAGGAAAGCTGGACTCCTAATTGTTGACAAAAGCCTCTCCAAAATTTGGATATAAATTAGGAACCATGGTCTGAAACATTAACATTAGGGACGCCATGTAGTCGAAATATCTCCTTAGTAAAGATGTGTACCAGCTCGGTAGAGGAGGGAAGTTTCTTTAACGGAATAAAATGTGCCATTTTGGAGAAACGCTCAACAACGACAAAAATGACTGTATGGCCAGACGAAGGGGGCAGTTCAACCAAGAAGTCCATGGCTAAATGGGACCAGGGACGTTCAGGTACAGGTAGAGGTTGGAGAAGACCAGTGGGCCTAAGACGGGAAGACTTAGAACAGTTACACACTGGACAGGTAGCAACAAATTCCTTCACATCTTTACAAGCGAGACCACCAAAGGTGTCTTCTGATTAGAGATCAGTTTTTCTCTTACCAAAATGACCAGCGAATTTGGATTCATGAAACTGTCACGGATCCCCCTGATTACTATAGTGTTGGTCCCTATACGCAGGTCTCTCTCTAACCTTCCGATCCTTAGAGTGGTCGGCACGTCTAGACAGACTACTAGGATGGCAGTACAGAGCACATACAAAAAGAGACGTCACGAATCCCTCTACTCTCTGACTAGTAGTCCCTTGAGACAGGACACTCTCTACCCTTCCGATCCTTAGAGTGGTCGGCACGTCTAGACAGATTGCTAGGATGGTTACAGAGCACATACAAAATACAAGGGGTGGTCTGATGTGCCTAGGGTGCCACACAGACTGACCTCCGCACCAGAATAGAGGAGTGATACAAATGCCAGGGGTCGAGACACAGAATGGTCGCTTGCGAATGCCAGGGGTCAATACACGGAATGGTTCGTTCGCCAAAGCCAGGGGTCAAACAACAGAATAGTCGTTTTGCCAATGCCAGGGGTCGATACACAGAATAGTCGTTTTGCCAATGCCAGGGGTCGATACACAGAATAGTCGTTTTGCCAATGCCAGGGGTCGATACACAGAATAGTCGTTTTGCCAATGCCAGGGGTCGATACACAGAATAATTCTTAGCCAGAAACGCACAAGAGCTCTGCGGGAAGTAACTACCACGTCAGGGCACTGGCATAGTGGAGAAGCTGGGTTTTAAACCCGACGGGTCCGCGTCATCACGCGAGGCCCCGCCTCCCGGCGTCCCACGTGTGCGGAAGCGACCGGCTCTATTTACTCGGCGCCTGGCCAGCGAGCAGCGAGGACGCTGCTGCCAGGCGCCGCCGGAACGGGGGTACGTGACAGAACCCCCCCTCAACGGGCGGCCACTGGACGACCCCCAGGGGCATGGGGATGAGCCAAATAGAAGGCCTTCACTAACCGAGGGGCATGGACCTCGGCAGCCGGAAGCCAGGAGCGATCCTCAGGACCGTAGCCCACCCAGTCAACCAAGTAGTGCAGGCCCCCCTAGACCTCCTGGCGTCCAGAATGGCCTGCACCTCAAACTCCTCTTCGCCCTCCACAGAGACAGGAGGCGGAGGAGCACGGACCCTGGAGTAACGATTACACAACAGTGGCTTCAACAGACTCACGTGGAAAACGTTGTGTATCCTGATATGGGAGGGCAGTGCCAAGGCATAGGAAACCGGGCTGAGTCGCCGCAGTATCTTGTAAGGGCCTATGTATCTGGGGGCTAGTTTCATCGATGGTACTAAGAGCTTAACGTTCCGCGAAGAAAGCCAAACCCTGTCCCCGACTTGATACACAGGTGCTGGTCCCCTACGTCTATCGGCCTTCGTTTTCTGGACAATACTGCTCCTCTCCAGTGCCTGTTTAACCCTCCCCAGGTCTCAGTCAATGACGCCAAGTGCTCATCCAGAGCAGGAATCGCGGTATCAGGAAATGCAGTGGGAAGCACGGGAGGATCAAATCCGTAAACCGTGAAGAAAGGGGAATGACCACTGGCTTCACTCACGGCACTGTTTAGGGCATACTCGGCCCAAGGTAGCAGGTCTGACCAATTATCCTGTCGTTCAGATATGAAACACCTGAGATACTTCTCAACATTTTGATTGGCCCTTTCTGCTGCTCCGTTCGTTTGGGGGTGATAGGCCGAGGAGAAGGACAGGTCTATTCCCACATTCTTGCAGAACCCCCTCCAGAATCTGGAGACAAACTGGGTCCCCCTATCAGAAACAATCCCAAGAGGGATACCGTGTATGCGGACCACATTGGCGATGAAAATGGGCACCAGCTCGGCTGCTGACGGTAGTTTCCTAAGAGGAACATAGTGACCCATTTTGGAAAAGCGATCTATAATCGTGAGTATAACAGTATTCCCTTTGGACTCGGGTAACTCTACTATAAAATCCATGGCTATCTGCGACCATGGTCGTTCGGGGATAGGCAGGGGCTGGAGTAAACCAATGGGCGCTGTCTTAGGACTCTTATTTCTTGTGCATACCTCGCACACGGCTACGTAATCTTTAATATCCCGGCGCATCGTGGGCCACCATAGCAGTTTTCGGATGCTAGCCACTGTTTTGGTGATCCCCATGTGCCCAGAGGTTTTATTGTCATGGTAAATCTTAAGGACTTCTTCTCTTTCCTTCTCAGGTACAAAGAGCTTCGCGGGAGGCCTCCCCCCCGGAGCCTTATCTTGCACAGTCTGCAATCGGATCATCAGAGGGGACGAGACACTAATCGTGGTAGAGGCTATAATCCTCTCCTGAGGTACAATGGGATGTTGATCCTGAATGTTATGTTCATAGGATTCATACTGTCTAGATAACGCATCTGCTTTAATGTTTCTTGACCCAGGTCTATACGTGAGGACGAAATTAAAACTTGAAAGAAACAAAGACCATCTCGCTTGTCTGGCGTTCAATCGTTTCGCGTCTCCAATGTACGTGAGATTCTTATGATCGGTTATGATAACGATTGGGTCTGTAGATCCCTCTAATAAGTATCTCCACTCTGCCAAGGCTGCAATAACTGCTAACAACTCTCTATTACCGATATCATAGTTTCTCTCGGCCGGAGACAACTTCCGGGAATAGAAACCGCATGGATGCAAGGGTTTATCAGGTGCCCCCTTTGGGACAAGACTGCTCCAAGCCCAGTTCGGAGGCGTCAACCTCGAGTTGGAAGGGCAGAGCTGGATCAGGATGTCGGAGAACAGGGGCAGTCGTGAATGCCTGTTTGAGGGCCTCGAAGGCTTGCCTGGCCTGGGGTGTCCACTTCTGATTTCCCACCCCTTTCTTAGTCATGGTCGTGAGAGGAGCTACCAAGGCCGAAAAGTCTTTAATGAACCTTCGATAATAGTTGGTAAAACCTAGAAACCTCTGGATGGCTTTAAGCCCTTGGGGTAGGGGCCAGTCGAGGATTGCCGACAATTTACCCGGATCCATCTGAAACCCCTCAGGGGTTATGATATACCCAAGGAAGTGCACCATCTCTATATCAAATAGGCACTTTTCTAATTTGCAGTATAACCCGGCCTTCAATAGTCTCCTTAACACTTGTTGCACATGGGCGTGATGGGTCTCCTTATCTGGAGAGTATATCAGGATGTCATCGAGATACACTATGACGAATGTTTGCAGAAAATCCCTTAGGGTGTCATTTATGAGATCCTGAAACACAGCTGGCGCGTTACATAACCCAAAGGGCATTACCAGGTATTCGTAATGCCCGCTACGCGTATTAAAAGCCGTCTTCCACTCGTGCCCCTTTTTCACCCTTATCAGATTGTAGGCTCCGCGTAAATCGAGCTTCGTGTATATACGGGCCCCTTTCAGTCGGTCGAACAACTCTGTTATAAGGGGTATGGGATATGCATTTCTTATGGTTATTCTGTTTAAACCTCTATAATCTATGCATGGTCGCAAGTCTCCCTCTTTCTTGGAGACGAAAAAGAAACCAGCTCCTGCTGGGGAGGAGGACCGTCTAATGAATCCACGCTCAAGATTCTCTTTTATATATTCCTCCATAATATCGTTCTCCTTTTGCGACAAGGGGTATACATGTCCTCTGGGAGGCATAGTACCGGGGAGTAACTCTATGGCACAGTCATACGGGCGATGTGGTGGTAAAACCTCAGTCCTGGCCTTCGAAAAAACCTCTTTTAATGCCTGATAACAGTCAGGGACTACTGTGGATAAAGGAGGTGCTGTGGCGATATTAAGGCTACCAATAACAGTGACCCTGCCCATACATTTCGACTGACAACTGGGACCCCAACATTTTATGTCTCTCTGGACCCAATCAATCACCGGGTTATGCTCAGTCAACCATGGAAACCCTAGGACGACGGGGCATGAGGGAGAGTCAATAATCTGGAATCGTATGGTTTCCCGGTGCAAAACTCCTGTTTTCATGCATACCTCTATAGTGTCGTGGGTGATATGGGGACATGACAAGGGTTTCCCGTCTATGGCCTCCACCATTAGAGGTCTTTCTTTGAGAACTAGAGGCATGAGGTTCTTGGAGGCAAACTCTATCCATAAAGTTACCTGAGGCTCCAGAGTCTAGGAACGCCTCAGTCTCGAGGTGCACCCCCCCCAGGTTAAGGAGATGGGCACCAGAATCCGGGTTTTTTTTTTTTCGTTATCAACAAAGGAGGCATAGAGTGAACCGATTACCTGGCTAGTAGGTGTTCTCTGGCCCGGCTTGCCAGTGTCACCCCTGCCACCCCTGGGTCTTTGAGGACATTGAAGACGAAAATGCCCTGCCCCGGCACAGTAAAAACAGAGCCCCCTTTCCCTTCTGTGAGCTCTCTCAGCCTCCGAAATACCTGTTCTACCTATCTGCATGGGTTCCACGACCGGTAGATCGGTTCTTTCTGGCTCTGGAGTACCTGACGTACTGGTGTGTCTGGGTACTAAGGGTAAAGGAGGCAAAACCCTTCTGGGTCTGTCTCTAGAATGCCTCCTGTCCCTAATTTGGTCGTCCATGGCAATACAGAAATCAACCAAATGGTCCAGATGTTCGGGCAACTTCAAGGGAGCCAGCTCAAACATCAAAGCCTCGTTCAGGCCTTCGGTAAACGCCAAGGTTAAAACGTCGTTAGGCCAGTGTACCTCAGAAGTCAAGGTCTTAAATTCTATGGCATAGTCAGAGACTCTCCTATTACCTTGCTTAATGTGGAATAAGGACCTGCCTGCATTGGTGGCCCTTCTAGAGGGGTCAAACGTACGTTTTAGTTCAGAGGTAAAGCCCTCATAGTCATATATGATGGGCTTTTTGTTTTCCCACAATGGTGTGGCCCACAGTAACGCTTTATCAGTTAAATGGTTAATTAGGTAGCCTACTTTGGCTTTATCGGATACACAGGACCCCGGATTGTTCTCGAATAGAATCTCCAGTTGGGTCAAAAAACCCCGACACAAGTTAGGCGTACCATCATAGCGTACGGGTGCCTTCATACTGAGCCTACACCCCTCGGGTGAGGCCGAACTGGCCCTAGGCAATACTGGTTCTGGAGGACTTGCAGTACCAGCAGTGGATCGATTCAACAGGGTTTGCAGAGCAAGAGCAATCTGGTCCATCCTGTGGTCCTGCTCTTCTTGTCGGGCTGCAATTCTTGTTAACTGAGAAGAGAGGTCTGCGGGATCCATTGGCCCTGACGTAATGTCACGGATCCCCCTGATTACTATAGTGTTGGTCCCTATACGCAGGTCTCTCTCTAACCTTCCGATCCTTAGAGTGGTCGGCACGTCTAGACAGACTACTAGGATGGCAGTACAGAGCACATACAAAAAGAGACGTCACGAATCCCTCTACTCTCTGACTAGTAGTCCCTTGAGACAGGACACTCTCTACCCTTCCGATCCTTAGAGTGGTCGGCACGTCTAGACAGATTGCTAGGATGGCAGTACAGAGCACATACAAAATACAAGGGGTGGTCTGATGTGCTAGGGTGCCACACAGACTGACCTCCGTACCAGAATAGAGGAGTGATACAAATGCCAGGGGTCGAGACACAGAATGGTCGCTTGCGAATGCCAGGGGTCAATACACGGAATGGTTCGTTCGCCAAAACCAGGGGTCAATACACAGAATAGTCGTTTTGCCAATGCCAGGGGTCGATACACAGAATAGTCGTTTTGCCAATGCCAGGGGTCGATACACAGAATAGTCGTTTTGCCAATGCCAGGGGTCGATACACAGAATAGTCGTTTTGCCAATGCCAGGGGTCGATACACAGAATAATTCTTAGCCAGAAACGCACAAGAGCTCTGCGGGAAGTAACTACCACGTCAGGGCACTGGCATAGTGGAGAAGCTGGGTTTTAAACCCGGCGGGTCCGCGTCATCACGCGAGGCCCCGCCTCCCGGCGTCCCACGTGTGCGGAAGCGACCGGCTCTATTTACTCGGCGCCTGGCCAGCGAGCAGCGAGGACGCTGCTGCCAGGCGCCGCCGGAACGGGGGTACGTGACAGAAACAGTCGTAAGACTGTAGACTTGCTTCAGGAGGAACGATATAATTTATCGGGTGGGTTTAGATGGAGGTGCTAGAGCTTGTTTAGATCGTAATAGCTTCCAAAGTGGAGAATCAATTTGAGTATTTCAGAAAGCCAGGATTTTTTCCTCGGGTACAATGGGGACTGGTACAGGATTTGAGTGGACAGAGGTTCGTGCTGTCTGGAGAGTGCATCAGCCTTTAATATTTTTAGATCCGGGTCTGTATGAAATGACAAAATCAAATCGGGTAAGGAAGAGGGCCCACCGGGCTTGTCTGGGGTTCAATCTCTTAGCTTCAGATAGGTAGGCCAAATTCTTATGGTCAGTAAGTATAGAGAATGTACAATTAGAACCCTCTAAGAGGTGACGCCACTCCTTCAGGGCCAATATAATAGCCAACAGTTCCCTGTCTCCGATATTATAACGGGTCTCAGTAGGTGACAACTTTCTAGAGAAGAAACCGCAGGGTAACATAGGCTTGTCATCAGCAGGACGTTGGGACAGCACAGCTCCCACCCCAGTCTCTGAGGCGTCTACTTCTAATATGAAGGGTCTAGTGGGATCAGGGTGATTAAGAATGGGTGCAGTGGAGAAAGCGGCTTTCAGTTTTTCAAAGGCCTCCAACCCGTTGGAAGGCCAATTCAGAATGTCAGTCCCCTTTTTAGTCAAAGCCGTAATGGGTGCTATTAGGGTTGCACCGATACCGATACTAGTATCGATATCGGTGCCGATACCGTGTACTGCAGGAGTACTTGGTACTCGTGCAGTACCCCCAATATTTTTTTCCGATACCGGAAGCTGGCATTGAGCCGGCTTGCCGGCATCCGAGGGGCTGCGGCAGCTGTCCGAATGCTCTATCGACATTCGGACAGGCCCTGCAGCTGCTCTCCGCATTGTTTATACTTACCTTCCTGGGCGCCGCCGGGAAAGTCTTTGTGCGCGCTCCTTGGAAGGTCCCCAGCCGCGACCACGTGGGACCATGTGATCGCGGCTGGGGTCCTTCCAACGAGCACACTCACGGAAACTTTCCCGGCGTCGCTAAAGGAAGGTAAGTATAAACAAAGTGAGCAGCTGCATGGCCTGTCCGAATGCAGATAGAGCATTCGGACAGGCCCTGCAGCTGCTCTCCGCTCATACTTACCTTCCTGAGCGACGCCGGGAAAGTTTCCGCGCGTGCGCTTGTTGGAAGGACCCCAGCCGCGATCACATGGTCCCACGTGGTCGCGGCTGGGGACCTTCCAAGGAGCGCACGCGTGCGAAGACTTTCCCGGCGTCGCTAAAGGAAGGTAAGTATGAGCGGAGGGGGGAGGGGGGCAAATCCATGTGCTGGGGGGGCATTATCCATGAGCTGGGGGGCAGTATCCACGAGCTGGGGGCATTATCCACGCTGGGGCCATATCCACGAGCTGGGGGCATTATCCACGCTGGGGCATATCCACGAGCTGGGGCAGATCCAGGAGCTGGGGGCAATATCCATGAGCTGGGGGGCAATATCTATGAGCTGGGGGGCAAATCCATGAGCTGGGGGGCAATCCATGAGCTGGGGGCAATATCCATGAGCTGGGGGACAATATCCATGAGCTGGGGGCAATATCCATGAGCTGGGGGCAAATCCATGAGCTGGGGGGCAATATCCATGAGCTGGGGGGCAAATCCATGAGCTGGGGGGCAAATCCATGAGTAGGGGGGCAATATCCATGAGCTGGGGGCAATATCCATGAGCTGGGGGGCAATATCCATGAGCTGGGGGGCAAATCCATTAGCTGGGGGCAATATCCATGAGCTGGGGCACAAATCCATGAGCTGGGGCAATATCCATGAGCTGGGGGGCATATCCATGAGCTGGGGGGGGCATATCTATGAGACCTGGGGGCTGTATATGAGGTCTGTTCTTATTGGAAAGCGTCACGTGACATAAAATAAAAGTATCGGTACTTGGTATCGGTGAGTACTTGAACAAAAGTATCGGTACTCGTTGGTCTTAAAAAAGTGGTATCGGTGCATCCCTAGGTGCTATGATGGACGAGAACCCCTTAATAAGCTTCTATAATAGTTAGAGAAACCTATGAATCGTTGAATGGCCTTGAGACCCCTGGGGAGAGGCCAATGAATGATGGCATTGAGTTTCTTGGGGTCCATCATAAAGCCGGAAGAGGAGATCACATAGCCTAAAAACTGTACTTGCTGTACGTCAAACAAACACTTTTCCAGTTTGCAATACAGACCGTTAGACAATAGCTTGGACAAGACTAGCCGCACATGTTGGTGGTGGGTTTTCAGGTCAGGAGAATGTATCAGGACATCGTCAAGATACACCACAACAAAACAAGGAGTGTATTCTCTTAATACGTCATTAATGAATGCTTGAAAAACTGCAGGAGCGTTGCATAGACCAAAGGGCATAACCAGATATTCATAGTGCCCTAGCCTGGTATTAAACACAGTTTTCCACTCATCCCTTTGTCTGATGCGAATCAAGTTGTAGGCCCCCCTAAGGTCCAATTTAGAGAAAATTTTGGAGTATTTCAGGCGATCAAACAGTTCAGGGATGAGTGGGATTGGGTAGGCATTTTTTTACGGTTATCTTGTTTAAACCATGAAAATCTATACACAGTCTGAGTTCTCCCTCCTTCTTTTGAACGAAGAAGAACCCTGCTCCGGCTGGAGAAGAAGAGGGGCGAATAAACCCTTTTTGAAGGGAATCAGTGATATACTCCTCCAACACCCTATGTTCCTTCTCAGATAATGGATAGACCGCCCCTCTGGGAGGAATGGTACCTGGGAGAAGGTCGATAGCGCAATCGTAAGGACGATGTGGGGGTAATTTATCGGCCTCTCTTTTATCAAACACAGGGGCCAAGTCAGAATATGGAGGAGGTATAGTCGTGGTCAGAGGTGGAGCCGTAGGTACGTTTAAGGTGTTGACGGACAAGGGGATCTGAATACAAGAGAGCAAACAATCTTTATCCCACTTAGCGATCTGACGAGCTCGCCAATCAATTACAGGGTTATGACGAGTTAACCATGGGTAACCAAGTACAATAGGATAGGAAGGAGATGAAATAGCATGAAAAAACATATTTTCTCTATGACAGAGTCCTATCCCAACAGAAATGTTCTGAGTTTCGAACAGGACAAAAGGGGTTTCAAGTGGTCTGCCATCAATGGCTTGTACAAGTAAAGGTGTTTTCTTTTCAACAAGAGGAATCGCATGTTTGCGAGCAAAACTTAAATCGATAAAGTTATCGGCAGCACCAGAGTCAACCAGGGCATAGAGATGCACCGGGTTACGGGAACTCTCCCAAGATAGAGTAACCGGAACCCGGAGTCTATTTTCCAGTTTAGGGGACGAGGGAAAAGTACCCAAGAGCTGTCCCCAAAGGGCACTTAGGCAGAGAGTTTTCCGAAGGTCCCTGGGGGCGTTTAGGACAACCTTTAAGCACGTGACCCCCTAATCCACAGTACAGACATAACCCTTCACGTCGACGGCATTGTTTTTCACTGTCGGGGAGCTTAGTACTATCCAATTGCATAGGTTCGGGAGGAGGAAGTGACTCAGGGAGCAAAGGCAAAGAAAACCGGGGAGGTGTCCTAATAGGTGGTCTTCTAGATCTATCTTTGGTATTTTTACGATGGCGAAGACGTTCATCAATGAAGGACAAGTAGGTGATCAAGTCTTCCAGATCCTCTGGAAGATCTCTGGCTGCTACTTCGTCCTGGAGCTCATCATTTAAACCTTCAGAAAAAACGGCTACCAAAGCCTCATTATTCCAGTTTAACTCAGAAGCCAAGGATCTAAACTCTAGTGCGTAATCACCCAGGGATTTCGTACCCTGGCGCAGGCGCAACAAGGACTTGGCGGCATTGGTTTTACGACCAGGGGGATCAAACACTCTCCGGAAGGCTGACATAAATTCCCGATAATTATAAACAATAGGTTTATCGGTATCCCAGAGAGGATTTGCCCAACACAACGCTTTATCGGTAAGGTGATTGATAACGAAGGCAATTTTAGCACGATCAGTAGGGTAAGACCACGGGGTTAATTCAAAGTGGATAGAGATCTGGTTTAAGAAACCTCTACAGGCGATAGGATCACCACCATAACGTACCGGAGGTAGCAAGTTAGGAAAAGGAGTAGGCGTAGCAAAAGGTTCAGAAGGGGGCGGATTAACTGGAGGAGAAACCTCTAACTGGGTGGGAGCAGTACGATTAAGAGAGTTTGGAGGGCTTGGGCGAATTGATCAAGACGATGATCCTGATCCTCCAAACGACTTTCTAAACCAGACAGTTGCTGAGCAGTCCCTGCTAGGTCCATGGCCCTTTCGTGATGTCAGGCTAGCACACGTAGGTCCAAGGATGGGCTCAAGTCGATACAATAGGTACCAATAAGAAACCTAAAACCTAAGTGCGATACCAGTCCTTGAGGTGGCTGGGTTACGCAAAAGCGAGAGGTGAACCTATAAGGTAGGGATAACGAGGAAGGAGGACAGAAACCAGTCCTTAGTGTGGCTGGTAAAGAGACAGGCAAGTTAGGAAATATGAGGCGGTACCCCGAAACAATAAGAGGTACCAGAGGAGGTTTAACAAGTCCAGGTCGTAGGGATATACCAAATCCAAAGTCAAATTCAAAAGCCGGGTCAAAGGGTTATAGAGGTACTCAGGTCAGATGCCAAAAGCCAGGTCATACACAGATAAATCAATCAGAAAACTCAGAATGTAGCACCAAGGGTCAAGCAAGCAAAAACCACGAAAGGGCAAAGAAGAAAGGAAAAAAGCAAGTTTAAATCTTGTGCCCTGCAGCCCGATTGGCCAACACGATCACATGGTACAGGAAGAGTCCACGGTGGAGGCGTGATGACGTCACGCCGCTGGGAGGAATCAAACCCGGAAGGGCCGGCGGCATGCGCGCATAGGGCGCAAGGAAGGGCTGCGAGGGAGACGCGGCCCTCTAGAACGCAGCGATGGACGCCGGAGCAGCACCAGCCGCCGGTCCGTGACAGGCGCGCGCAGGTTGCGGCCAGGGGCCGAGGCTGCCCCATTGAAGCAAGACAGCGGGGCATACATGTACGGCCTGCGTCTTAAAAGCTCTCCAGCTGCCAGGACGTTATAGAACGTCCTGTGGCGGAAAGGGGTTAAAATGTCTCTATTGTATAATGATGAAAGTCTGTGGTGAACAGACTAAACTGTTGATCCAATAACGTTTGTGGGGAATTTTATTAAAGAAATAGGAGTGCCCTTGATATAACATTACACACACCACACACCACACACACAACACATATATTTCCTAAGGTTGCATCTGATACTGTTTAGCACTGCAAGTCAAATACAAAGCACTCTACTTTAATATAGCTTTGAATGAACAGAATAAACTGATGAAAGGCTGCTACATTCATGCTTGTGTTCACTGAGACTCCCATCTTCCAATAGTATTGGACAGTACAAGGGACTGCCAAAAGATATCCCACTGTGTATTGGTATGCTGGAAGGTTCAAGCTTCGTCAGGGAAGCAATAGCAGTAACCAGGGTTACAAAGACATTGACAACCTGACACATTGTCGTATGTAGGGTTGCACCGATACTAGTATCGGTACCGATACTGGGTACTGCAGGAGTACTTGGTACTCGTGCAGTACCCCCCGATATTTTTCCCGATACCGGAAGCCGGCATTGAGCCGGCTTGCCGGCATCCGAGGGGCTGCGGCGGCTGTCCGAATGCTCTATCGGCATTCGGACAGCCGCCCCTGGAGCTCTCTGCGATACTTACCTTCCTGAGCGACGCCGGGAATGTCTCCGCGCGTGCGCTCGTTGGAAGGACCCCAGCCGCGACCACGTGGGACCATGTGATCACGGCTGGGGTCCTTCCAACGAGCGCGCGCGCGCGGACACTTTCCCGGCGTCGCTCAGGAAGGTAAGTATAAACAGTATGTCTTAGGCCTTCTCGAAGGCTGGATGGCATTCAATGTTTGACATGTGCCAGGCTTCACATATTCCAATGGCAGGTCCTGATTTGCTCCTAGGCACTGTAATCTCAGTGTGAGACTATCATTGTGGCAGCATGCCTTGGCAGAAAGCTAGGGTTTGGCATACGCGTGTGATGGTACTAATCAGTGACCCGATGTCCCGGAGTAGACCTAGGAATAGAATTAGAGTTTGGATTAGAATCAGAGTTTACTGACTAAGAATGATAATGCCATCTTTTCATTTTTTGATATCTTATTTTTAGGGTTAGGGAATAGCATCAGAAATTAAGATATGTGAGTGCTAGCGATTTATTTTTAAAGACACATGAGTTAGATTTCAATTTATCCCTAAAACGGCTTCATCTTTTAATGTCGTGAGTTTTAAAATTTTCTTCAATGTCTCAATGCAATGTATAACCATATCCCAATACTCAAGTATTAATAGTGTACCTCCATAAATTGATTCATTATAATACCTGTTGTAACTGGGTTTTTTTTCTTGGCTTGGTTATGTTAGGATCAATAGTTTCAAGTAGGTTTGGATTTTACTGGTAATTAAAAGAATATATTAAAAACTCATGCAAGATACTCAGTTTGTTCGTGGGGGGGGTTTTATGCAGAATTTGTTTTTCGTCTGAAGTGACTTCTTTACTTGTGGAACAGTGGGATGTCACAGTGACACTGTCTCACAGTTGACCCACCGCATTATGATGACACAGATAATGTCAGTGGAACGTAAGCTATGAATCATGTCAAAAGTAGGTCATGTCTCTTGTATGACCCCCCACAACTTCCCTCAAACCTCCCTAAAGGATGTTCGGGGATATAGATGTTTTCAGTAGACAAGGAGGAATACAGATTGTCTGGGCAGGAAGGTTTAATTGAACATGTCAGTCTACATGGAAATCAAAGGGCAAATGCAATGTGTGTTCATAATTGTATAAAACAGTAAATTTAGCAGAGACTGGTTTAATGCCTTTATGAAGACTCAGTACTCCATGCGGATCGGCCACAATCGGGGTAATTTAAATTTTTGGATGGGTAATGTTATTCATTGGAGGCCTGAATTCAGTCTTCACACAAGCATGCTAAAGGCATTCATTTCCAATGAATCGTTTTATTCTCTCTTTTCTGTTATAGAGTCATAGGGAATTTCTACAATCTATAGCTTCATGCCCACACTGTGTGGCCCTCCCCGTCCAGCCTTCATAAAGCTGTGACAGACGCAGGGAAGAGCGGTCGAACGGACGCACTCAGTGTGATTGTGTGACCACAGCCTTAGCAGTCGCAACTTCTGCAGCTTGGTTTCCAAAATAGTACATGTTGATTTATTTTTTTAATGCATTGAAGCAGATATTGCAGGCTAGTGCTGCATAGTTATTTTTTTGAGAAAGTATTTACCACGAAGAATACATTGAGATTTATCTCGTTTTCAAGTATGTCCTGGATTTCTCCTGATACCCTAGCCTGGGTAAAGTTTAACATTTATTTTAACATGGAAATACAAAAAGGAACACTGAGGAATCAATCAACCAGTGTCTAATTGGGCGTAACCCTGATATACAAATATGAAATCTGGGTAGACACCAGCTACCTGCATTCATTTTATTGAAAATTAACATTGTACACAAAAATCGGACATTAAAAATACACGTACAAGAGTAATTCCTACCAAAGAAAGTAGGGGACCATGCCAGTCACATGGAAGGACACTATATCATCATGGGACTGAAATAGTCAAAACATCAAGCCCCCCTACGTCTACACATTAATGTCTCTACCTGATAAGGGATTGAGGAGTTCAGTTCCCCGGCCAAATCTTCACAATGTGGATTTGATAACCACAATTGCCTCCGGAGAAAATAACGAAACTCCTCAAATTATAGGCAGAGTAAAGTCATTTCAATCAAAGCAAGCCATCAGCCATGCAATCACAAAATGTCAAACAACGCCCTCATTGAGTAGGGGCATAAAGTGCTCAAACCGACAATGGTCATAGATAACAAAAAACAACTGTTAAAAGCCTCTCGCCGCGTTTCGCCGCTTACCACCAGAGGCTTTATCAAGAGATAAAGCCGCAGGTGGTAAGCGGTGAAGCGCGTCGAGATGAGAGGCTTTTAACAGTTGTTTTTGACTTTACCTATAATTTGAGGAGTTTCATTATTGTGACGTCCTCCACCCCAGCAGTGTTGCCTGGGGTATCTGGTTTACTTCCTGGCTCTCAGGTTGATTCCAGACCCTCAAGGGCTAATGGCTGGCCAGCGTCTCAGGGGCGGGGCCTAGCAGGTCACGGGGTTTAAAAGAGGGAGCAGGAGGTTGCTTAGGAGCCCTGACGTGGTATCCACTCTGAGCTTTCTATTGCTACATTGAATTCTGGTATTTTGACTTTGGCGTTTTCTGAGGACCTCATATTGTGTATCTGACCTAGGCTATTGATTGACGATTCTTTACGCTTTTCCCTTTATCTGTACCGCGTTTATATTGTGACCTTGCATGAATCTATTGGTCCTAACCCCGGCTTGCTAACGTACACCCCACTGATATACCCTGCTATTTTTCTAGTACCGCTTTGTGGTCGTTCATTCGTGCTACGCTCGTACGATCGTGTTTTTCTGTTTTAGTCCTTATATTTACCCTCTGGTATTTGTTTTCCTGAATTTCTCCCTGGTTTATTCACATACAGGGTTATTCAAAGAGATCCGAATGGCTGGAGAAAGGTAACCGAACACTGAAAATCAGCGTTCGGTTACCTTTCTTGGCCATTCGGCTATTCAGAGAACAGGCAATACGCCAAATCCTGGCGAATTGCCTGCACATACGGTGCCTGTTCGGTGCCTGTTCGAGGGCAGTGAATTCCCCATAAAAAAGCACTGCTTCGGCTATTCAGAGAACACAAACCAGCAGTGAAAGGTTCCCGAAATGCCCTGCCATTCGGTGGTTTCATTGGACAGGTTTATTCAGGAAAATCCCATAGGCTTCAATGTTAAAAATATTCCCGTTTTAATTCAATATTTTATAAACCGTTCATTATAAAATTCTGCAGTAAAGAGTCTCTTTATTTATAGATTTTTTAGGATATTTCAAGCACCTTTCTGGATTTTTTTTTTTTTTTAAAAAGTCCGATTTTTTTTTTTTTTACTTTACTTATTCTTTCTGTAACAGCCCTTTTTATTATCATTCCCTGGACCTCATATGTCAATTTCAGACATTTTCGCTCAGTAGTTTCTTTGCAAACAGCGTTTCACTTTTCAAACATTCATGCAAACTGTTTTGCTAATTTATTCACTGCCTTCTTCTGCGGTCTCGGCTTTTTCCGGAGGCTGCGATTGGCTCCTGCTCGGGTTTTTCCGTGGTTTTCGTCAGGTTAATCCAGATGTTTTTGTGGTTTTCGGCGTGCATTCGCCGGGTTTTGCGGTTAGTTTTCGTCAGGTTTGCGGCAGCTTTTCCCTGCAGTTCGGGGACCCTGTGGTGTTTGCTGAATACACCGCAGGGTCACCGAAATGGGATCGGCAAAAGGAACCGAATTGAAGAGAACGAAAAGTCACCGAACGTGCGGTGACTTTTCGAATCTCTTTGAATTACCCTGATAGTGTTATTGGCCTAATCACAAGGCATTCTCTCAGGCTTTGTCTATTTCCCATACCAGACACCAGACCTCTACTAACTACCTTCTGGGTTCTTTGATTTTTGTACCACCCTACTATATAGGGTTCCTCTCTCAGTGTGTTTAAGGTTTCTCAAGCTGACTGCTGGTCTCGAAATCAGCAGAGCTTGCCACGATTAAGTGTGTTTTGTTTCATTTCAGAATCCCAGTGTTCTGCTTGTGACATTCTACCCAATAAGATCCTACTACGCTACTGCCTGTGTGTGTGTTTTCCCACTCAGCGTTACACTGTTATTCGCCAGGTATCTACTATACGCAAGTACATCACAGTACAAAAGGTTTCTGCTTTTCTCTTGACTGCCCTGCACCTTGAATACTATAAAGACTGTCGACCTACGTCTTGTGTTTCTGAGCGTGCCCTAGGTTATCTGTCGGTCTCGAAATCGACAGAGCTTAGAGGCAATTTAGTCAGTCCTTGGGACTCCTTGGTTTTGGAGTTAGTCTGTATTTCACGAAATTCCTGTGTTAATCAAGCAGATACTTTTATCCTGAAGGATCCCAACTGCGCTACGTCGTGTGGCAGCGATACCGCTACCGTTATAGTTATTTTTCCAGGGGAATTGTGGTTATCAAATCCACATTGTGAAGATTTGGCCGGGGAACTGAACTCCTCAATCCCTTATCAGGGAGGGACATTAATGTGTAATAGACGTACGGGGGCTTGATGTTTTGATTATTTTAGTCCCATGATGATATAGTGTCCTTCCATGTGACTGGCATGGTCCCCTACTTTTTTTGTAGGAATTACTCTTGTACATGTGTTTTTAATGTCCGATTTTTGTGGATAGTGTTAATTTTCGATAAAATTAATACAGGTAGCCGGTGTCTACCCAGATTTCATATAACATTTATTTTAACATGGAATGCACATGTAGCAATTAAAGGGTAGATTTAATTCAATTTCTGTCCATGATCTTTCAAGAAAAATATCGGCTGCTTGTGGCCGATATCTCTTTTGAAATATTGCAGATTCAGTCAAAAAAAATTCAAACCGATCCAATACACAGAAAAAGCCACTGGGTCGAAAAAAGTTGGTCTGTAAAATGTCCGAAAGACCTGATTTTCGGACAGCATCATACAGATTTGGGCCTTTAAAGAAACACTCTACTGAAAAGTAGAGTGTCCTTTTTTGCCCTGAAATAATTGGGCAGAGGCTGCTGACAATGTCTGTCCAAATGTTATATTTCTTTTTTTTTATCCATCTTCTTTTCTCTTTTCTGTGCAATTTGCGCTTCCTGCGTTACTTGCATAGTGTAGGACCACAAATTGCACAATGCAACAAGACTTACGAACTTTACGTACGCAAGTTCTGTATCGCCTGCACAGGATGATGGAAAAAGGTTAACGTGGTCAGGATGTGTAGCGTGTTCCTTTAAACATGCCTATTATTTTTTTATTTTGAGAAAGGATTTTACCAGGAAGGATACATTGAGATTTCTCTTGTTTTCAAGTATGTCCTGGGTGGCGACTATTGGAGAAAGGACTATACTGACTGTAGAAGGCAAATAGATTGCCAAAATGCAGCTCAGTTACATATTTTTATTCTATTTTATCTATCATCTATTGTGTTTGGTGTTTTAGTAATGTTAGTAAAGTTATTCACTGTTTGATTATAAGCGAGACTAGTGATGACTTATCTATCCATGCTGAACGACCATATGGGAACATCTGGAGGAGCGCCAGCCGACCCACCCTCAAAAGTAAGGTTGGCCTCAAACCTACAAGTAGTGCCATGACGGATACTCTGATCCAAGATTTCTAAGGGGTTCCACCAATGGGGAGCATAACCCCTCGAGGGACTCAGAGGGCCTAATTCAGGCCTCAAAATTTCCACTCGCCTACTAGCATTTGGCGAGTGGAAATTACATGAGGGCGAGTGGGAATGCAGATGCAGGCAGGGTAGGATAGGGGTAAGGTGGGGCAACTAGTGGCGAGTAATTCTTAAGGTCCCGCTAGTAGTTTGGGACTTGAAATTTTGAGCCCTGGCCTAATTGATGCATATAACACTATAGGGGTTATTCTGAAAGCACTGAAATTTCAGCGGCACCATTAATTTGCCGAACCTGCAGTGAATTTAGCATTCGCAGCAGGGTCCCCGAAGTGTGTTGAATCGATGCATCGAATGCCACCGATAAACCCGCCAAACGCAACTGCAAGCCTCTGAAAAAATGCTGAGCGAATCGAAAAACCGCCAAATCGATCCGAAAAACCACCGAATCGATCTGATAAACAGCCGAGCACATGCTCAAACCACTGAAAAAATGCAGAATCGATGCATTAACCTGCCAATAAACTGTCAAATTGATCCGCCGAACAGACCGACGAACACATCTGAAAAAAGCCAACCAGTTGCCGAACAGGTTTAAAACCCCCCAAAAAAACACAACTTTTAAAAGGCGTTTTAAAAAAATCTAGTGCATGAAAACTAGTGCTTGAAAACATGCGAAATCGCAATGTATCCTTCCTGGTAAAATACTTAAAAAAAAAAAAAAAAAAAACAGAAATATACAGTAGCATAAATACCTTAAGTATTAAACAAGCAAAATGAGGCTGTACCATTCAGAGGTTAATTGGCGCTAGGGCTGCAACTATTGATTATTCCCAGAATCGATTAGTTGGCCGATTAGTATTTAGATTAATCGATTCATCGGGTAAAAAAAATGTGTTCACTTAAATGGAATTTTATGTAATTTTTTTTTATAAATAACCACAACCTCCCCCTTTTTTCATAAGCAATTTGTATAGTGTACGTAACTCGTATGTACATATGCAAATTGCGTATCTTGCATACTTTTCACACAAGGTATGCGAGTGCTTGGTCAGAGGAATGGGTTGATGCTGCATGCGCAGCTTAAGCCCATTTTTGCTTTCTCAAATGAACGCAGCTACAAGCACTTGGTCATAGATGATGATGTCAGCATGAAATCGGGGTTAATAAGCTAAAGTGGTCAGGGTGCGTAGAGTGTCCCTTTTAAATAATTTTGTGAACAAACTGAGTGAGAGGAGGGACTGGAGGTGGAAAGGAGTGACTTTGCACAAGTAACTTTACCTGAGTGTGAGAGGGAGTGGGTATGGACAAAAGACTGGATCAGAGTGTGGGAGTGAGTTTGGGGAAAGGGACCAGACCAAAGGGAGGGAATGGCAGTTCCCGAGCATAAGAGGGTGTGGCAGGGAGGGTGAGGTGGTGGCACAGGACTCCAGCTTCAAGTAAGGATAAAACAACGGCATATAGCTCCTTCACCCAGTGGCAGAATCCTATTGTTTGTGTTATAGTTCTGCTACTATTGTAAACGGAATAAAAACAAACTGGTTGTGTCTGACATAACCCTAGAACTAAATCATACCTAGTAAAGCAGTAGCGCGTCTTCTCCAATCAGCTCCGAAGCTGAGGTTATTTACGTTCAACTCATTCTGACTCTAAACAGTGTGTGCTATGCACAGGCGATTAATCTGCACTGATTAAGCGGTAACGGAAATAGTTGACAACTACAGTTGTGGTCAAAATTATTCAACCCCCAATGCTGTAAAGGGTTTTAGGGAATTTAGTGTACATTTGTAATTGTATTCAGAATGAAATCCTACAAGGACTTTTTAAAGAACCATATGCAACTAAAATGACATCAATTGGTTTTGTAATACAGTAGTAAATGTTTCTTTTGTGAATTCTTCATTGACACAATTATTCAACCCCTTAAAGACTACCACTCTGAAGAACAGAGGTTCATTCAAGTGTTTTCAATCAGGTATTGAAAACACCTGACCTGTGGATGTCACGGAGCAGCAATAAAGCATAATAAGCACCAATTAGGCAGCTTTAAAATGACTGTGATACTCAGCTCCTTCTAGACATTTACTGGTGTGGTTACAAACATGGTGAAGTCAAGAGAATGGTCCAGGAAGACAAGAGAAGAGGTGATTACTCTTCACAGGAAGGGCAATGGCTATAAGAAGATTGCAAAGATGTTAAATATACCAAGAGAGACCATAGGAAGCATCATTGGCAAATTCAAGGCAAAGGGCAGTGTTGAAACGCTACCTGGTCGTGGCAGAAAGAAGATGCTGACTTTGACTGCTGTGCGCTACCTGAAGCGCAGAGTGGAGAAAAGTCCCCGTGTGACTGCTGAGGAACTGAGAAAAGATTTGTCAGATGTGGGTACTGAAGTTTCAGCTCAGACAGTACGGCGCACACTGCGTAATGAAGGCCTCCATGCCAGAACTCCCAGGCGCACCCCCTTGCTGTCTCCAAAGAATAAGAAGAGTCGACTGCAGTATGCCAAAAGTCATGTGGACAAACCACAGAAGTTTTGGGATAGTGTTCTGTGGACTGATGAAACAAAATTAGAACTGTTTGGGCCCATGGATCAACGCTATGTTTGGAGGAGGAAGAACAAGGCCTATGAAGAAAAGAACACCTTGCCTACTGTGAAGCATGGCGGGGGGGTCAATCATGCTTTGGGGTTGTTTTGCTTCTGCAGGTACAGGGAAGCTTCAGCGTGTGCAAGGTACCATGAATTCTCTTCAGTACCAGGAGATATTGGATGACAATGTGATGCAGTCCATCACAAACCTGAGGCTTGGGAGACGTTGGACCTTTCAACAGGACAATGATCCCAAGCATACCTCCAAGTCCACTAGAGCATGGTTGCAGATTAAAGGCTGGAACATTTTGGAGTGGCCATCGCAGTCACCTGACTTAAATCCGATTGAGAACCTCTGGTGGGACTTAAAGAAAGCAGTTGCAGTGCGCAAGCCTAAGAATGTGACTGAACTGGAGGCTTTTGCCCATGACGAATGGGCGAAGATACCCGTAGATCGCTGCAAGACACTTGTGTCAAGCTATGCTTCACGTTTAAAAGCTGTTATAACTGTAAAAGGATGTTGTACTAAGTACTAAGATTGAATGTCACTTTTGGGTTGAATAAAACTGATAATGATGTGAGCACAGAAAAGACATTTGTGGTTATTTCATTATAAATGTTATGTTATATTTGTCTGACCTACACGTGCCTCTTTGATTTAATTGTAAGCAAGATGACTGAATGATCAAAATCAATGTCAAACTGGCCAAAACACTCAATTTCAGTGGGGGTTGAATAATTTTGGACACAACTGTATTTTAATCATCCATTAGTTGTCGATTAATCGATTAGTTGTTTCAGCCCTAACTGGCGCTCTATTAAGTATACTTTATATTTGTAGTACTTACAAAGGACAGTAAAATTGTAATTACATATAGCTTACGAGTCATAGACGCTATGCTCGATGATCATCTTTTTGGAATTCCTAGAATATTATTCTAATGGGTTAAAACAATTTGATTGCAAAGTTATTTTTAATTTAGAGTGATGATGGACTTTTGCAGAAAAGGAAGCACTTCATAATGCTGACTCATTCATGTCCTAAATGTTGATTTATCACCCACCGCCTATGCTAAATTTAAAGACTGAAACTAGGTGAAGCAGCAAATTGCTGGCTCCCTTTTATAGAGGTTGAAGGAAAGAACATTGCATCGACCTTGCAATAATGGAAACCATTGTTGATATTTATCACGGTTAATGGTGGTTATGTCCATATTGATTTAAAATCTTATCCAGCTGAAAAATTTGCTTTTTTAGATGTTTTTCCTGCTGACAACTTTGCTTAAAAATATGATCTACAGAAAATAACCTTAAGGCGCATCTGTCATGTCCAATTTAAGTTGGGTTCATTGCCAAGGAATCAATCCCTATATATATATGTTAGCATTTTTTGCCTATACATATGTACGGCAATATGACGTTATTCCCAGTTAAAGTATTTCTAGAGTACATTCATAAAATGTGCAGTACTTATCCCAACAGAGAAAGCCCCTGTATAAGAGGGATAACCCGGTGTGCCGTTTATTATACCTACCAACCCCAAAACTGTACAAAAGAATTCAGGAAGCATGCCACGTGGGTACAGAGCTTCACAGTCACTCTGTCCGGAGATGACAGTGTGGCGATATCACTGCTGAGAGCCAATCATGCGACGTGGCTTACCTTCAGTAAGCGACACATGTAGAGGACGAGCAGGATGATGTCCACCTCTGGATCCAAGTATTCATGCCCGGACTGGGATAAAAATAGGCCCGGGCATTTTGGACTTAATAGCCCACTTTCTTTCTTGTACACACCGCACATTACTGTGAAGCTCTGCGATACCCTCATACACACCGCACATTACAGTGGAGCTCTGTGATATCCTCATACACACCGCACATTACTGTAGAGCTTTGTGATACCCTAATACACACCACACATTATTGTAGAGCTCTGTGATAGCCTCAAGCACATTACTGTGGAGCTCTGTGATACCTAATCACAGATTCAGAATCTGAAACAGTACAGCGACTCAATGTGTTCTCCCTGACATTACAACAGGGACAAATCCAGCATGCAGGTTTCAGCCCCTAACCTCCATGCAGGCTTATTTGTAAAGACAACAGGATGGATACGTTTGGTCAAACAACTGCAGACATTGCTAGCTTGTTGCATTCCTCCTGCAGCTAACTCCACTCATATGGATCTCTATTAGTGGTTTTGTTTCTGCAATCTTGACTTCTGCTGATAATATTTGTAGAGCTCCCTTCCTAAAATCAATCTAATCCTTCAACATTTAGAAAACAATTAGGTTTAAATGTTTTTCCAATCACTAACATGTTGTCATGACTTTATTCTGGATTCCACATCCTCAATACTTACTGGGTGCTTCAGCTGGCATCTGCAATGGCGTAGGCTGTACTTAGCTAGCTGGGGGGATCCTAGGCTCTAGTGCCAGATTGTGTCAGGTCTCCTGGCCGGCTGCTGGAGTCACTCATAGAGGTGATGTCCAAACAGTACATAGGCTGGTTGGCAGGCCGCGAAGACGTTCAGGACGGCCTGGCCAATGTACCCCATGAGTTGCCACTCTCCTCCCTCTTCAGTTTCATTCATGGAGATCTGCTGCTCCTTCCCGTGATGTCAGGGCACACTCTGATTAGACCACAGGGTGCACTGCATGATGTCTGCTGCCCTATGTCCTGGCAGAAGATGTCACGCAGCGCACCTTGTGACCTAATCAGAGGGGCTGATGGCCGGCCGGATCCCTCTGATAAGGTCACAGGGTACACTAGATGGCTGGCCACCAACTTAAAGTCCCTGCCGGGCCTAGGGTGCACCCTAGAGAACACCGGCTGTGTTCCCCAGGCAGCCTTGCCAGATGGGAACAATGAAGAAGGCCTGCTCTCCAGTGGCCGACCAGCCCGGAAGGCCAGCGGCCTACCGGGCACTTGCCCGGTATGCCCTATGGCCAGTCCAGGCCTGCAAGTATTTATCAGCCAGCGATATCTCATCAACACAGCTCTATAATTAGGCCAAATAGGCAATCGCCTAAGGCCTCACTCAGGTGCTATTCGTAGGGAATTTCAGTATGTACACATTTATGGCACTACTGATGTACCACCCAAATTTGCTCTTACATTAAAATACACCAATATGTCAAAAGAGCTGTCTGAGACTTCATTACTTATACATTTTTCAGGGGACCAGAAGTGAGCATAGAAATTGAGCTGAAGAAATTACAGATATCTGCGGGGAGGACTTAAGTAGATAGTTATCAAGCTTCCTTGAAGACGCGTGGTTTTTGAACTGTTCTAGAATCCCAAGAATAGATGGCCAAGGATACCAGTATGATAAATGTGTCAATAGACAAGCAAGGCAGAAGCCTTAATCTGAACCACAAGGGCTCATTAACAATAGGTAGTGGTGGACCTTCACACAAATGTTAAAATGAGTCTTTATGAGAATAATTAACAAAGATTAAAAAAGATAGAAAGAACAATTAGTGGTCAGTCTCAAATGCTTTCTACTTTTCCAGACATGTTTCATTCATGCCTACAGTACTATTAATATAGGAGGTTATTGGGAAGGTGTTAAACCCTATGGTCTAATTGAACCAATAGGGTTCTAATAAAGACTAATTTTAACATTTGTGTGAAGGTCCACCACTACCTATTGTTATTGAGCCCTTGTGGTTCAGAATAAGGCTTCTGCCTTGCTTGCCTCTTGATATAATTCATGACGTTTTATTCCGAATCTGTGGTGGACTAAACATAGAAACATAGAAAAATGTCGGCAGATAAGAACCTTTCGGCCCATCTAGTCTGCCCAATTACATGGATACCCCTCAAACGCATGAGAACGTCGTTGACGGACTCTGTATTTCATCATGATAAGTGTGTAGGGTGGGACATAGAAGACATTGGGGTAGGGATGCACCGATACCACTTTTTTAAGACCGAGTACGAGTACCGATACTTTTGTTCAAGTACTCACCGATACCAATTACCGATACTTTTATTTTATGTCATGTGACGCTTTCCAATAAGAACAGACCTCATATAAAGCCCCCAGGTCTCATGGATATTGCCCCAGCTCATGGATATCCTGACCCCAGCTCATGGATAGTTGCCCCCCAGCTCATGGATAATTGCCCCCCCCCAGCTCGTGGATAATTGCCCCCCTGCTCATGGATATGCCCCCCTTGCTCATGGATATGCCCCCCCCTGCTCATGGATATGCCCCCTTGCTCATGGATATGCCCCCCCTGCTCATGGATATGCCCCCCTGCTCATGGATATGCCCCCTTGCTCATGGATATGCCCCCCTGCTCATGGATATGCCCCCCCTGCTCATGGATATGCCCCCTTGCTCATGGATATGCCGCCCCTGCTCATGGATATGCCCCCCTGCTCATGGATATGCCCCCCTTGCTCATGGATATGCCCCCCTGCTCATGGATATGCCCCCCTGCTCATGGATATGCCCCCTTGCTCATGGATATGCCCCCCTGCGCATGGATATGCCGCCCCTGCTCATGGATATGCCCCCTTGCTCATGGATATGCCCCCCCTGCTCATGGATATGCCCCCCTGCTCATGGATCCCCCCACTCTCCGCTCATACTTACCTTCCTTCAGCGCCGCCGGTAAAGTCTTCGCGCGCTCCTTGGAAGGTCCCCAGCCGCGACCACGTGGGACCATGTGATCGCGGCTGGGGTCCTTCCAACGAGCGCGCGCGCGGAAACTTTCCCGGCGTCGCTGAAGGAAGGTAAGTATGAGCGGAGAGCAGCTGCAGGGCCTGTCCGAATGCTCTATCTGCATTCGGACAGGCCCTGCAGCTGCTCACTTTGTTTTATACTTACCTTCCTTCAGCGACGCCGGGAAAGTTTCCGCGCGCGCGCTCGTTGGAAGGACCCCAGCCGCGATCACATGGTCCCACGTGGTCGCGGCTGGGGTCCTTCCAAGGAGCGCGCGCGCGCGCGAAGACTTTCCCGGCGTCGCTGAAGGAAGGTAAGTATTAAACAAAGTGAGCAGCTGCAGGGCCTGTCCGAATGCAGATAGAGCATTCGGACAGCCGCCGCAGCCCCTCGGATACCGGCAAGCCGGCTCAATGCCGGCTTCCGGTATCGGAAAAAAATATCGGGGGTACTGCACGAGTACCAAGTACTCCTGCAGTACCCGGTATCGGCACCGATATTGATACTAGTATCGGTATCGGTGCAACCCTACAATTGGGGCATAGTAGATGAAGTCTAATGAGGGTCTTTACACCTACGTGGTTGAAACAAGCAGGATTATTCAGAGAAAGGTGAAAACCAGGAGAATGACTGGAGAATTGAAAATTCTAGGTCAAAATAGCCAAACCAGAAAAATTCTCCCATTTATTTCACTTTCCAAATGGCTACTTGGTCTAGATTATTCATTCTCCTGGCAATTCTCCTGGTTTTCACCTCTCTCTGAATAACCCTGCTGGTGGCCAAACTAAGATATCCAAGCAAAAGCGTACTGAGAACACCTTTACTTACATAGGAATTTCTTGGAATTATCAGGTGTTGCTGTTATGTAGAAGAAGGCTACTCTAGCCAAACATTGGGTAATGTTACTATCTCAGACCGTTTGAATAGTATTTGAGGGAACACTAATGCAGCATATATATTTCCGATTATTATATGGTATTTTTAATATTTCATGATTCTGATAATGTGGCTATATTATATATTTTGAGAGATTATGTATTACTGTCTACTTCTAATCTATTGTTATTTTTTTTATTAAAATAATGAATTGAAGAATTTATGGTCTGAAATGAATTGTGCCCCATGCTGTAACTGAGCTCATCCCATCAAATTTATTAAAGCTGTCACTTACTCTATGGACTTGAGGATATGACTATAACTGCAGAAGCTACATTGTGGTCATTATGTAGCAGATTTCCCCTCTTTCATAAATGTCATATTTATAGGGCTGCAACTAACGATTATTCTCATAATGGATTAGTTGGCCGATTATTATTTCGATTAATCGATTCATCGGATAAAAAAAAATTACTTAAGCAATTTGCTAGTCTACGTAACTTTCGTATGTACATACGCAAATTGCGTATCTTGCGTACTTTTCACACAAGGTATGTGAGTGCTTGGTCAGAGGGATGGGTTGATGCTGCATGCGCAGCTTAAGCCCATGTTTGCTTTTTCAAATGAACGTGGCTACAAGCACTTGGTCATAGATGAGGATGTCAGCATGAAAATCGGGGTTAATAAACTAAAGTGGTCAGGGTGCGTAGAGTGTCCCTTTTAAATAATTTTGTGAACAAACTGAGTGGGAGGAAGGACTGGAGCTGGAAGGGAGTGACTTTGCTCAAGTGACTTGACCTGAGTGTGAGATGGAGTGGGTATGGACAAAAGACCAGATCTAAGTGTGTGAGTGAGTTTGGGGAAAGGGACCAGACCAAAGGGAGGGAATGGCAAAAGAGGGTGTGGCAGGGAAGGTGGGGTGGAGGCACAGGACTCCAGCTTCAAGTAAGGATAGAACACAGGCATACTGCTCCTTCACCCAGTGGCAGTATCCTATTGTTTGTGCTATAGTTCTGCTACTGTTGTAAACGGAATAAAAACAAACTGGTTGTGTCTGACATAACCCTAGAAATAAATCATACAGAGTAAAGCAGCAGTGCGTCTTCTCCAATCAGCTCCGAAGCTGAGGTTATTTACGTTTAACTCCGTCTGACTCTAAACAGTGTGTGCTGTACACAGGACGATTAATCGACATGATTAATCGATGATTAAAATAGTTGTCAACTATTACCATTATCGATTAGTTGTCGATTAATCGATTAGTTGTTTCAGCCCTATATATTTATATACATATTATAAGTTGACAGAGTGTGGAAACGAGACACATTATGAGAAATACCTTCTTTCACCTTCCTTCATATGTTAAGTGCGGAGTTCCAGACCTGTGTCAGAGTATGTAAATAGCATCATTAGGGTTGCTGTAGGTGACGTGTGGGTGTTTTTTTCACCGACGAACATTACTTTCACATCTAAGGATTAAACACATATGCTCAGGTATCTGTCCACTTGCCCTGTTGAACATTCGTCTGGTCTGTGTGATTTGTTTGGTTGCAGTCAGCTGTCCTTTAGCCAATCAGAGCTTAAGCTCACACGTTCCTAGATGGGCAAGATGTAGAGAATGTCTAATGATAACTCATGGACCTCTCAGTTTTCTCTTTGAGTCTCTTAATGGAGGAGGGGTTTAATGGCGTGACCAAGAAAAGCCCCATTGTGTTAACAGAATATGAGACGGGAGCTCAGTTCTGTGGTCAGGAAGCAATGCAAATAAATAAAAGCTCCTTTGTGCCAAACAAATACAGTTCTGCTTTATAAATATTTTAATGCCCTCACCCTGATGACCCTCATAGAAAAGCTCACAGGGGCTTCTAATAACTGCTTGTTTATGTGTCTATTATTCAGGGCATTTATCGACATGACTACCCTTATCCTTACAGTTATGGCAGCTTAGATTGGTAAATAAGACATGTGTCTGAATAGAGGAATTTGAAGTTTCATCTATTGGGTGGGCCATAAATATTTTAAGTAATTCAATGCTGAGACTTGATCTTCATCAGGCAAGGATACAGTGTTAGGCTGAGGTGTCAGGTCGGCCTCAGTGTTTTCAACAGTGGGTCATGGCCAACCCACGGCTTAACGTTTCATGGCTAATATAGACCTCATTTTTTAAAATCCTAAAATGCTCCGTGATGATGAAAACATGAGAAAATAGTCATAATATTATGTATGGTATGCGTCCAAAGTCAACCACGTAAGTTATGTTGTGCCAAGCCAACCACAGACTCCACAAAACTTTATTTAATATTCAATCTCAGTTTTGATGGTGGATTAAACATTGTGGGTTTGTAGATGTCACGTTTCCACATTCCAGCCAGGCCCCCTGGTGGTGAGAACGATCCGGCCAGCTCTTGTATTGTCTGGGCTAGCCAGTCCAGGCTCTCCACCCCTGGACTTCCTTGTGACTGATCTGGCCTGAGGTCACATGGTCTGCCCTGTTCCCATAAATATTGCAAGCAGTGCAATAGCTCCTGGCTCTTGCATGGGTCCAGTTCCTGAGGGTTCCTGTGTCATTGCTTCCTGTAATTGTGTCTTGGTATTTCTGTGTATGACCTATGCTATTCCTGACTACCTGCTGTGTGTATGATCTTGGCCTGGTATTGACGTTTCTTCTTGTATTCTCCCTGTGTTCTGTATAGTGATATTCTGATTCCTCATTCCTGGGTGTTCGGACTAGTCTATTTGTATGTTCCCTGTGTCCTGTACTCCTATTCGGTGTATTACCCAGCAGCATTATTTATCCATAGTATAGAGGCCACTGCAAGGACCTCATCCCAGTTCAAGGTTCCCTGTGTTGCTGCTGAGTGTGTGTGTGTGTGTGTATTGTATTGTTGTATCATGGTTAATCCTTGCCCTTCCTGTTCTCCTTTCTCTGCGTATTTCTTGTGAGGTTCCCTTCCCTAGTATAGAGGCCATTGTAAGGACCTTTATCCCAGAGTTAGGGTTCCCTTTAGTTCTGTTCTCCTGCCATTTCCTGTTGTTCCAGTGCTGTCATTTTGCTTGTCTTGTATCTGTGTGCTGTGGTCTGTGTCTATGCAGCCTGCAGCTAACCTGCCTCAAGGGCTACACATCCATTATAAAGGGCCCACCTTGACTGGGGTGCCCTCGTGACAGTAGAGCAGGGAGAGTACAGATTTGTGTCTCAGTAGGAGCCAGGTACTCTCAGGACCAATATATATTTTTTGTGATGTCTGGGCCGTCACAGTAGATCTGAACACAATAATGATGATTATGGTCTTTGTTCCTGTTTTTCTAACAAGACAACGTAAAAGCAAATAGAGGCTAGAGAATATGTCCTAAATTTATGATGTTGGCTTTTTCTCTCTTTTTTCTTTCCTTTTCTCTTTTTTGTCCATCGGTTTTCTCTCTATGGTCCAGTTGGAGCCTGTGTCAGTTTTTTTGGTCTTGTTTTTTGGCATGCTTCTTTCTTCTCCATGTTATGCCTTCTACTGTTCTTAGCCATCTGTACTGTATATCTTTATCACTCATCCTATAGTTGATGTATTTTGTGCTACTTAAAAATACCATGACCAAAGTGCTAGTTATTAGTTATTTTGCTGGCGGCACGTAATAATTGGATGTGGGGGAAATCTGTGATTACCAGAAGTCTTTTGATCTCAGTCGCCGATGCGTTGCCTGTCTTTTTGTCCTTCTATCTGCCTACAAACAGTTATAAATATAGCTATTTTATGATGAAAAAGGAATACCTAGATATTGTTTTTTAAACATTTGGCCAATATAATTTAAATGTTTTGATTTTTTTTTTAAACAGTTTTCGTTCCCTTGGTCTTTGCTATTTCTGCATGTGTGCATCTTTATGGATGTGCACGCTAGGGTCATGGATTTTTTTTATCTTCTCGCCTGCCACATCTCTACCAGGGAAATTTTATGTGTGTTGCCAGAGAGACCAAAATTTAACTGGTCCCCTGGGGGATTTTTGAGATTTCGTAGAGGGTACACTGTTTTCCGATGTATTTATGACACGAGCAGGCATCCAGAAAAAAGCAGATTAATCATCGCCCATAGGGTCCATCACTCCCACCAGATCTACAAAGAATGACAGCGGAATATACAGGAAATGCGCAGATGTTTGTGTTTATACCTAGGATTGTAGTGTCTGCCTGTCTGCCTCACTTCTACATATAAAATAATGAAGTGATATCTCCGATCACAAAAATCTGAATATGTATGAGCCCAAACACCCTGCCGAGAGAGGGCATTGATTCTGAACTCATCAGCATATTAAGTGGTTTGTGTACTTATCTGCCTCTACTCGATCTGGTTTCCTGAGTCCTCATATGGAGCAGATCCCGAAAGACAAAGGCGGTGAGATGTCTTTATTGTTTCATACACCAAGTAAATAATGAGTATTTGCAGCATAACAACCTCTGATGAGGCCAAAGGTTAAGTGAACTAATTTGCTGCCAGATGAGCCTGCATGACACTGGGAAGTAAGGGTTAAGATCGTGCGAGGAAGGGCTGCAATACAATCTACTTTTTTTTTTTTTTTACAAAAAACCTGCTTTTTTTTATTATTTGTCTGTGTTTGGCATCTAATCTCGGAGAGACTGAGGAGGTTAAACGCTTGTGTGTAGGCTGGTGGAATGTCACTCTCCATAAAGGCCGATTCAGCAGAAACTTGTGTTGTTAAATATGTCTTGTCCCCCTTGTTTTATGCTGCTCAGAGACACTTCAGATATAATTTTTTCTTTTTCTTTTCTTTTTCCCTGCTGACATTCCCTGGATGGGGATAAATTTGAGACTTCTGATTTTTCTCTTCCTTTTATTTTTGTATTCTTCTGAAGCCCTTTTGATGGCTATCGTTACTACTCCCCCCCCCTGTTTTCTGAAATCCGGACGATTTTTCATATGACCCCCCCCTTTTGTTATTTTCTACCGAAGTGCTTATGTTGATAACATTACCTGTGGCCCTGCGAGGCCCTCACTCTCTGTTTATATGATGCCTTCATTTCAAAATAAAAATTTTAAATATAAAAAAAAAAAAAAAAAATATGTCTTGTAAAATAAAAAGTGTCAAAAATGAAAAAATATTGTAGCACTAGATATTGCATGGTGACAGGGCTGTATCCTTGCATTGGCCAAGTAAGCCTGGGCCTAGGACAGGAGATCGGAAGGGGGATTCACTTTTCCCTAATTTAATTTAGTGATCCAGTATATATTGGCAGTGAGAAGGCGTATAACAGAGCTGTAAAGCAATAAATCTCCCAGCAATGAGTCTCTCTAAACTGTAATAAATCTTGTTATAAATCTCTTGGTGTAAATCAGATCCTTCTCTTGTGTTCTAAATCACATTTTTATTGACAGGTCCCGAATATTTGTCATAATTTAAAGGTTGTTCATGCTTGTATTTGATACCAGGTAGTGGGGCAGGAGAACTTGGACGCATAAGACTCCTAGATATGGCCCTGCACAGTATGAGTAGTTTAATACAGGGAACATTATTTAGAAGTCTTTGGGTTTTAATTAAATATATCCAGTATTACACAATTATTTTGTAATTATTTACAAAGCAGTGGTGGTAAAATAAATCTATGTGTATGGTTCCTGTTCAGTCCTCTATGTGATAATGCAGATGTGATGCTTAAAATACCATCTCGACAATGGAAATAGAATGCATTCACTCTCCAGTCAATATCGAGGAATATTCCCATTTTATTATTGTATATTATTTATAAAGCGCCAGCATATTCCGCAGCGCTGTACAATGGGCACAATATAGACATTGTTACAATTTATGAACTGGTGGGAGTGATGGACTGCAAGGTGAGAGCAATGAACTGGTGGGAATGAGGGACTGCAAGGTGAGAGCGATGGACTGGTGAGAGTGATGAACTGGTGGGAGTGAGGGACTGCAAGGTGAGAGTGATGAACTGGTGGGAGTGAGGGACTGCAAGGTGAGAGCGATGGACTGGTGAGAGTGTTGAACTGGTGGGAGTGAGGGGCTGCAAGGTGAGAGTGATGAACTAGTGGGAGTGAGGAGCTGCAAGGTGAGAGTGATGAACTGGGAGTGAGGGACTGCAAGGTGAGAGCGATGGACTGGTGAGAGTGATAGTCCCCTACATGCACAGTAGGCAGGATATCAAAATGACACAGAGAAGGGTAAGGGGTTATTCAATAAGAGTCAAACTTGCCACCGAATTGCACCATATGGTGAAATTTCATGGCAGTTTGCTATTCAGAAAGCTGTCAATTCGTCAAATACTGCCAAATTGCCAGCACAATACGATGCAGTTTGCCGCAATTCGGTGGTCTTCAGCGGCAGTGAAACTGTCCCATAGAGAAGTAATGGTTCATTTATTCAGATAACGCCAAACTGCACAGAAATGTTTTGGCAAAATGCCCAGATTTTCGGTGGTTCAATTCATCAAGTTTAAACAGGCGAATTCCATAGTTTTCAATGTAAACAAAAGAGAGCGTGTTTTTTATTTTGCAGCATAAAACCTTTCTATATTTTTTTAGGTATTTTTTGGATTTTTTTAGATGAATTTTTGATTCCCATTTTTTTAATGGCGTTTTTTTTCTGTAACAGACCATTTTATTGTTTCCTATAGAACCTTTTTATTATTTCCAAACATTTTCATGCATTTTTATTGTTTTAAACACCATTTTTAAAAATAGCAAAGGTTTTTTTTGGCACCTGTTCAGCATCTGGTCGGCAGCGTTTGGCGGAATACCGCCTGTCTTCGGTGGCGTTCAGTGGTCTGATCGGCGTTATTCGTTGGATCCCATTTGGCGCACTTCGGGGACCCTGTGGTGAAAACTGAAGGGTCGGCAAACTGAAATAGCGAAGCACACTTAAATGCACTGAACGAGCGACCACGAATAACCCCTTTAGTAAAGCGATGACCATTCTCTCCAGGCGAAGACGTCCATGGCTTGAAAACGTTCTTGAATTTCAGAAGATGGTCATATACTCATCACTGGTAATTATGATTAGTACAATACACAAATTATATGTGAAAACCTACCTGTAGTGGACCTTCACTGAATATTTTCTAAAATTCTGCAGCTATAAGTATTGAAACCCTTTTTTATATCAGAAAATTGGCTGGTTCTGCCAGTCCTAGTTCTGTCACCTAGACAGAATTAAGTAATCTTCTTGATGTGCTAATGAACGTGCTGTGTTGTTAAAACCAGACTTTATTTAAGAATAGAAGCAGTCTTGCTCTCTGGCAGTGAGATCAGGCAGCTGAGCTGTAGATGTGTGAAGGACATTCCATTCCATTGATGGCCGCATTCGTGGGCAGCGCAAAACATTTCCCAACCCACAGTGTAACAGATGGAAATTGTTCAATGAAGAGAAATTTGTCCTTTGAGTGAAAGGCCAAGGCTGAGGAGGAGTGAAGAAGGGCAGGCTCACAGGATAAACACATGGGGGAACAGCTGTATTTTGAAAACATCAGACGCCCAGCTTTACGGAACATAGAATAGACACCTTTTATGGAAATTAATGGCGCTGAAACATGAATTCATTTAAGGAGCTGCGTAAAATATGTGCCATGTGTGTGATTGAGAAATATAAATCAAAACAACCAGTAATATAATCGTTGACCAGTATAGCTCTTTCCATCTACATTCTGTTGTCCTACCTTTTGGCATTTGTCTTGTCTAAAAGACACTGGCCCCTATTACATTCTTCACGCTAACGGTAGCGCTCACCTGCGTGAGCGCTACCGTTAGCTGCGGTATCTGCCGCATATTACAATCCAAACGCAAACGGGTTAAAAAACCCGTTTGCGTTTGGGACCTCGCGCTGTTCAGCGCGAGGTCACTGCACTTTGCGCTCCCTATACTTAACATGGGGAGCGCAAAGCGTTAATCAGTGCTGGATTACAATGTCCCAGCGCTGATTAACGCCTGGCTCTGGTCAATGAAAAGTTAACCAGAGCCAGGACCTTGTGTTAACGGATTCCGCTGGTGCAGAATCCGTTAACACCAGGTTAAAAATAAAAAATCCCATACTTACCCTCTGTCCCGCGGCGAGGACCGCGGCTCCGGTCGCCTCCTTCGGCCGGTGGGAGCAGGGAAAGACTGGGGAAACAGTCCCCTCCGTCTTTCCCTGCATATCCCTATGCCGACCGGCCGGATCTCGCAATGCGAGATCCGGCTGGTCACGTGACCGGCAGAGGGGAGCTCAATGGAGTCCTATGCCGCGCGCATCCTGATTTTTAACGCTCGCTAACAATGCAGGCAGCATTTTTTGCGCCTGCATTGTAATCTGATGTTAAAATGCGGGCGCAAGGGGGGAAACTGTGGGCACAGTTTTTCCTCCCCTGCGCTTGCGTTTTAACGCCAGGAGCGTAATAGGGGCCACTGTGAGCAACATAACAATATATGTTCCTTGCTCCTGTCTCCGTTCAGACAGGTATGAATTACAAAAATTGCTGTAATAATAATCCTTTAGAAATCTAATGTACACCTTGGACAGGCACACAATCTCCCAACAGCCATAACAGGGACTGTGCGAGAGCCCGAGCTCCTTAATGTGTGGCTGTATGGTCATCAGCTTGGACTGTTGTGGTGCACCTCCTGAATACAGAATTTAGAACTGTTTACTGATAGTAACCTTTCTATTTTGTTAGACTTGTATACATATATACTGATACTAGTCAAGCTGTATAACGTGGAGGTATATATTTTGTGTAGGGATGCACCGATACCACTTTTTTAACACCGAGTACTGATACTTTTATTTTATGTCATGTGAACGCTTTTCAATAAGAACAGACCTCATATAAAAATGCCCCCAGCTCACCTGTATATATCCCCCCCCCCGAGATATATACACTATATTGCCAAAAGTATTCGCTCACCCATCCATATGCGAGTCAAGGCAGGTGAGCGAATACTTTTGGCAATATAGTGTATATATACAGAATGCCCCCAGCTCACATGTAGCTTGCCCCCAGCTCACATGGAGATTGCCCCCAGCTCTCATGGATATTTTGAGAAAGGATTTTACCAGGAAGGATACATTGAGATTTTCTCTTGTTTTCAAGTATGACCTGGGTGGCGAGTATGTACCGTTAGGTGTCTTGCCCAAGGACACTTACTGGAGCTCGTCGGGATTGAACCAATGGCTCCACAGGCTCTCTCCACGCAGAGCAGTGATGTTACCTCTACTCCACCCAGCCAGTATATATGCCCCCAGCTCTCATGGATATGCCCCAGCTCTCATGGATATGCCCCCAGCTCTCATGGATATTGCCCCCAGTTCCAAGGATATTGACCCCAGCTCTCATGGATATGCCCCCAGGTCTCATGGATATGCCCCAGCTCTCATGGATATGCCCCCAGGTCTCATGGATATGCCCCAGCTCTCATGGATATGCCCCCAGGTCTCACAGACCTATATCGAATGCTGGGGAAGCTGGCTGCGTGCATGAAAAGCACTCGGCCAGCGTTCCCCTCCGGCGAGCTGCAATACTCACCATCCGAAGGTCCGGTCGCACGGCTGTGGCGCAATCACGCGGCCGCCGGGCGCCTCTGTGACGCTGCCTCCAGCCAAGAGGCAGCATCACAGAAGCGCCCGGCGGCCGCGTGAAGGCGTCACAGCCGTGCGACCGGACCTTTGCCGCAGGGGAATGCTGGCAGAGTGCTTTTCATGCACACGGCCAGCTTCCCCAGCCCCGCGGATACCCGCAAGCCGGCCCAGCGCTGGCTTCCGGTATCGGGGGGGAGGGGGTATCAGGCCATTTGCACGAGTACTAAGTACTCGTGCAAACGCCAGCATCGATATCGATACTAGTATCCGTATCGGTGCATCCCTTTTTGTGTTAACATAATTTTGGTTTACATTGCTGTGTGGTGTAGGCTTTTGTTTCACACAGTTGGTCAATAGGTGGGCAATAGATAGACCTAGGCACCAACTAGGCATTTAAGATTCAGATAACATTCACTTTATAAAAAATTGTGTTGAATAGTCTAGAAATATATTTACTAGAGAAAAAATAATAGCGAGCTGGGGGGCGTGGCTGGCTGCAGATGAGAGAGGACGTGTGTCTTTTTAGCTCCGACCCATAGCTGACGAATTTTTCCCCCCAAGGACCCATGGCGGCTAGCCACCGGAGTCGCGTTGTCCGGGGCCTGTTCTGTCTCCCCCCCCCCCCCCGGACAGGAGACTGACGACCCACGATTGTGGAATGGTACAGACGGCCATCTTGAGGCCTACTCCCGGGCTCAACCCTGGGCCAGAGAGTCTTCCCGGCGACCACCAGAGAGCCTTGCCCCACGCAGCGACTCCTCTGCTGGCCTCAACACCCTTTTCATGGCAGAGGGCCATGGAGACGGAGGGCCCCCGTCTCCCTGCCGACACGGATGACTTAGTGAAGGGAAGAGGCGGCGGGCGCACAAGGCGGCAAACGGGATCCCCATCAGATCCCCCGAGGATCGGCCTGGAGGCGGCTTTTCTGGGCTTTGAGCCCCTGCTTCTGGAGACAGGTGATGATGATCGCCTGCTGACAAGAGGTGAGATGCAGCGCTTCATGGCGGTTCTGAGAAGCTGCGGTGGTACGAGTTCCCCGAACGGAGTCACGCCGGAGGAGTTCCGAGGGGCAGCTGCTGTGTCTAGCGGCGAGACTATGGAGGAGGCCTGTGATGTGGAGAGTAACCCAGACTCCCGGCAGATGCAGCTTAACTTGTGGGAGGAGGAGGAATTGTCGCCGCCATGCAGACCTGGTGCGTCTGCCTCACTTGGGCCATCAAGCCGTGTGGCGCTGGTTGGGCCGATGGTGGAGCCTGAAGGTCCCGATCGACATCTGGGGAAGGAGGAGTGCCTCCCCGGGATGTCCGGGGGGAAGTTGCGATCTGGGCCTCTTTCTCTGTCCGTTGTTCCACTGCTGGCTGAGGCTCTTAACCCTGAGATTGATGTCCTGGTCCGTAGTGCAGCTTGGGAACCACCGAAGCTGCGGGACTGGTATCACGGCCTCTCCTAGGCTGCCTTGTCTCATCCACAAGAATTCCCATTCCGGGATATGGGCTGCTGGATCTCCTGCGGTGTTTAATGTATTTTTGCTGTGATCTCGACCTTTTCCTGAACTCGACCTGAACTTTCTGTTTGACCACATGCTGAGACTTTTTATTTCTAAATTTCTTTTGATTTTAGCAGCAATTTGGTGAGAATTTTCTGTTCTGAAATTTTGCTGATTTTACCTGGCTGGGTCACCTTTTTATTTCTCTTTTCCTCTGTCATTTATTGATGTGCCCCCCTCTGATGTTTCTCTCCCCCCCCCTCATATTTTGAGACGCTTTGTCTACTATTTGAGGACATTTTAGTCTTCCTTTAGTCTCTCCGCTGTGCTCTTCCCCTACGGAGGACTCCCTTTTTGATATTGTAGATGACTTATTAAGAGAGATTGCTTTTTCTTGCTTTTCTTATGTCTGTCTATTTAGATGACTTACTATGGCCCTGCGCGTCTACTTTTCGCTGTTGGTTTATTGTCTGTCTATGCTAAAATTCTAAAATAAAGAATTAAAAAATAAATAAATAAAAAATAATAGCGAGCCAGTGGCTACTTGCTGCTAGATTTGCCAAGCACTGTGCTATCATTATTTCCCTCTGAAAATTAAGGGCCCTATGCTGAGGTTGCCATTAAGCACAGCGCTCGAGCCGAACAGCATAATGGCTTAAGCGCTTTGCTTACTTTTTTCACATCATATTTCTTTGGAGACACAAACTCAGCTTGTGTCTCGGATATACCTCTAGCTTACTGTACATTAACATCTCTTTTACTTTCTATGGGAGACATTAATGTGGAGCTACCAGATTGTCGCGATCTGCGTCGAGCGTGGCGTGCAGTAGTGTGAGTGTGAGCCCAGGATGCAGTAATAGCAGCAGAAGACAGGGATTAGGCAGGTTACTGGGTTTATTTGTATTACAAAATAAACAAACAGAACTAAATAAACTGATACAGGGAACAATAATAGCAAGGGGGAAAACACAGATACCGGTATAGGTCAGTGGTGTATTTAGGTTTTATGCTGCCCTAGGCCTGACTAAACTCGTGCACCCCCCAATTTAAATTTGAGGCACCCCTTCCTGTCAAGGGCACACCTCTTCCTGGTTAATCCCCACCCTTCATCTTAAAGCTCCACCTTTTCCTCTTAGAGCTCCGCCTTTTCCTCTCTTTATATTAAAAGTGGATACCAAGTGCCTACTTGTATATTTTGTATACCATTTCAAATGTATCTATTGAGATAAAGAAAATTATGAAATGTTTAAATTCAAGCATTTTTACAAAGAACAACCTCGCATGTAAAGTATACTGGATCACAGCCGCTCTAATTGGCTGAACAATAAAATCCACAGAAACTTGCACTGCATATGAGCGTATCACAGAGCTGCACAGCAATAAAAACCCCAGAAATGGGCACTGTGTATGAGCATATCAGAGCTGCACAGCAATAAAACCCACAGAAATGTGCAGTATGTATGAGCATATCACAGAACTGCACAGCAATAAAACTCACAGTAATGTACAGTGTGTATGAGCGTATCCCAGAGCTCCAGGGCAATAAAACTCACAGTAATATGCAGTGTGTATCACAGAATCCACAGCAATAAAACTCCCAGCAATGCAATGTTTGGTGTGTGTCAGCGTATCAGAATCCACAGCAATAAAACTCCCAGCAATGCAATGTGCGGTGTGTATGAGTGTATCAGAATCCGCTGCAATAAAACTCACAGCAATGCAATGTGTGGTGTGTGTCAGCGTATCAGAATCCACAGCAATAAAACTCCCAGCAATGCAATGTGCGGTGTGTATGAGTGCATCAGAATTCACAGCAATAAAACTCACAGCAATGCAATGTGTGGTGTGTGTCAGCGTATCAGAATCCACAGCAATAAAACTCCCAGCAATGCAATGTGCGGTGTGTATGAGTGCATCAGAATCCACTGCAATAAAACTCCCAGCAAACCAAGTGTATATGAGCACACAGCAATTATGCTGTGGAGTCATCTTGTCAGCAGTGGGGTGCCACTACCATAGGGTGCACTGTAGCTTTGATTCCCTTCCCGGTGGGTGTTGTTCAGTCCAGAATAGAGTCTGTGTTAACGAAAGGGCGGGCAGCTGCGCGCGTGCGTTTCACGCGGTTCAGCCAGTCATGTGGTATTGAGACTCAGAGAAATGGCAGTGAAATGCCCTGATGTTCGGTGGTTTCAATCAGCAGGTTTATTCTGGCAAACCCCATAGGTTTCAATGTTAAAAATATTCCCGTTTTTATGCAATATCTAATAAATCATTTATTATTTTAATCTGCAGTAAAAAGTCTTTATTTATTGATTATTTTTTTTAGTACCCTTTAGTCATTTTTCAGATTTTTTTGGGCAAAATTCCCCCCCCCCTTTTTTTTAATAATAGTTTTTCTTTTTTCTGTAACAGAACTTTTTATTATCAATCATAGGATCTTATATGTAAATTCCAGACATTTTCGTTCAGTAGTTCTTTTGAAAACAGCAGGCCACGGGTTTGCGGTGGCAGCATTCAGCGGCCGACTCCATGCACTTTGGGGACCCTGCGGTGAATGGTGAATTCACTGCAGGGAGGGGGAAATTTTATTCTCCTAAGTGCAGGGAACTACAGAACACCAAAAAGTTGGCGTCATTTCGGTGCTCTGTGAGTAACCCATTTAGTGGTGAGGTTTTTTGCTGCCCCCTGGAAAGTGAAAGCCTAGGCCTTGCCTACCCAGGACATACTTGAAAATTAGTGAAATCTCAATGTATCCATCCTGGTAAAATATTTTGCAAAAGTAAAAAAAAAAAAAAAAAATTACTTTTTTTTTTTTAGGGGTGGGGCCACCCAGTGCAGGCCGCCGCCCCCTGGAAAGTGCCGCCCTAGGCCAGGGCCTAGGCCAAAATACACCACTGGTATGGGTGATGGTACCCAGAGCAGAGGGAAGACAGGGATCTCTTTGGTAGACTTGGATCTCAGGAACTTCACGAAGTAGGTCTGCACTAGATAGGGTTGTGAACTTCAATGTGGAAGCGTGGGATCAGGGGTGTAGCTTCCTCATAAGCAGAAGTAATTCGGGAGAATTAGGGGCAGGTGTGGTTCTTGGTCCATATGCAAATTATAGTCCTGGAGAGCATACGGAGGAAAAAAGTCCTAGAACCTGCATAAGGCAATGCAGGACAAGTCAAAAGAGGGGAACAAAAGGGGTGCCAGAGGGTCTGGAGGTTCGGACCGTGACAGTACCCCCCCGACAAGGGGCAACCTCCGGGTGCCCCAGAAGTGGCTGAAGACTGGCAGGTGCAACGTACATAAACACAAGACGAACCCCAGAAAGTTTGAAGAATCAGGGATCTGTGGAATCAGTCTAACTAGAGTCATCAGAATAGATGTCGCGGGTCCTCCAGAGCTCGGGGTAGCGCCTGAGCACTGCCAAGTACTCCTCCCGGACCAACACACCACAGGGCATCCTGGTGTAGCCCGTAGGGGCAGGTCCTGTAGTAGGGTACATTTTGCCAGTCCAACTACCCGGATTCTGGAAGTCCTCATTGAGAGCAATGAGAACAGCCCTTTCAGACTCGGCATCAGGAATAGTGTCATGGGCACAGCTCGGCGGTGACACTTTGGTTGCAGGGCTCGGTGGGGCAGCGCCCTTGGCAAGGCTTGGTGGGGCAGCGCCCTTGGCAAGGCTCGGTGGGGCAGCGCCCTTGGCAAGGCTCGGTGGGGCAGCGCCCTCGGCGATGTCCGGTGGGGCAGCACCCTCGGCAAGGCTCTGTGGGGCAGCGCCCTCGGTGATGACCAGTGGGGCAGCGCCCTTGGCATGGCTCGGTGGAGCAGCGCCCTTGGCATGGCTCGATGGGGCAGCGCCCTTGGCACGGCTCGATGGGGCAGCGCCCTCGGCGATGACCGGTGGGGTAGCGCCGTTGGCACGGCTCGATGGGGCAGTGCCCTCGGCGATGACCGGTGGGACAGCGCCCTTGGCACGGCTCGATGGGGAGTGCCCCTGGCAAGGCTCAGTTCAGCGGCGACCTCGGCGCAGCACAGCTCTTGGGCGACCTCGGCGCAGCACGGCTCTTGGGCGACCTCGGCGCAGCACTCCTGCTGGGCAGTGAGCGACTTGGCTTTACGGCGGCGGCGACAGCCCCGTGGCGGTGCGACCTCTGGAGATCCTGCGGGATGCAGCGCAGCTACCTCTGGAGATCCTGCGGGATGCAGGGCAGCGACCTCTGGAGATCCTGCGGGATGCAGGGCAGCGACCTCTGGAGATCCTGCGGGATGCAGGGCAGCGACCTCTGGAGATCCTGCGGGATGCAGGGCAGCGACCTCTGGAGATCCTGCGGGATGCAGGGCAGCGACCTCTGGAGATCCTGCGGGATGCAGGGCAGCGACCTCTGGAGATCCTGCGGGGTGCAGGGCAGCGGACTCTGGAGATCCTGTGGGGTGCAGGGCAGCGGACTCTGGAGATCCTGCGAGGTGCAGGGCAGCAGACTCTGGAGATCCTGCGAGGTGCAGGGCAGCAGACTCTGGAGATCCTGCGAGGTGCAGGGCAGCAGACTCTGGAGATCCTGCGAGGTGCAGGGCAGCAGACTCTGGAGATCCTGCGAGGTGCAGGGCAGCAGACTCTGGAGATCCTGGGAGGTGCAGGGCAGCGGACTCTGGAGATCCTGCGAGGTGCAGGGCGGCGGACTCTGGAGATCCTGCGAGGTGCAGGGCAGCGGATTCCAACCGTTGGGGTTCAGAGTTTTCAGACAAACGAGAAACTGTGGGTGACATAAAGACAGTACCTATGTAGGCTGTTCTCTGGTACGGAGTCAAGGCTTGATGGTACTGGGGAACAGCGGCTCGATGAGGCTTTCCAGCAGGACAGCAGACAGATCCAGGAACGCCAATATACCCCATTAACTTAGTGTTACGACCTGGACCACCGTAAGGATGTCTGGCTGTCTGTTTAGGCCATTCCTCCTCTGATTCCACGGAACTCCACTCAGAGGAACCAGACTCCTGGTCAGAATAGTTTGGGGAGTCTTGATGGCTCGAAGTGATGGGCCTCACACTAGTAAGCAGGATAGGCTCGGTCTCCATCTGCACCACTGGATCTCGTTCTGTGGATTCTTGCTCCATGGGCTCTTCATAGGTGGATTCTGGTTCAGTGTACTCCATTGGGGTCTCTGATTCTTCTTCAGAGGTGGATTCCAACGATACACTTCTTCTGGGCGTTATGGGTACAGATCTCCTGGGAGCAGGAGCGTTGTTTTGCTGAGGTGACTTAATCACCTGAGTTCTCCAGGGGGCAAGTTCGGATAGGGGTTTTTTCTTGGGTGCAGGTTTTCTTGACCCGACAGTTGGTGAATTTATTTTCTGCGGGGCAGGCACCGATTTTACCAATAACTTCCTGGACAGCATTTTCTCTCTATGGGTAGGGATTCTGGACTTCTCTGGAATATTCTCTGAGGGTTGGCTAGGCGCAGGCTTCTTAGACACAGGTACAGGAACATTTTTGGTGCCCGGCTTTGGTGGGCGCAGTGGGCAGGTCAATACTCTATGCAAATGACTCCCGCAATAGTAACATAGGCCTTGCATCCTTCTCCTTGCCCTTTCCTCCTCGGTCAGGGGTCCTCGAGCACCTTCTGGGACCGGAGTGCATACTTTAGTAGATGTGCCGATAGAATTCTGCTGCAGGTAATCCCATAACGAATGCAGGTGCTGCTGGACCTTTTGGTTGGCATTTTTCAGTCTTTGTACATAGGCTATGATCACTGCAGGCTGACTGTTTTTTGGCTTCCTCATTCTGTCGCGATCTGCGTCGAGCGTGGCGTGCAGTAGTGTGAGTGTGAGCCCAGGATGCAGTAATAGCAGCAGAAGACAGGGATTAGGCAGGTTACTGGGTTTATTTGTATTACAAATAAACAAACAGAACTAAATAAACTGATACAGGGAACAATAATAGCAAGGGGGAAAACACAGATACCGGTATGGGTGATGGTACCCAGAGCAGAGGGAAGACAGGGATCTCTTTGGTAGACTTGGATCTCAGGAACTTCACGAAGTAGGTCTGCACTAGATAGGGTTATGAACTTCAATGAGGAAGCGTGGGATCAGGGGTGTAGCTTCCTCATAAACAGAAGTAATTAGGGAGAATTAGGGGCAGGTGTGGTTCTTGGTCCATATGCAAATTATAGTCCTGGAGAGCATACGGAGGAAAAAAGTCCTAGAACCTGCATAAGGCGATGCAGGACATGTCAAAAGAGGGGAACCAAAGGGGTGCCAGAGGGTCTGGGGGTTCGGACCGTGACACAGATGAAGAATGAGCTATTCCAATGAGCTCATTCTCCATCTGCGCCTGACGATATTCTAAAAATAATAATATCATTCAAAGGCTGGTGTTAAGTGATTACACTTCAGCACAATCACTTAACACATTAATCTAAACACACCATAAAATCCCATACTCGCTTCAGATCTCTTGGTGCAGAGAGCGTCGAGATCTGTCGCAGTCTAAGAAGAATAATATCATTCAAAGGCTGGTGTTAAGTGATTACACTTCAGCACAATCACTTAACACATTAATCTAAACACACCATAAAATCCCATACTCGCCTCAGATCTCTCGGTGCAGAGAGCATTGAGATCCGCTGCAGTCTTGCTCCATGGACAGCTGAACACTAGAAACAAGTAGCTATGCGTTTCCTACTGTAGTACCTTCCAGATCTCACTTGTATGAGCTCGCGTCTGTCTCCATGGAGTCCTATGGAATCCCGGAGTTGATAACAGCAGGGGTGATTAGTGTTCTTGGTGTTATAAACTTGCAGCTGCTGAGAAAGCAGCCTGGTCATAATACAGACGTTAAAGGTGAGCAAATGGAAAACGTCTGACGCACAAGTTTTCTGTTTTCGCCTTGCCTTTAACGTTTAAGATGGGATCTGGCCCAAGATTTTCCTGATGCAGATAAACATAGAATGGTGCTTTATTTTAACATTGTGGAGGAACCAATAAGAAATGATGATACATTAATTATTAGAATTTTTCTAATTACTAGACAGAAATGGCAGAAATTATATTTAATTCTAGTTACGTCCGGTGACGGTAAAGGAGAGTAACTGCTGGATGTTCTCAAAAAGCTGAGACAGTACTTTTATATGCAATCCTTTCCAATGATTTAAAGAGAATCATGATGTAGATTGACACTTTCGGGCACAATTGAACACTGCATGATCTGTTAAGTTATTCCCTGGCTATAGTGTGAAAACACATCTTTTGTTGATGCTGTAAGGACGTAGCCTGGCACATGCATATATTCATAACGGTACATCTGTTAAAAACTGCAAGCCTTCCTGCTGTATCTCTTAGAATACACTCATAGATAGCTCTTTGCAATGTGAAGCCATATGTAGAATTTCTGACCTATCAGCTCTCACATTACTTGAGCGCTCTAATGACCTGCGTTTATGCTCATCTCACAAATAAGTGGTGCATACTTAATGAAATATCCATTTGATGTCACAAGGGGTTATTCAAAGAGCACTGAATTGGCCACGAAATTGCGCCGAACAGTGAATTTCTTTATACAGGGCAAATCGTGGCCATTCAGCTATTCCAAAAGCTGGCGATTCGCCAACTTCCCCATAGAGAAGTAATGGTTAAACAATTCAGAGAACCCCGAAATGTCAGTGAATTGCCCTGATTTTCAGTGGTTTTGTTCAACAGGTTTAAACAGGCGAATCCCATAGGTTTAAATTTTTTTTTAAAATCCCTGTTTTTCTTAAATATTTATTCAACCATTTAATCTTTTCATTTGCAGCAAAAAGTCTATTTTTTTTGGGGATTATTTTCAGCAAATTCTTTTTCTCCAATTTATTAAAATGGTAGGTTTATTTTTTCTGTAACAGACCTTTTTATTTTTACTCATAGGACCTTATATATTATTCCCAGACATTTCTTGCAGTATTTTTTTTTTTTTAAAAAAATGCCTTTTAAAATTTGCAGTGTTTGTCTTTTTTTAATCCTTCGGCGGGTTGTCGGTGGTCTGTCCGGTGGGTCGTCGGCATTTTTCAGATCGATTTGGTGGTCAGTGCAGTGGATCGGTGGTTTTTCGGATCAATTAGGCAGTTTTTTGGATCGATTCTGCAGGGTTTTTTAACGATTCAGCCTTTTTTTGATTCATTCGGCGGCTTTGCAGCATTTTTTCAGATGCGTTTGGTGGGTCGATTCGCTGCACTTCGGGGACCCTGCGGTGAATGCTAAATTCACAGCAGGGCCGCCGAATTGAACTCGCTGAAGTGCGGCGAACAGGAGGGCCCTGAAATGTCGGTGACATTTGTGCAATCTGAATAACTCTGACAGTTTGATTCGAAACAATAAGGGCTATATTCCGGCATACCTTTTAATCATCGCCATCGAGTGGCCAAAGTTTTTAAAGAAACGTCACCAGATTTTTAAAGACTGTTGTACACGGAGGATGTAAATTAGTTATAAATCACTTCAAACAATTCCATTGCCATTGTTTAAAGTGAAAATTGTCTACGTTTTTTTATGATACATGAACGCAAAATGTATTTGATCTTAAAGTTAGTGAGCCTGAATTGCCTTCACCCCTTAAGGCCTGTGTCAGACGAATGCAGTGATCACGTCCGTGTTGCTGCACAGTTTAACGTCCGTCGTAACATAGAATCATGAGCAATAGAGACCCGCACACTAAGTGCGTCCGCACCGAACTGCCTACGCACCGAACTGCGTACGCACATCGCACGTGGAAAACGGACACAAGTTACGCCAGAACGTCAAACCGCTAGAACGGACACGCGGAGTGCGCGACGTCCGCGACGTCCGCGTAGCGTTCTGTGTGAGTGATGAGATGTCAGATGGACCGCATTTACGACGTTCAGCACTTTGACGCACGCAATGGCTTTTCATATTCTTTTCAAATTTTTATCAGTTTTCATATTAATTTTGTTTCCCATAGTTCCTTTTTTTTTTCTACGTCCGGCAAGAAAAACGGATCGTGTGGTGTTTGCAGTATCTTCCGTCAGTACGTCCGTCCGTTGTGCACGCACGCACAGTGCGCTCATCGGACATTAGCCTAAAAGAGCACTTTAAAGGTTTTTAAAATACACCATAAGCGATCCATACTGGTAATAGAAGTATTTTAGCAATTTAAACTTTTTTTCTCCTAGTATGAGTTAATGTACCTAGCCTTCAGGATACTGCAGGCTCTACTTCCTGTTCTGAATTTTCATTGTTCTAAGTCAGTGGTTTCCAACTACAGTCCTCAAGTACCCCAACAGGTCATGTTTGCCAGGTACCTGAAGCACAGGTGATATGATTTGCTGCTCAGTGATTGCAGGATTCAGTCTCTATTTCCCCAAGGCAATCCTCAAAACCTGGCCTGTTAGAGGTACTTGAGGAGCGCGGTTGGGAACCACTGTTCTAAGTAGAAGGTGAGCGTTTCTGCTGTTCTAGTAGGAGGATTGCTATCGGGTTACAGAGATTTGTTAGTGTCCAATTGCACTACAAATAGATTCTATTAGTATCTATTTAAGGTTTTGATGCATATTATTATTAATCTTTATTTATAACGGGCCAGCATATTCCGCAGCGCAGTATAGACAGGGTTACAATACATTGAACAACATTTGACAGACCGGTACAGGAGGAGACGAGGGCCCTATTCCCGTAGGAACTCACAATCGTGAAGGGTTGGGGGTGGAAACAGGAGGAGAGGACTGCAAGGTGAGAGTGATGGACTGCTAGGTGAGAGTGATGGACGGCAAAGTGAAAGTGATGGACTGCAAGGTGAGAGTGATGGACTGCAAGGTGAGAGTGATGAACTGCCAAAGGACAAATGATTTAGGTAAACTAAAAAAATGGTCGGAGCTGTGGCAATTGAGTTTTAATGTGGATAAGTGCAAGATAATGCACCTGGGGCGTAAAAACCCAAGGGCTGAATATAGAATATTTGATACAGTCCTAACCTCAACATCTGAGGAAAGGGATTTAGGCTAGGGTCAAACGAAAGCATTTTTACATGCGAACGTAAAAAAGTGCATCCGAACGCATTGACGTATTTTTTCACGGAATACGCGACAACGGTCATACGATGCGCATTTTCGTGCGTGATTTTTTACGTATCCAAACCAGGAAACTTTGGGTGTCTGGACGTTATGTTGGCCGGACACGAGCAGGGTCTGACGTCTCCAAATCACGCACACACGCCGCTAGCGGACGCAGCGAACTCTGTACGTCCGTACTAGAGGTTCTGTGTTCTCGAAAAAATGCGTTCATTTTCCACTTGCGTTGCGCGGCCGGACTTTCGTGCGACCGTACTTCGTATATTGGCCGTCATTGCCCGTCATTTGCTGCTAGTGCGGCCGTAATTAAGTGCGCTAGAACGCACGTTAAAAGTGCGCTGGTCTGACCCCAGCCTTAGGGGTTATTATTGCAGAGGATGTAAGGGTAAGTAGTCAATGTAATAGAGCAGCAGGAAATGCTAGCAGAATGCTTGGTTGTGTAGGGAGAGGTATTAGCAGTAGGAAAAGGGAAGTGCTCATGCCACTGTACAGAGCACTGGTGAGACCTCACTTGGAGTACTGTGTGCAGTACTGGAGACCGTATCTCCAGAAGGATATAGACATGTTAGAGAGAGTTCAGAGAAGGGCTACTAAAATGGTGTACGGCTTGAAGGAGAAAAGTTACCAGGAAAGGCTTAATGATCTTAACATGTACAGCTTGGAAAAAAGACGAGACAGAGGAGATATGATAGAAACATTTAAATACGTAAAGGGAATCCACAAGGTAGAGGACGGGAGTATATTTAAAAGGAAACAAAGTAGCAAAACAAGAGGACATAGTCTTAGATTAGAGGGGCAAAGGTTTAAAAGTAACATCAGGAAGCATTATTTTACTGAGAGGGTGGTGGATACATGGAACAGCCTTCCAGTTGAAGTGGTAGAGGCCAAAACAGTAATTGAATTTAAGCAGGCATGGGATAGGCATAAGGCTATCCTAAACAAAAGATAAATCCAGGTAAAGTATCCATGTAATTGGGCAGACTAGATGGGCCGAAAGGTTCTTATCTGCCGACATTTTTCTATGTTTCTATGTGAGAGTGATGGACTGGTTGCGTCAGTGAGTCGGGTGAGTCGGCTTATCATAAAAATGTGTACATAATGTAGACCCTATTTTATAATCACTACATAATTCTTTCATCTTTTACAAAATAAATATATGTAAATGAGAATGGTCCCTTTCCATATAGCTAAGGATATTTGTTGCTTTATATGGGAGAGATGGGCAAGCTTGGTCTTTGTTTTATGAACGGTGTTATTTTTTTCTTCTTCTTAAGAACCATGGGGATACATTTTCTTCCATCCTCCCCAGGCAATAAAAGAATGAAATAGTCCTACACCTGCTTATCTGCAAAACTATACATCTCTTGCCATTCATTTGTTCCACAATGGAAAGACACTAGGATCTGTAAATCCATCGGTATCACTTCGTTGGCAGATGGCGTGTGTCTGTGTGACTCTGTAAGGATTTCTTGGAGGAATGAGGAGGTTGACAGTGACATCTCCTCTACCTGATTGTTGCAGCATATGTTGGCCTCCATGCCTTTATGGCCTCAGGGCAATGGGTGGCAGACTCATAACAAGGCAGATGGACAACTGTAACCAGTTGTGGTTCAGTAGCACAGGGGAGAGCGGAGAAGAGTGGTGGCTGCGGGGAACCAGATGGGTTATCAGGCAGATGGACAAAGTGAAGAGCCTGAGGCTGTGTGCTAAACATGTGCAAATTAGGTGGGGGGAGGATAGTGGGAAATCCAACAGAGGAATTGTCGCCTATGATATTGTAATGGACACTTAAAGCACAATTAACTTCCATCCCTCAACTTGCCTTTTTGCGTTTATATTCTTAATGACAGTTGTAGTCTATATTTTGTTTCACTTTTATTATAATGTTTGTTATTCATTTTTTAACTGGATTATTCTTCACCTCCTTCTTACTAGAACTTGTTCTGTGTGTTTAACTTGTATGTATATTTGTTAGTCTGTCTCACCCATTGTACAGCGCCACGGAAACACGTTGGCGCTTTATAAACAATTGTAACTGTAATAATCATAGCTGTCTATTACAAAATGGACTTGATGAGCCAAATATATTTCTTGGTGGTGTGAATAAATTACTCGACATCCCACATGGAATATTTTAATAATTATCCAAGTAAATTAAATTCTGTCGGTGTCTCCAGTTTCTAATAAATATAAGAATCCTGCCCTCTCCCTGGCTCTTGTAATGCTGCGGTAAGGTTTGTTTAACCTTTTGCTACAGAGAGGGTTGGGCTTGCTCTTTGTAGTTTCTTTACAGTAATACAGGGTGACTGGTCTAAGATTTCACAGAGAATATAGTTTTCTTCCCTGGGGTCACTAATCATGCGTTAAAACGGTAAGGAGTCGAACGACTGGTGAGCTGCCGGCCCCTCCCCCACCATGGCATATCGACGATATGGAACATTTTACAAGACCTCTCTCCCCTCAAGCCCTCTTATGTGGCTAAATGGGAGAGAGATCTCCAACTCAACTTCACTGACGAGGAATGGGCACAAATGTTTACACTTGATACTGCATGTTCTACGGCAACCCGTGCTCTGGAGACGGCCTATAAATTACTGTCACGATGGTACAGGGCTCCCTCCTCAATTGCTGTTTACTCGGCTACACCGAACGCCTCCTGCTGGAGATGTAAGGCCCCGAACGCCGATCTGCTGCATGTCTGGTGGTCATGCCCAGTGATTCAGCCATTCTGGAATCAAGTTCACGATGCCATTTGTAAAGTATCTAGCTCCCCACCGGCTTTTACACCGGCTGACATGCTGCTCCATCACACACCTCTGCCCGTTGACACATACAAGCGCTCTCTTGACACGGCTACTGAACGCCACCAAGGCGCTCATTCCAAGACATTGGAAATCCCCCAATGCCCCTGCAAAGTCCAGCACCTCAGAGAAATAGAGGATTTGATGCACCAATCCTCGGGCACTATTGTCACTGGTTCTACTGGTCTGACTCTGGCTGTCCCCCGATGCCCCTAGATCGCCCCTGTTAATCCCCGGTGCTAGGAGAGTGACCCCCCCCACCACTCCCCCCTCCTGAAAGACTTCCCTTTTTATACTTCACACCTTTTCTGTTCATTACGGCCCTGATAGCTCCTGCTGTCGGGCCCACTGTATTAATGTTTATGTATACAGCGTTTCATGTATCTACCTCCAGTACATACGTCACTCCAGTACCCACAACGGCGCTGATATAGCTTATAATGTGTTGCATGTTTTATATGACTTCTTTCCATGTTGTACAAATACTCCCATGAACAATGTGACGTTTGCCTTCTATTCTGTAATGTAAAAACCTTAATAAACTTTGTTACAATAAAAAAAAATTAAAAAAACACTAAGGAGAATTGTATGGTAATTTTCCTCGTTCTTGTATTTCAATGTAAAATCAAATTCACACGTCCGTGGTAGGAAAGTTTTAAAAACAAGATTATTGTGGTGGCGAAATAGCATTTTGAAGAAATATCTTTATTAATGATGTGATGCATTGGAGGTCTTATCTGGATTTATCAAATTTTAAATCTGATTTCACCACATAATCCCGTAAATTAAATTACTAGAATGTTCAGTAAAAATATTTATTCTGACTTATTAAGAGGACATATTCGCTTAATGTTACTTTTCTTTCCTATTCCAGATCCATCAGTCAAAAGATTGTAACCCATCAATTAGGACAATGACACAACGCTCATTTTGGACCTTCCAATTTCTTGTGCTTCTCCATGTGGTCTGCACCATTGACGTTCCACTGGATCGTAAGTTACAGCGGGCATGAAGAAATAACTGACATCATAGAATCTGATATTTGATGTCTGTCACCTTCCCATATGCACATTAAATATAGAATTTCAACGCCAGAAATAGATTAATAAGTTTAGATCTGGTAAATGGTCACCATTAATCAGAGGGTGTTTCTGAATTTTAAATCGTTTTCTCCCACACACACTTTATTGTTATGTGCTTTTTGATTTTATAATGTTGTTCCCTCATCATAGAATTAGTCCTTTGGTCATCACAGGCCAGTGATCACATTATCTATGTATCTATACTGGCCCTCGTCATGCAGTACAGAGATGGAAATGTTTTGTGTTATTCAGATGTAGCTTTCTCTAGTGTTGACAGATAACGGTGGTCCTTTGCCCCCTCATTATGTTCATACAATAGCCTTCTGACCTCGTCAAATCCAGTCGTTCGGTCACAGAGGCTTGAAGTCCTCACACAATAAGTACGGAGGCAGAACATCCCTACAGGTGGCAGACGGGGAGTCGTAGAGCAGCTGGGTCTCTGCACTTGGCCAAATCCCACCCCTTTGTATTGAGAAAGTTGACCCCGTCTCATAATCAATAAGAGACAGAATCTCAAGGTTGTCAACCTCTCAAATGTAAAAAATATAGAAATAAAATTCACAAAGGATTTTACATAGTGCAACAGCTATACTATACGAAATAGTCTTTGTTTTGTCAATCCTAAAAAAAAAATACAAAAGTCTAAAGTCAAAACTTCTGGTATCAGCTGTCTGTTGTGTTGGTAGCTGGTGATGAAGAGAGATGTCAGTTAAGGTTTACAACCTACTTAAAGAATTTGAACCAACATATCTTTGATTTATTTAACTTTTCTTAGATAAGAGTTTTGTAGAACTGTTTATTTCAGGCATATTGTATATGTATGTAATAGATAATTGAATGTATGTTTTCATATACATCCAATCACTCTCTTCATCCTGCCACTTCCATTTTGCAATATTTCCAAAATATGTCTGTTTCTGAACACTGACACAACTAAGCAACTAATCCATGCCCTTGTACTTTCCCAACTTGACTATTGTAATAACCTACTAACTGGCCTTCCTCTCTTGCTCGCTTTCAATCCATCCTTAATGCCTTTGCCAGGCTTATCCACCTTACCCATCACTCCGTTTCTAGGAGTCCCTTCACTTGTTTCCTATTCATAATAGAATTATATTCAAAATGTTCACCCTTACTATACCAATGCCACTCCCCACTACTTGTCCTCATTATACACTAAATACACTCCTGCCCAATCTATAAGATTGAAGAGTGACCTTCAATTTACAAATCCTATCTTCTCCTCTTCCCACACTAAACTGCAGGACCTCTCAATTTTGGCACCCACCCTCTAGAATGCGCTTCTTCATTCCATCAGACTTTCCCCTACTCTGCCTTCTTTCAAATGTTTCTAAAGACATTTCTGTTCAGGGAAGTTTACTACTCAACTCACATTGCATTCCACTTAACTGAACTATTGCCATCATCCAACTCTGTATTAACATCGTTCTTACCCTTGCAGTCCTCTCCTTCTGTTTCTCATCCCTCCACCTACCTAGATTGTAAATTCCTACAGGAACAGGGCCCTCAATTCCTTCTGTATCTTACATCCGTCCTTTCTTAATCATGACTCTGCTAAAATGCTCATCCAAACTCTTATTATCTCCCGCCTTGACTACTGTAACCTCCTTCTCTCTGGCCTTAAAAGATCCCAGATTCTCCCTCTGCAGTCTGTAATGAACACCTGTGCCTGACTCATCCACCTCACCTTCTGCACCTCTCACACCTCACCCCTTTGTCAATCTCTACACTGGCTCCCTGTTTCCTTTAGAATCCAATTCAAAATATTGGTCCTCACATACAAAGCTCTCCATAACCGCGGCCCTTCCTACATCTCCTCCCTTATTAGCAGGTACATCCCATCCCGACCACTCCGCTCTGCCAATGATCTGATGCTATCAGCTCCTCGTACCCGAACCCCAACTCCCGCCTTCAGGACTTCTCCCGAGCTGCGCCCTTTCTATGGAACTCCCTCCCCCCGCAACATCAGGCTCTCCCCGTCTCTCCAGTCCTTCAAGACATCGCTGAAAACCGTTGGCTCAATCCCGAATTCCCCATTGTCCATCTCTTGCTCCTTCTTCCCACACTGCCCACATGCACCCCGTTACTTCTTGTACTCTATTCACCCTGACCTAGCATGTCACTCCTCTCCTCTTAGATTGTAAGCTCTCGTGCAGGATCTTCTCTCCTACTGTTTGGTGTGTGTAATGTAATGTGTATCTATATTTGTTATTCTGTCTCTCCCATTCTACAGCGCTAAGTCACCTGTTTGGCGCTTTATAAATGCTTGTAACCGTAACTTGTCTCAGAATATTTTACCACTATATTGGGCCGACTGTACAGCGCTCTGTTATATGCGCTTTATAAATAAAGCAAAATAATAATATGCTGCCATAATGTGCAAAAAAAATTCTACAGTGTGCGGATTACCAAGAGCATTCAGGCGATGATGCTGGCTAATGGTATTCACTTCAGAGTCCACAGGACTACATCTATTAGTCCCATGAGAATTAGAAGTGTCGCCTGTATGCAATCTCTCAATTGTGCAGAGTTTTGGTGGATTGTCACTGAAGGGCTATTTGACCTTGGTGTCCTTCTGATAGCAGCAAGAGCAGGCAATGAATCCTGCTCACATCATAATGTGACACACTAGATTTAGAAATTTCCTCTGACACTAGAGACTAGTACATCCCACGCCAGATCAACGTTTGTGGTACTTTTCTCTGGTGTTTTCAAAGCGGGATATCAGCCAAAGAAAAAATCCAGGTCAAAACAATACAATGGAGCCTGATGACGTATATCATTGATGGCAAACTCAACTTTGGCACCCCAGATCTTTTGAAACTTTATGCCCCATGTAGGGATAGACAGATATAATTTTTTCAGAACCCATACAGATACAGATTATCGGCAGCCTTTTTGACCGATAGCAAATTTCTGGTGCCGATATTCTGCACATTTAAAGTTGTGAAAAAAATAAAGCAAATCTGACATTATGCCATTAACTGAATGTGTTTAAGAACATTTTAAACATCGCACTGTGCTGATTTGATTTATTCAATTTAATAAAAAAGAAAATATTTTCATTTAAGCTTTTTATTTTTATAAACCACATGGTCATGTCTAAACTCTGGCCTTTGCAATGATACCTCATAAGGCTCTGTAGATATGTTCTTGAACCCAGGACATACTTGAAAACGAGAGAAATCTCAATGTATCCTTCCTGGTAAAATCCTTTATAAATAAATAAATATGGGGTTGCCAACCATGGCCCTCCAGTTTTGGAACTACATCTCCGATGATGCTCTGCTACTCATTACGTTGGTAGAACTTCCCGGAAAATATAGTTCCAAAACATCTGAAGGGCCAGAGTTACTGGCCCTTGCTGTAGGACATATGGTACCAGAAATACATGGATCCATTTCTGTATAGGGAATTTCCTGTCAGATGGGATGGAAACCCCAGTTCTGCTGTCACCACGCTCATGCACAACACCGTCAGTGAGCAGGGGAAGTCCTACAGTGAGGTCTGACAACCAATACGTCAGCCTGCTGTGGGAGAAGCCCCAAATCAGCACCGTATCCACACCGATCTGTGGGATTTCACGTGTTGCGGGTGCAGTGAGCCACCGTGGTCAGTTATCCGCAAATATCAGCAAATATAAGGCAGATACTGATTGTCGGTAATTTCCTAAATATTGGCTACTGATAATCGGCAAAGCTGATAATCACAATATGCCAAGTTAACACTGAGAAACAAATGATTTGTCAGGCATGTAAGTATCCAAGCAGGCTAGGATTCTTCGTTATTTCATTATTCCCTTATGCAGTTCCAAAATGGTGATCATAGAGGGAATAGAATTTAACATACGAAAAATGAACAATATTTATTGTGCTTACAATGTTAAACTATTCGACCGCATATATAAAATCATATCACCCAGCTCCAGCGATGTGCAGCTCTATCGAACCCTATTACAGCTGGCCCAGACCCTGTCAATCGACGCGTTTCATCTATCCGACTTTTTCATGAGTGACCCCCAAATAGTTCATACAGATATATATATATCCCCACAGTAATGAAGAATATAACACAAAAATTTATGTATTGACACAATGTGTCATTTTCTTGTAATGTGGTATAATAATCTTTTTTTATATCACTATTTATATCTCCAATTTATATGCAAATATCCATGGAATTGAATTATCTATAGAGGGCGGCCCTTCGTTCCTGGTCTCTTATGATGGGGATATTGTGGTTTAAGCTGAGATGCAGTGAAGAAGGGATCACCGTTGCCAAGGGAGCCACCTGGACTCACAATAAGCATTATCCGGAAGTTCTAAATGGCGCGGATGTGACGTCTTGGGGAGAAGGCGTCCTAGGACACCGGAAATGCATGGGCGTGAATGGCGATTGCGGAGCAATTGAGAGCAGCTGCCAAAAGTTTTCTTCATTACTGTGGGGATATATATCTGCAGTGGAGGCTCCTCCATAGGAGCACATGAGCACGTGAACCCCCAATCCCCAGCACAAAAATAAATAAAAATAATTTTAAAAAAGGTGCATAAGAAGATTTATTTTATCTTATGTTTTCTGGGGTGGGAGGGGTGTTGTCAGTTGGGGGAGCCTGGAGGTCATGTGATGCCCCCAAGGCTCAGCAACAGGCAGTCAACAACATAAAAAAAAACCACAACCCTTTTTCCTATCGCACGTGCGGTAGGAAACCAGGGAACCAGGGTAGATAAGAAGATCTTTCTTTGCATGTGCAAAGCTCCGCCTCCCATGCACGTCACATACCCAGCTCAATCGCACAGCTCTCACTGTGCGATTGTCCCAGGCCTGTTCTCATGTCAGTCTGAGCGAGGCTCCTCCTCCTGCACTCCCACCAGTGACATCACTAAGGCGCGACCCACCCTCTATACATGGCCACAATTATCAGGAGAACCAGGAACCCTGCCTTGCACAGCCCAGCTCCTGAATCCCTTCAGGAGCTGTAGGCTCTCCCCCCCCCTCAGTGCCTTCATCATTCAGGGCATCAAGGGACTGACTGACTGCCTGTCTGTCTGTCTCCCAGCATCAACCAGCATGCTGGCCCCACCCTCTCGAGCCCAGCAGCTGTAGGTCCTGGCAGGCAGATAAACAGACCAGATTCTCTGTCACAAGCTCTCTATTTTATTCACCATTATCTCTGTGTCTTTCCATCTCTCTCTATTACATTCTCCTCCCCTTTCTTCTCCCTTTCCCTCAATCTCTCCTTCACTTCTTCCCTCACTCCTTCTTCCCTCCACTTTTCTCTCTCTCCCCTGTCCAACACATTGGTTTCCCTCTTTTAGGTTGATTTGTGACTCCCACAGACGTCACACAGACATCACACAGATACAGGCAACTCCTACATACCGCACATTACTGTGAGATTTATTGCCGTGGAGCTCTGTCATACACTCATACACCGCACATTACAGTGAGTTTTATTGCTGTGGAGCTCTGAGACGCAGTGAAGAAGGGATCACCGTTGTCAAGGGAGCCGCCTGGACTCACAATAAGCATTATCCGGAAGTTCTAAATGGCGCGGATGTGACGTCTTGGGGAGAAGGCGTCCTAGGACACCGGAAACACACCACACATTACTGTGAGATTTATTGCTGTGGGGCTCTGTGATACGCTCATACACACCGCACATTACAGTGAGTTTTATTGCTGTGGAGCTCTGTGATACACTCATACACCACTAGGGCTGAGCCGAACACTCCCTGAGTTCGGTTCGAGCCCGAACCCGAACTTCCCATTTGTTCGGGACCGAACCCGAACCCCCATGCAAGTCAATGGGGCTGAAAATTTGGTTTTTTAGAGTGCCCTCCAAGAGGGCATATATGCTACATATTTGCCATAAAAGGTGTTTGGGGGTCCGGGTAGTGCCCTGGGGGACAGGAAACAAGGACAAAAAGTTTTAAAAAAAACGTTTTTAAAGGGACAGTGAGTTTTCCATGAAATAAGGGTTAAAAATAAAAACGAAAAATTCCTTCAAATATCGTGCCTAGGAGGTCCCCATAACCTGCCCATGAAGTGGCGGATTTCTAGGATATATAGAAACACTTAAAAACAAATAAATGACGTTTCATATGACGGTAAATGCTTTTCCTTTAATCTATCCATAAACAAATGTTTGGGGCGGCAGCCTGTATGAAAAGACATTTTAGGACGCGCAGAAAAAGTTTAGTGTTTTTTTGGGCTCAATTATTGTGAAACTTATGCAGGCTTTGGATGAAAGTAACAATAGGTGCTTTAAAATTGGGCTTTTAGCGTCGGCAACAGTGCCGTCACACCGTAACCCCTCTGAGGATATGAATCTAATACAGGCGTCAATGGCAGTGCACCTAGATATTATGCCTTTAGTGCCAGGCATGCAAGTACTATCATACAGTAACCCCTCTGTGGTATTGTGGAAGAGTGCAGGGGTGGACCATGCGGTCCTATATTGAAAAGTGTTTTTTTTTATCTGTTAATGGGCGTCAGTGCACCCAGATATTGTGCCTTTAATGCCAGGCCATCAAGTATCATCATACAGTAACCCCTCTGTAGTATTGTGGAAGAGTGCAGGGGTGTACCATGTGGTCCTATATTACATAGTTACATAGTTATATAGGCTGAAAAAAGACATGCGTCCATCGGGTTCAGCCTCTCCCACATAACCTACTGCTGTTGATCCAAAAGAAGGCAAAAAACCCAGTCTGAAATGCTCGCCAATATGCAACATACTGGGAAAAAATTCCTTCTTGACCCCAGAATGGCAGTCAGATTTCTCCTTGGATCAAGAAGCTTTTACCCACATATTAAATATTATAACCCTTAATATTCTGTGTCTGCAGGAAGTCATCCAGTCGTTTTTTAAAAGTCTGTACAGACTCAGACCCAACCACCTCAACAGGCAGAGAATTCCACAGCTTTATTGTTCTCACCGTAAAATAACCCTTCCTATGCTTTAAGCTAAATTTTCTTTCTTCCAGTCTAAATGGATGACCCCTTGTCCTATGTATAGTCCTGTTAATGAATAGGTTATCAGACAATGGTTGATAATGGCCCCGTATATATTTATATAAGGTTATCAGATCCCCTCTAAGGTGCTGTTTCTCTAAACTAAACAGGTTTAAGCTTGTTAGTCTTGCATCATAACTTAACCCTTCCATTCCCCTTATTAATTTAGTTGCCCGTCTCTGCACTTTTTCTAACGCTATAATATCTTTTTTTAAGACCGGTGCCCAAAATTGCACGGCATATTCAAGGTGCGGCCTGACCATTGATTTATACAGAGGCAAAATTATGTTTTCATCCCGTGAGTGAACTCCCCTTTTAATGCATGCCAATACTTTGCTTGCCTTGGCAGCTGCTGTTTGACATTGCACATTGTTACTTAGTTTGAAGTCTATGATTATTCCCAAATCCTTCTCCTGCTTGGATTTCCCTAACTCCGTACCATTTAGGGTATAAATTACTTGTGTGTTCTTCACTCCAAAGTGCATAACTTTGCATTTATCTACATTAAATTTCATCTGCCATTTAAGTGCCCAGTCCCCCAATCTATCTAAATCCCTCTGCAGCGAAGTAACATCCTGCTCACATTGTATTACTTTTCCTAGTTTTGTGTCATCTGCACAAATTGAAAAGTGTTTTTTTTTATCTGTTAATGGGCGTCAGTGCACCCAGATATTGTGCCTTTAATGCCAGGCCATCAAGTATCATCATACAGTAACCCCTCTGTAGTATTGTGGAAGAGTGCAGGGGTGTACCATGTGGTCCTATATTACATAGTTACATAGTTATATAGGCTGAAAAAAGACATGCGTCCATCGGGTTCAGCCTCTCCCACATAACCTACTGCTGTTGATCCAAAAGAAGGCAAAAAACCCAGTCTGAAATGCTCGCCAATATGCAACATACTGGGAAAAAATTCCTTCTTGACCCCAGAATGGCAGTCAGATTTCTCCTTGGATCAAGAAGCTTTTACCCACATATTAAATATTATAACCCTTAATATTCTGTGTCTGCAGGAAGTCATCCAGTCGTTTTTTAAAAGTCTGTACAGACTCAGACCCAACCACCTCAACAGGCAGAGAATTCCACAGCTTTATTGTTCTCACCGTAAAATAACCCTTCCTATGCTTTAAGCTAAATTTTCTTTCTTCCAGTCTAAATGGATGACCCCTTGTCCTATGTATAGTCCTGTTAATGAATAGGTTATCAGACAATGGTTGATAATGGCCCCGTATATATTTATATAAGGTTATCAGATCCCCTCTAAGGTGCTGTTTCTCTAAACTAAACAGGTTTAAGCTTGTTAGTCTTGCATCATAACTTAACCCTTCCATTCCCCTTATTAATTTAGTTGCCCGTCTCTGCACTTTTTCTAACGCTATAATATCTTTTTTTAAGACCGGTGCCCAAAATTGCACGGCATATTCAAGGTGCGGCCTGACCATTGATTTATACAGAGGCAAAATTATGTTTTCATCCCGTGAGTGAACTCCCCTTTTAATGCATGCCAATACTTTGCTTGCCTTGGCAGCTGCTGTTTGACATTGCACATTGTTACTTAGTTTGAAGTCTATGATTATTCCCAAATCCTTCTCCTGCTTGGATTTCCCTAACTCCGTACCATTTAGGGTATAAATTACTTGTGTGTTCTTCACTCCAAAGTGCATAACTTTGCATTTATCTACATTAAATTTCATCTGCCATTTAAGTGCCCAGTCCCCCAATCTATCTAAATCCCTCTGCAGCGAAGTAACATCCTGCTCACATTGTATTACTTTTCCTAGTTTTGTGTCATCTGCACAAATTGAAAAGTGTTTTTTTTTATCTGTTAATGGGCGTCAGTGCACCCAGATATTGTGCCTTTAATGCCAGGCCATCAAGTATCATCATACAGTAACTCCTCTGTGGTATTGTGGAAGAGTGCAGGGGTGGACCATGTGGTCCATTATTGAAAAGTTTTTGATCTGGTAATGGGCGTCAGTGCACCCAGATAGTGTGCCTTTGGTGCCAGGCCAGCAAGTATCATCATACAGTAACCCCTCTGTGGTATTGTGGAAGAGTGCAGGGGTGGACCATGTGGTCCTATATTGAAAAGTTTTTTTTTTTTTTTTTAATGGGCGTCAGTGCAGCCAGATATTGTGCCTTTCATGGCAGCAAGTGCATTCACACCGTAACCCTTTTGTGGTATTGTGGAAGAGTTCAGTGCTGGAGGTTTTGTGAATGCAGAAGAGGACATCCCCTATCTATTCCATTACTTCAGCATCAGGGGATTGATAGCTGCTGATCCAGGACTGATTCATTTTTATAAATGTCAGCCGGTCTACAGAGTCGGTGGACAGACGCACTCTTTTGTCTGTGACAAAACCTCCAGCGGCACTGAACGTCCTTTCAGAAAGCACGCTAGTTGAAGGGCAACCTAGTAGCTGCATAGCATATTGGCTAAGTTCTGGCCAGTGATCCAATCTCAACACCCAGTAAGCCAGTGGATCATCTGCTGGAAAGGTATCCAGGTCTGCCCTTGCCCCTAGGTAGTCCTGCACCATATGGTGAAGACGCTGGCAATGGGTGCTTACATTTGACATCCCTGGGTGTCGAGGACTAAAAAAATGTAAAAATGCATCAATCAAGCGGCCCTGGCCTTCACCACTATTCCTCTGATCATCCGCAGCCTCAGAAGCACGTGTGTCAGCACTTGGTAATCTACCAGTGCCTGGAAAGGTGTTACACAAGTGTCGCTTTAGAGCGTCCTCAAGTTTTTTCATCCTGTGCTCCCTCTGTGCGGGCAGGATGAGCTCTGCAACTTTACCCTTGTATAGTGGATCAAGAAGGGTTGCCAACCAGTAATGATCCCTCTCCTTGATAGCACGAATCCTGGGGTCCTTTAGCAGGCTTTGCATCATTAGGGAGCCCATGCAGCGTAGGTTGGAGGTGGCATTAGCTTCCGAGTCTTCCTGGTCAATGAGGATGACCGTATCGTGCACTTCCTCCTCCCAGCCACGCACTAGCCCTTGTGTTTCTGGGCACACGAAACCCTCCCTTGAGGAATCCCCACCTTCAATGCCCCCACTACTTAAATATTCTGCCTCCTCCTCCTCCTGTCTGATCTGAGTAGGACCTGCTGGAAAGCTGTCTGCGGAAAGACTGGGGCCTTGAGAGCTAGGGAAGGCCTCCTCTTCCTCCTGCTGCTCTGCCTCTAGAGCCACATCTATAATTCCCTGCAGAGTGTACTCCAGCAGGAACACTAAAGGAATTGTGTCACTGATGCATGCACTGTCCCTGCTCACCATCCTCGTTGGAAATGTTGTATGTGTTCACTAACCCATGTATACATGCTCTGCATCGTCTGATCTAACCTGATCACTTGCTGGCGTAGGTCAGTTTCTCCTAATACCCGGGGATCCCCCCCTCAACCTAGTTATCAAAGGGGTGGGATAACCGAACATCATCTTGTATGGGCTCAATTTTAGGAGTGAGGTAGGGCTGCTTCTCACATGCGGTAGAACAATTGGCAACACATCCAGCCATTTCAGTGATGTTTCTTGGCATATTTTAGCCATCAATGTCTTTGAATTTCTATTCATGCTTTCCTCTTTTCCAGAGCTTTGAAATCTGTATGCAGAGTGCAGTTTCCAGGTGATTCTTAACAATCGGGCGAGCTGCTGCAAACAACTTTGTATGAAGGCTGGGCCATTGTCTGATCCGATTTCAAGAGGCAGTCCATACCTTGGGATAATTTTCTCTCGAGGCACCTTACTACCTCTGCAGTCTTGTCTGTTCGAGTTGGGTAGGCTTCAACCCATCCCATTAGTGTGCATACTAGCACCAGTAGATATTTATATCCTTTGCATGGTGGGAGAACAGTAAAGTCAATTTGTAGGGAGGACATTGGAGATAATCCAACCGATAATACTCCTGGTGGTTGTACTATCCCTTGCTTTGGGTTGTTCTTAGCACAAGTGACACATTGTTGCGCAATTAGTCTGCAGACGGAGGTGAGTCCAGGAACGTAGAAGTGCGGTTCTAGTTGTTGCTCCATGGCTGTCTTTCCTCCATGTGTTCTAGAATGCAGGGCCCGGACAATTTCAGGTGCCAGGGTGGCTGGTAAGACAATTCTTTCACTCTCCAACTGGTACCATCAGTCTTCTCTGTATTCTCCTGGCTCTTCGGAGAGCCATTTCTTCTCCTTTTCAGAGTAGGCCGGAGTTCAGTGCGTAATGGGTGTTGGCAACAGGAGTGTCACCACTGAGAGAAGTCTTTTGACATACTTGGGTATTCTGTGCTTCAGAGCATATTCAGACAGTGCATCTCTTTCATGTTCATTCTTTACAGTCGGCAGGAAATACTTTAAAGCACTTTCTTTCATATTTTGCAGCTGGTCTTCAACCAGTATCTCTTTCAGGAAGAACTTCACCAGCGGAGCTTGGTATCGTGCAGCTCCCAGCTCTCCCATGCTTTTCACAATTCGGGTAATTCTCAGGTTATTGTGGGTGTTGGTATTCAAATTGGAGAAGCGTGTCGAAAAATTTGAGTCTCGTATCACTTCTATCTCCTCTTCCCCCACTAATTTTACGCCTAAGAAATTCAGCATCAGTTTATAGGCTCTCTGTAGCCTATGTTGGATTTCAGCGGTGTTCTTCATAATTTCAATTTCAGAAGTAGTCAGAGGCTTTGCATGTGCATTCTGGCCTTGTTCACGCAGGGGAAACAACCATTGGATATAGCTGTGATGCTTCTCTAGAAGTTCATATTCACCGTACCAATGGCAAAGAACATCTTCAATAAATACTCCATGAGGTGCAAATCTTCTCTTATTCATATAGAAGTCAACGTTAGGCATATCTTGAAGCGCAGTATTTAGACAGAGCCGAGTTTCCGACTTTCATTTGCGGTGATATGGGTTTACATACCGGAATCTTGATAGGTGAGTCAACTTGAACCAGTCCTCTCTGGGGAACCGAAGTTTCTGTTCGGTGTTCTGGATTTCCATTCCAGAAGCTTTTCAAGTGATTCTCCTGTTGCTGTCAAGTTCTCTTGGCATTGGTTTCTTTCTAATCACAGCCACGCTCAAGGGCTTGTGTCTGTCTTGCTGCTTCCTTCGCCACTTGATCTGCTTTATGGTTTCCTCTGGGAACTTCTTCTTTGCCTTTCTGGTGTCCTCGACAATGTATAACACTAACTGCGGACGGTTTCCATACCGCATCCAGTAGATTCAATATTTCAAGGGCATATTTGACTTTGTAGAGTGCTCCGTGAGCCTGAATTGTCATGAAGGCATACTTGGAATCGGTGTATATGCTCACTCTGTTGTTTTCAGATAGTTCTAGACCTCTGGTAAGGGCAATAATTTCAGCTAGTTGAGCAGAAGTGCCATTGGGCAGTGGTTTAGTTTCAATTGTTTCGTCAAGAGTGACTACTACGTACCCAGCAATTCTCTTTCCATTTTCTACAAAACTGCTTCCATCAGTGAACAGTTGCAAGTCGTATTTGTCTAGGGGTATGTCTTTGAGGTCAGGTCTGCTACTATATACTTCATCCATTACTTGGAGGCATTCATGTTCATGGTCTTCTGAAGCATCTGGAAGCAATGTAGCAGGATTCCAAGTGGAGTTCCAAGTGAACTCTTGGGTTTTCACACGGCATGGCTTGGTACTTGGTCATTCTTGCATTGCTGAACCAGTAATTGCCTTTTTGGTCTAGAAGAGTCTGGACTGCATGAGGGACTTTCACAAAGAGTTCTTGGCCTATTGTGAGCTTGTCTGCTTCTGCAACCAGGAGGGCAGTGGCTGCAAGCAACAAAGTCTTTAATTGGGTGACAGCCTCAGTTTGTTCTTCACCCCAAATGAATAGGTCAGGCTCTGCACCTTTGGTGGCTTGGTACAGAGGCTCGGCAATGATGGCAGTGTTGGGGATCCACAGGTGACAGAAGCCTGCAGCTCCCAAGGATTCTCTTACTTGGCAACGAGTCTGTGGTTGAGGGACACGGCAGACTGATTCTTTGCGTTCTGGATTGCACGCTTGGTACCTGTAAGTTGAAAGCCTAGGTATTTCACACTGCGTTGGCAGATTTGGGCCTTTCTTTTAGAAACTTTGTAGCCTGCCTTGCAGAAAATACTTAACAGTTCTGTTTGTGGCATTGAAACAATCTTCTTCAGTTGGTGAGGCAAGCAGGAGTTCATCAACATACTGCAATAGGGTAGCTTTGTCTGGCTGAGAGTCTTTGTTCAGCGCTCTCCTGAGGATCGTAAACCTTGAAGGAGGCACGTCATTTGATGTTTGGAGCCATTCTGGGCATTTTCCCACTGAAAGGCAAACAATGGGTGACTCGCTGGAGCCAAGCGGATACAGAAGAACGCATCTTTTTAAATTAAGTGTAGAATTCTGTGTTGCTGGGTATCAGAGCTAGGAGGTTACACTCAATTGGGCCAAATCCGTATAAAGTCACTGTGGCAGAATTAACTGCCCTTAAATCCTGTACAGATGTGAATTCTTGAGTGCCCTCTTCCTGAACTGGAGCAACGGGGTATTCCATGAAGACGCACAAAACTTTAGAAAACCATACTTTAGCAAGCGTTCAAGGTGGACTTGGATGTGTTGCCTGGCTTTTTGTGGGATGTGGTACTGGCTGTAACGTTGGGAGCTTCCAGCCCTACATGTGTGCTTGAGGGCAGCATGTCTGATGCTGCTCGCTGACCAATGCCCGGTTTAAATGGAGACAGGCAGGGAGGTGGTTGCATGAGGCGCGGCTTGAGTGGGGGGCGTGGCCTGGTGAAGGTCTTTAAAAACCCTCAGTGTATTCTCAGCAGTTGCCAGATCGTGGTTATCCATACCTGAGCTCCTTGTACCTGACTGCTATATTGAATTAACCCGCTATTGACCTCTGCTTGTTTCTGACTATTCTGCCTTCTGTTGCCCTAGACCATTTTCTTGTACTACGCCACTGCTCTGATATCGACCCGGCTATTCCATTTGACCATTCTGAACTCTGTATTCCTGATTCTGGCTCATCTGACTACTCCCCGTGTTGTTAACCCTTTCTGTCTAGCTAGTTTACCTGGCCAATTCTAAGGACCAGACAGTTAGAGATCTTTCACGGCTACTCTGTTGGTAGCTTCTGGGCTCTGTGGAGTGTGGGGTGTTAAGTACTGCGTGGTGGGATCTGGGAACCGTGACATTACGATCTGGCCACTATGGATCCCGCAGACTTAACACAGCACTTGGCTAACTTTGTATCCAGACAGGATGAGCAGGATCATAGGATGGATCAGTTTGCTATTGCCTTACAAACTATCCTGACTCGTACGGCTCACCTGGAACCAGCTGGGGTTGCACGCCCGCTTGATATACCTGTGTCCCCTGTCGTTCAGACATCCCAGGTACACATGACCGCTCCTATGAGGTTTGACGGTACTCCCTCAGAGTGCCGGGGATTTTTGGTCCATGTGGATATTCATTTTAAATTAAATCCACAGATGTTTTTCTCTGACATTGCCAAAGTGGGGTTCATTATTAATCATCTGTCTGGCAGAGCATTGACATGGGCGACTCCGTTATGGGAGGCAGAGTAGCCTATCATACGGGATTATAAAGAATTCATAGCCGAGTTACAACGTACATTTAATCCTACCAGAAAGGCCACGGTAGCCGGCAAATCCTTGTTCCGCATACGTCAAGGGAACAGGACTGTTTCTGATTATGCCATAGAATTTAAAACCTTGATCTCTGATGTGAACTGGACAAATGAGACACTGGTTCTGGCTTTTATGGAGGGGTTATCAGAGTCATTGATGCATGAATTGGCTCCACGTAAACTACCTGAGGTATTGTGTGAACTCATTGATTATTGTATAGATCTGGATAATCAGATAAGGGACAGAAGGACTCCAAGAGAGAAGCCCAAGAGACCGTTACCTAGGTTGGCCCCTGTTTTTCAGGCACCACCAAGAGAGTTATCTCCTCCCTCTGAGCCTATGCAACTAGGCCGTACTAGGTTTACAGAGGAAGAGAGACAAGGCGTTTTCGTGAGGGATTGTGCCTGTATTGTGGTTTGGGGGGACATCTACGATTTCAATGTCCTACTCGTCCCAAGATGCATGATAAGCCGGAAAACTACCGCACCTAAGGCAGCTGAGGAGACAGGCCTTGGGTGTGACGTGCATGTCTCCTGTCAAAGACACTAAACTTATGTTACCAGTATCCTTGGCTTGGGAGACCAAGACCACATATACTACCGCTTTTTTGGATTCTGGGGCTGCTGGCAACTTTATCGATGTTAACTACGCTTCTTCCATTTCTCTACCTCTGGTTGTAAGAGAGACACCCTTAGCCGTCGAAGCCATAGACGGCAGACCGTTATCCTGCCCTAGGATTACTCACGATACGGTTACAGTGGTTCTTACCACTGGTCTCTTGCATAAAGAAGAAATCATATTTCAAGTTATCCATTCACCTTCCAATCCTGTTGTACTTGGTTTCCCTTGGTTGGTGGAACATAATCCTGTTATTGATTGGGCTAAGGGAGAGATACTGTCTTGGAGTCCTGCTTGTTTTGGGACTTGTTTAATACCCATTCAGCATGTCGGTGCCCTGAACACACCCACAGCTCCTCCATTGTCTACAGAGGTTCCTGACCAATATGCCGACCTCAGGGCTGTATTTGATAAAAGAGAGGCAGAGAAACTGCCTCCACATAGACATATGATTGTGCCATAGATATTCATCCTGGTACCATGCCTCCTCGAGGCAAAGTATATCCTCTTTCCATAAATGAGAACCAAATTATGGAGGAGTACATAAAGGAGAATTTGGAGAGAGGTTTTATCCGACGTTCCTCTTCGCCAGCAGGGGCTGGGTTCTTTTTTGTGTCTAAAAAAGGAGGGAGATTTACGCCCGTGTATCGATTATAGGGGGCTTAACAAGATCACCATTAAGAACGTGTACCCTATCCCTCTCATATCAGAACTGTTCGACAGGTTAAAGGGGTCAGCAGTATACACAAAACTTGATTTAAGAGGAGCTTACAACCTGATACGTATAAAAGAGGGGCATGAGTGGAGAACAGCATTTAACACCAGGAGTGGGCATTATGAATACTTGGTCATGCCTTTCGGTCTTTGTAATGCTCCAGCGGTATTCCAGGATTTTATTAATGATGTGCTCAGAGATTTCTTACAAACCTTTGTTATAGTATACCTAGACGATATATTGATTTACTCTCCCGATCTGAAAACCCACCATGCACATGTCAGACAGGTATTACCAAAATTACTGGACAATGGTCTTTATTGCAAACTAGAGAAGTGTTTATTCGACATTACTACTGTGAAATTCCTTGGGTATATTATCACTCCAGAAGGTTTTGAGATGGATCCTTCTAAACTCACGGCCATCTCAGAATGGCCTCTCCCTCAAGGTCTCAAGGCCATACAGAGGTTTCTGGGGTTTTCCAACTATTATAGGAGATTTATCAAGAATTATTCCGCTGTAGCCTCCCCTATCATTAATATGACACGTAAAGGTCTGAAGAACCAGATCTGGTCTTCTCAATCCAAATGAGCATTCGAGGCCCTCAAACAAGCTTTCACTTCCGCTCCCGTGTTACGGCATCCTGATCCCAGGATTCCATTGTTCTTGAGGTTGATGCTTCCAAGATAGGCATTGGGGCTGTCCTGTCTCAAAGAGAGTCTCCAGGAAAACCTCTACATCCTTGTGGGTTCTTTTCAAGAAAATTATCACCAGCAGAACGCAATTATGATATCGGTAACAGAGAATTGCTTGCTATTGTGTCTGCCCTAGCAGAGTGGAGACATTTGTTGGAAGGTACTCTTGACCTTTTATTGATAATTACTGATCATAAGAACCTTACGTACATCGGGGATGCTAAACGTTTGAATGCGAGACAGGCCAGGTGGTCATTGCTACTGTCTCGGTTTAACTTTGTATTGACTTACAGACCAGGTGACCGCAATGTAAAGCTCTCGTCAATATGACCCGTATGAATCTAATACACAAGACCACAATCCTATAGTTCCTCCTGAACGTATTGTGGCTTCCACAGTCTTGTCTGTCTCCTCGCCTTTCCTGGAACGCCTCCAGGCAGTTCAAGTAGGGGCTCCACCTGACAAGCCTCCAGATATGTTGTTTGTACCTGAAAAGGAAAGACAAGAATTACTCATAATGTTTCATGATTCTAAACCAGCAGGTCATCCTGGTATTACTAAGACTCTTACCAGTATCTCCAGACAGTTCTGGTGGCCCACCATGCGACAGGACGTACGTCTGTTTGTTTTGGCTTGTCAAGTCTGTGCCAGAAGCAAAACCAGTAAATCCTTGCCTGTCGGTCTATTGCAGCCTTTACCCATGCCTAAGAGGCCTTGGTCTCATCTATCTATGGATTTTATTGTGGACTTGCCGAAGTCCAAGGGTCATACTGTGGTTCTGACAGTTGTAGACCGCTTCTCCAAAATGGCTCATTTTGTCCCTCTACCTAAGCTTCCTACAGCCAAAGAACTGGCGGTTGTATTTGCTAGAGAGATTGTACGAATACATGGGGTTCCGTCTGAAATAGTCTCTGACAGAGGAGCCCAGTTCGTCTCTCGTTTCTGGAGGGTTTTCTGTGCAGAGATGGGGGTGCGATTGGCCTTCTCTTCAGCATATCATCCACAAACCAATGGGGCAGCAGAGAGGGCAAATCAGGGTCTCGAGCAGTACATACGTTGCTTTACCACACAACAACAAGACAATTGGTCAGAGTTGTTGCCCTGGGCTGAGTATGCACGTAATAACGCCGTTAACGAGAGCACTGGCCACTCTCCTTTTTCTGCCATCTATGGTTTTTTCCCTCCGGCTCTACCGCTTCAGTTTACTGAACAGGTCATCCCGGCTCTCGATGACCATCTCACTCAACTGCAAGAGATTTGGAAACAGATTCGAGAAAATATGGAGCGCAATGTTGCTGTCCAGAAACGCAAGGCTGACAGGCATAGGTTACAAGCTCCCTCCTATAACGTGGGGGATAGAGTTTGGTTGTCCACTAGGAACGTGAAGTTGCGGGTGCCTTCTATGAAAATGGCACCTCGGTTTATAGGTCCATATAGGATCATTCGCCGCGTTAATCCTGTGGTTTATGCTCTTGCCCTTCCTAAACATCTTCGCATGCACAACGTCTTCCACACCTCCCTACTGAAGCCATTGTTGTGTAACAGGTACACGCGGGTCGTTCCCCCTCCTCCACCTATTCAGGTTGATGGTGAATCTGAGTATGAGGTTAGGAGGGTTTTGGATTCTAGGCTGTGCAGGGGCGCTCGGCAGTACTTGGTCGATTGGGTGGGTTATGGTCCAGAAGACCGGTCCTAGATTCCAGCTTCCGACATGTCTGCCTCTAGGTTGGTCAGGGCGTTCCATGCCTCACACCCCGATCGCTCTGGTGGTCGTCCTGCCGCTCGTCCTGTTGGTCGTCCGGTGGCCTCCCGTGGAGAGGGGGGTACTGTAACGTTGGGAGCTTCCAGCCCTACCTGTGTGCTTGAGGGCAGCATGTCTGATGCTGCTCGCTGACCAATGCCCGGTTTAAATGGAGACAGGCAGGGAGGTGGTTGCATGAGGCGCGGCTTGAGTGTTGGGCGTGGCCTGGTGAAGGTCTTTAAAAACCCTCAGTGTATTCTCAGCAGTTGCCAGATCGTGGTTATCCATACCTGAGCTCCTTGTACCTGACTGCTATATTGAATTAACCCGTTATTGACCTCTGCTTGTTTCTGACTATTTTGCCTTCTGTTGCCCTAGACCATTTTCTTGTACTACGCCACTGCTCTGATATCAACCCGGCTATTCCATTTGACCATTCTAAACTCTGTATTCCTGATTCTGGCTCGGCTGACTACTCCCCGTGTTGTTAACCCTTTCTGTCTAGCTAGTTTACCTGGCCAATTCTAAGGACCAGACAGTTAGAGATCTTTCACGGCTAATCTGTTGGTAGCTTCTGGGCTCTGTGGAGTGTGGGGTGTTAAGTACTGCGTGGTGGGATCTGGGAACCGTGACTCTGGCGCAGCGCCACGGGCTATTACTTTTTTTTATTCATCTTACTTTCAATAATACACATTTTATAACACGTTTCTCTCTTCTCATCATAAGCAACTTCTTTGTGCATTCCCCATTTTACTTGTCTTTTACTTTCTTATTATCACTTTCTTATCTTTTCTATTTATTTTACAATTTCTCCAAACTGATCTAATGCCTGCATTATTTTCCTCTATATCTGCTGTATCTCTCAGATTCCTCTCCTAGAACCTTCCCTCCCACCTTTTCTCCTCTATCAGTGTTACTTGTTTGCATAAGGGGGGGGAGGTGGGCTTCAAAGTGACAACTTTTTTTTTTTTTTAAATCAGCAGAGTCTCTTACAATAGACACAAATGCAATGGAGATGTAACAGCACTGTTTTACATAAAATGTCAACAAACTCTCACAGCCTATAACACACAACACATTCACTTACTGGAGAAAAAATACTGGTACATAAATCATACTAGATCTTTAAATCAAGCATTTATAACATACCAGAACAAGTGGCAATTCTGCCGTAGACATATACACTTAATGAACGACTGTAGCACAGTACGTCACACACTTACAAAAAACGCATGTTTAGCACACACAATCAAATCACCTTTTGTCTTGGTTTGAACAAACTTCAAACATTCCTCAGTCAAAAACAGTTTTTTTTTGTTTCTCTTGCTAATTGCAGGTCTCTTCCTAATTTAGCCTTTTTACTCAATGCTCTCTGAAATGTGTTCATTAGAATTCATCCTGTCTTACAATTTTACATTCATTTTAACTATGCATTTTAGGGGCACACCCGAAAAACACAAAACAGCTGCACTCGCAGACTGTACACACCATAATACATATACACACAACAGAGGTTTCATACATAGATCATTTTCATTGCAATGCATACAAAACCAAAGAGCATATAAACCCACTATACATATATATAGCACTTATACAGACTGGGCAGCACATATACATTGCGCCATAAACGCAGCACATATATGCAGTTACTGCACAGAGCACATATACACACATAAATCCATATTCATAACATTTATACACATTTGCTATGTAAATAGCACATACCCACACTGGCTGCAGCCATATATAATACTACTCAGCACACACTCATAGTGTATTCGTTCAATGCAACAAATAATATCTTCTGTATACATACTGCAAAAGCATATTTACAGGAAACATACACACAGCATTTTTTTTTTTTAAGCAAACACAACACATATATACAGAGCACATACAATACCTCCATATATCATAAAAACATAGAAAATGTTGGCAGATAAGAACCTTTCGGCCCATCTAGTCTGCCCAATTACATGGATACTTTACCTGGATTTATCTTTTGTTTAGGATAGCCTTATGCCTATCGCATGCCTGCTCAAATTCAATCACTGTTTTGGCCTCTACCACTTCTACTGGAAGGCTGTTTCATGTATCCACCACCCTCTCAGTAAAATAATGCTTCCTGATGTTACTTTTAAACCTTTGCCCCTCTAATCTAAGACTATGTCCTCTTGTTTTGCTACTTTGTTTCCTGTTTCCTTTTTAAATATACTCCCTTCCTCTACCTTGTGGATTCCCTTTACGTATTTAAATGTTTCTATCATATCTCCTCTGTCTCGTCTTTTTTCCAAGCTGTACATGTTAAGATCATTAAGCCTTTCCTGGTAACTTTTCTCCTTCAAGCCGTACACCATTTTAGTAGCCCTTCTCTGAACTCTCTCTAAGATGTCTATATCCTTCTGGAGATACGGTCTCCAGTACTGCACACAGTACTCCAAGTGAGGTCTCACCAGTGCTCTGTACAGTGGCATGAGCACTTCCCTTTTTCTACTGCTAATACCTCTCCCTACACAACCAAGCATTCTGCAAGCATTTCCTGCTGCTCTATTACATTAACTACTCCATACATCCATACAGGGTATTGATCCAGATGCCTTGGGCGTCCAGTGACCACTGAATGAACCTTTTGGATCTCTTCAGGCTCCATTGATCCTTCCTGCGGCCATGATGGAGAAAGGAGGGGCCAATCAACCTCACACAGAACTCGCAGCCTGCTCTTATGCAGCTTCCTCCCATATTGATGAACTGCAAAGAGAGTCTCGAAGTTCTGCAACATATACCCAAGCGGTGTTTAGCCTTTCACAATTTTGTTTCCCTTATGGGATTTGGTGTTTCCCATTTCCGCAACTTGGAGACCAGCACCAAGTAATACACAAAAGCACAATCTGATATTTCACTCAACAATTCTTTTGCGTCCCTAATTCGGTGGCCAAGTCGTGGTCACCCAGCTTGGAATCTCACCTACTATAGGGCCACTCTCGTATTTGCTTTACCCCGAAGGGTGTAGGCGCACGTTCACTCACAGTTTCAGTCACCACTCAATATCAGATACAGATAATACAGTTCAGTACACAATCCTAGCAATACAGAATATCTAACAGCTAAGCATCCTTTCTTATAGCCAACAGATGTAATTTACACAATACACTATAGCTTTAGAAGAGGTAGCTACTCTCTTCTGCTGTGGGGTACTGTTTTTTGTTTTTTTTAGGGGTGCACAATTTACCCCCCCTTTCAGACCCGGGCCACAGCTATTGGAGCACTTCAGTCTCCTGGAACACTGCAGGTTCCTCACATTGAAGCGCTACAGGCTTCCTATCTCTCTAGAGGGCGCCTTCCCCTTTATCTGGCATACCAGAATACAGACACGGAGATTCAACCTCACATTCACTGTTGGCTAATTATTTACACAATCACTCACTATGCTGTCAAATACTGAATAATAAAATATATTACCTTGGTCATAGCTCAACGGTTTTCCTCCAGGCCTCGTGCTTCCATGGGGTCACGGTCAGGGGCGCTACCACGCAACACGTTGAGATCCACAGAGTGCAGGAAGACCTGCAAGGGCGCCGGCAGACAATCAACTTTTGATCGGCAGCACGCCCTGACGGAGCCCACGGAGTTGCAGAACACTGCCGTTCTCCTGCTCTCACCGAGCCAGGCCTGCCAATCCCGGACAAGCCCCCAGAAATGAAGCAGCCTCCTGGGTGTAATTCAGGTTAGGAGATTGTGACTCGGTGGTAGACAAAGGAGACGGAGGCCTTCTTAAGCAGGAAAAGCATTTATTCGGTACCGAGCCTTGAGTCAGGTCTAGCCCAAAAAGACTCAAGTCCCGAGCCAACAGAGAGACAAAGAATTTATACATGGCTTGTAAAAATGCACACCTTATTCCCCTCCCCAGGTTACCCTCCCACTTATCATATCAACCTTCATTATACATATTGGACTTTATTCATCATTTTGCAAGTCAGCAAGGTTCACTTCAAAGAAACGACCCTTGAGCCCACTCTGAATTCTCTGTCTAGTCAATATGGTTATAAAAAGGAATCATTCTTCCAAAACAAATATGGCAAGCTATGGGATTTACGCATTCCTTCTGCTGTCTCGATATAGTAAGCAACTTTTATGGCTTAGAGTTAGAGACCTGGGGGGGAGAAGAGATAATTCTTCAGTCAGCAGAAATCAGGTTTATTAGAGGCTACACTTAGCTGTTAGTTAGAGCAGGCAAACTTAGTTGACTCTAGTGAGCACAAAGGGACTGCAGACTTTTAAAACACAAAATGGAGTTGGTAGCATACCTTGAGCGAACACCAAAATGGCGGATTAGCTGTGTTAGTATATTTCTAAATTAAATCCCAAGAGGTGCTATCTCACCCCCAGGTCTTATGGATATGCCCCCAGGTCTCATGGATATGCCCCCAGGTGTCATGGATATGCCCCGGCTCTCATGGATATGCCCCCAGGTCTTATGGCTATACCCCCAGGTCTCATGGATATGCCCCCAGGTCTCATGGATATGCCCCAGCTCTCATGGATATGCCCCAGCTCTCATGGATATGCCCCCAGCTCTCACAGACCAGCGTTCCCCTCTGGCGAGCCACAATACTTACAATACTCTCCAGCCGACAGGCAGCGTCACAGAAGCGCCTGCTTGAACGCATCACAGCCGTAACCGGACCTTCGGACAGGTGAGTATTGTGGCCCGCCGGAGGGGAACGCTGGCCGCGTGATTTTCTTGTATGCGGCCAGCTTCCCCAGCCCCGCGGATACCGGCAAGCCGGCCCAACGCTGGCTTCTGGTATGGGGGGGGGGGTCGGGCCATTTGCACGAGTACCAAGTACTCGGCCAGACGGCAGTATCGGCAGTATCGGTATAGGTGCATCCCTAGTAAGCGCAATAAATATCTTTGATTTTTCAGAATATCTCTGGTCCTTCACTATGTTAAATTCTATTCCCTCTATGATCACCATTTTGGAGCTGCATAAGGGAATAATGAAATAACGAAGAATCCTAGCCTGCTTGGATACTTACATGCCTGACAAATCATTAGTTTGTGAGTGTTAACTTGGCATATTGTGACATTACATAAATTGGTGTTGAGGGGTTTTACCCTATGTTTGTCTATTTGTGCATTACAGAATCCCCAGTGTTTTTCAAAGCTGATAATCAGTCTATCCCTAGTTCCATGGTGCTCTGACAGCTGTAAGGCTAGCTAGGTATCATAGAACATTCAGTTCCAAAATATCTGGGGTGCCAAAGTCACCGATCTATTTTCTAAAATCAACCTTAAGTGATCAGTTTATGTTTGTGTCATTTTGTTTAGTAAATTTCACTACTAATTCATTTGATTGTATTTACTATTCTAACACTCCAAATCTTCAACCTAATGTCCCACTTCCCTGGTGTAACGGGGAGCCCCCTATAGGGTGAGGGGGAACCCCCAATCTGCAGAGATGAAGCCTTAAGGACAGGTATACAGCTTCCAGGGAACAAACCAAGATATTAACAGAAACTAGAAAGATCCCTAAGCCCTGACTGAGATCCTTGAAAGATGGTCTCGAAATACTACCTAGGCTAGGTTTGCAAGATGAATAAAACATAAACCAGACAGACAATAAATGCAGGTATACAGATTCCAGGGAACAAACCAAGATATTAACAGAAACTAGAAAGATCCCTAAGCCCTGACTGAGATCCTTGAAAGGTGGTCTCGAGATACTAACTAGGCTAGGCCTGCATGACGAACAAAACATAAACCAAACATACGATGAATGCAGACATACAGATTCCAGGGAACAAACCAAGATTTTAACAGAAACTAGAAAGATCCCTAAGCCCTGACTGAGATCCTTGAAAGGTGGTCTCGAGATACTAACTAGGCTAGGCCTGCATGACGAACAAAACATAAACCAAACATACGATGAATGCAGACATACAGATTCCTAAGCACGGTACAGTACAGGGGACAGACAGAAGAGAGATCCAAATACAAGAGCCAAAGGTCATACACGGAATATCAAAACTAGAGGGGTCAGACAAGAGAGGGATCCTAAATACATGAGCCAGAGGTCATACACAGCAAATCAAAGTAAACCAGCATACAGGGACTAGGCAAGAAAGACTATCCTGGTCCAAGGATCAAGGGGAGTCCTGGTCGTACTTATAGGGCAGAACAGGTCATGTGACCGCAGGCCAATAAGCCCAACAGATGGCCTGCAGGCTGAAAACAAAAATAAACAGGAATCCCTGCTACCACCAGCAGGGGGCAAGGCCAAGACGTGACATAACCCCCCCCCCCTTACGGGTGACCTCCTGGGCACCCAAGAAAGAAAACATGGATGGCATGAAAACGGACAAGACCAGTCACCAGTACCCATTGGAATCCCACTCAGACTCAGAGTAGTCAGCATGTGCCTGAGCAAGCAAAGCTCTTTCGTAAACCTCCAGGTCCTCTCTGCAGATCACTGCACCATTAGAGGCCCGTACACAACCCTCGGCAACCGGGCTAGGGTCTCGTACCCGAGGGTCCGACGGCATGAGTACCTTGGACCTTGAACGGAGTGAATCATCAGTCCCAGGTTGTTTATGGTTAGTCCTCTTGCGTCTCCTGGACCGTGATCTAGGAGTTCCGTCCACACCATGGTACATAGAGGTATTAGAGGTACTGCCAGATCCAGTGACGGTAGTCGTTACCCCGAGATTGTATATTACAACCCACAGTGGAACCACTAGACACAGTGGACTTACTGTCTACCCCAGAGACAATGACCTTGCCATTAAACGTGGCCCCGACCGATACAGTACAGGGTGTGTGCATGACTGGTACACTCTCGGGATATGGGACATCACCAGGACATGGTACAGTTGGCGCCACAACAATCTTACACCTCTCCCCAGGAGGAGTATATTGTGGATCATCTGAATCAGAGTCTTCCAACAGCCCTTTCAGAATGTCAGGGTGTCTCTGGAGCACTACCCAGTGCCTCTCACGCATCCAAAAGCCAGAAGGCGTCCGTATATATTCCGTGGGAACACAATGTGATTTAGGGATCTCAATACCCTTTAAACCACCAGCTTGCTGAATTTCCCTGATTACTGTGCGGAGTAGGGCAACCTCGGACTTAGAGGGTGTAGTATCAATGGAACCAGAACAAAGTGTGGCAGTTTCAGAACCAGATGGGCTAGGGTTGATCACCTTTTCTTGTCTTCTCTTAGAGCAAGACATAGACTTTGTGACCACCTCACAAGGCTTGACAATGGTGGGGACAACACTGGACTCACTGTGGGGCAAGGGCACAGTGGTCTCATGTGCCAATCCAGGCACATCGGCCTCATAACAAAACGTGGTCACAGCTGTCTCGTCTAACCTGGGTACAGCTGTCAGTGCTGACGTACAGCTTGTCCCGGACACCACTGGCAAGGTACCAGCCTCAGGCATCACGAATGACATATTGTCAGTACCCGACATGGCTGGCTTCTCATTACCAGTACCCGACATGGCTGGCTTCGTGCCAGGGGAAGCAGACATGGCTGGCTTCGTGCCAGGGGAAGCAGACATGGCTGGCTTCGTGCCAGGGGAAGCAGACATGGCTGGCTTCGTGCCAGGGGAAGCAGACATGGCTGGCTTCATGCCAGGGAAGCGGACATGGCTGGCTTTTCATTGCCAGTGGGAACAGACATGGCTGGCTTCGTGCCAGGGGAAGCAGACATGGCTGGCTTCGTGCCAGTGGATACAGACATGGCTGGCTTCGTGCCAGTGGATACAGACATGGCTGGCTTCGTGCCAGAGGAAGCAGACATGGCTGGCTTCGTGCCAGTGGATACAGACATGGCTGGCTTCGTGCCAGGGGAAGCAGACATGGCTGGCTTTGTGCCAGTGGATACAGACATGGCTGGCTTCGTGCCAGTGGATACAGACATGGCTGGCTTTGTGCCAGTGGATACAGACATGGCTGGCTTCGTGCCAGTGGATACAGACATGGCTGGCTTCATGCCAGTAGATACAGACATGGCTGGCACTTCAGTGCCAGTGGGAACAGGCATGGCTGGCTTTTCATTACCAGTGAGAACAGGCATGGCTGGCAGCGTGCCAGTAGATACAGACATGGCTGGCTTCATGCCAGTAGATACAGACATGGCTGGCTTCATGCCAGTAGATACAGACATGGCTGGCTTCATGCCAGTAGATACAGACATGGCTGGCTTCATGCCAGTAGATACAGACATGGCTGGCTTTTTGCCAGGGGAAGCGGACATGGCTGGCTTTTCATTGCCAGTGGGAACAGACATGGCTGGCTTCGTGCCAGTAGCTACAGACATGGCTGGCATTTCATTACCAGTAAGAACAGGCATGGCTGGCAGCGTGCCAGTGGATACAGACATGGCTGGCACTTCACCGCCAGTGGGAACAGGCATGGCTGGCTTTTCATTACCAGTGATAACAGGCATGGCTGGCAGCGTGCCAGTGGATACCGACATGGCTGGCTTCGTGCCAGTAGAAACAGACATGGCTGGCATTTCATTGCCAGTGGGAACAGGCATGGCTGGCTTTTCATTACCAGTGAGAACAGGCATGGCTGGCAGCGTGCCAGTAGATACAGACATGGCTGGCATCGTGCCAATAGATACAGACATGGCTGGCATCTCATTGCCAGTGGGAACAGGCATGGCTGGCTTTTCATTACCAGTAAGAACAGGCATGGCTGGCATCGTGCCGGTGGATACAGACATGACTGGCTTCGTGCCAGTAGATACAGACATGGCTGGCATCGTGCCAGTAGATACAGACATGGCTGGCATCGTGCCAATAGATACAGACATGGCTGGCATCTCATTGCCAGTGGGAACAGGCATGGCTGGCTTTTCATTACCAGTAAGAACAGGCATGGCTGGCAGCGTGCCAGTGGATACAGACATGGCTGGCATTTCATTGCCAGTGGGAACAGGCATGGCTGGCTTTTCATTACCAGTGAGAACAGGCATGGCTGGCAGCGTGCCAGTGGATACAGACATGGCTGGCTTCGTGCCAGTAGATACAGACATGGCTGGCATTTCATTGCCAGTGGGAACAGGCATGGCTGGCTTTTCATTACCAGTGAGAACAGGCATGGCTGGCAGCGTGCCAGTGGATACAGACATGGCTGGCATCATGCCAGTGGATACAGACATGGCTGGCATCGTGCCGGTGGATACAGACATGGCCGGCATCGTGCCAGTAGATACAGACATGGCTGGCATTGTACCAGTAGATACAGACATGGCTGGCAGCGTGCCAGTGGATACAGACATGGCTGGCATTTCATTGCCAGTGGGAACAGGCATGGCTGGCTTTTCATTACCAGTGAGAACAGGCATGGCTGGCAGCGTGCCAGTGGATACAGACATGGCTGGCATCATGCCAGTAGATACAGACATGGCTGGCATCGTGCCAGTAGATACAGACATGGCTGGCATCGTGCCAATAGATACAGATATGGCTGGCATTTCATTGCCAGTGGGAACAGGCATGGCTGGCAGCGTGCCAGTAGATACAGACATGGCTGGCATCGTGCCCATAGATACAGACATGGCTGGCATTTCATTGCCAGTGGAAACAGGCATGGCTGGCAGCGTGCCAGTGGATACAGACATGGCTGGCAGCAAGCCAGTGGATACAGACATGGCTGGCATCGTGCCAGTGGATACAGACATGGCTGACATCGTGCCAGGGGAAGCAGACATGGCTGGCATCGTGCCAGGGGAAGCAGACATGACTGGCATCGTGTCAGTAGATACAGACATGGCTGGCATTTCATTGCCAGTGGGAACAGGCATAGCTGGCAGCGTGCCAGTGGATATAGACCTGGCTGGCAGTGTTCCAGTGGATATAGACATGGCTGGCAGCGTGCCAGTGGATACAAACGTGGCTGGCAGCGTGCCAGTGGATACAGACATAGCTGGTAGCGTGCCAGTGAATACAGACATGGCTGGCAGCGTGCCAGTGGATACAGACATGGCTGGCAGCGTGCCAGTGGATACAGACATGGCTGGCAGCGTACTAGTGGATACAGACATGGCTGGCATAGCATTCCCAACCGGAGACACTGAAACCTCACTGGGAGACGAGGGCATAGTGATCCCATGATTCACCAGATTTGAGGTGGCTATTCTGCCAGTCTGGATGCCTATGGAGGACACACCAGTACCTCCATAGCGATACCTGGATATATGGTTCCCCTGCCATTGCTTAACAGGTTTTAATACACAATGCTCAATAGTGTGATTTGGATCTGCACAATAAAAACAGAGACCATACAACCTGCGTCTTTCCTTCTCATACATGGATTTGCAAGTAGTGCAGGGTGGTGCTGCATCGTTAGCTGCAGCAGGTGATAGGCTCAGAGCCTCCATTAACCTCTGCAGCTCTTTCAGCATAGCAAGCACCAAGTTCAATATAGCTTCATACATATGAGACATACCTGCCAGCTTCTATTCTGGGACCAGGATAATGTAACGGGGAGCCCCCTATAGGGTGAGGGGGAACCCCCAATCTGCAGAGATGAAGCCTTAAGGACAGGTATACAGCTTCCAGGGAACAAACCAAGATATTAACAGAAACTAGAAAGATCCCTAAGCCCTGACTGAGATCCTTGAAAGATGGTCTCGAAATACTACCTAGGCTAGGTTTGCAAGATGAATAAAACATAAACCAGACAGACAATAAATGCAGGTATACAGATTCCAGGGAACAAACCAAGATATTAACAGAAACTAGAAAGATCCCTAAGCCCTGACTGAGATCCTTGAAAGGTGGTCTCGAGATACTAACTAGGCTAGGCCTGCATGACGAACAAAACATAAACCAAACATACGATGAATGCAGACATACAGATTCCAGGGAACAAACCAAGATTTTAACAGAAACTAGAAAGATCCCTAAGCCCTGACTGAGATCCTTGAAAGGTGGTCTCGAGATACTAACTAGGCTAGGCCTGCATGACGAACAAAACATAAACCAAACATACGATGAATGCAGACATACAGATTCCTAAGCACGGTACAGTACAGGGGACAGACAGAAGAGAGATCCAAATACAAGAGCCAAAGGTCATACACGGAATATCAAAACTAGAGGGGTCAGACAAGAGAGGGATCCTAAATACATGAGCCAGAGGTCATACACAGCAAATCAAAGTAAACCAGCATACAGGGACTAGGCAAGAAAGACTATCCTGGTCCAAGGATCAAGGGGAGTCCTGGTCGTACTTATAGGGCAGAACAGGTCATGTGACCGCAGGCCAATAAGCCCAACAGATGGCCTGCAGGCTGAAAACAAAAATAAACAGGAATCCCTGCTACCACCAGCAGGGGGCAAGGCCAAGACGTGACACCTGGACTCCATTCTGGAATTAGCTAAAGCTTAGGAAATTCTGGTCGCTAATTTGATGGTGCTGGTAATAAGAAAGTGCGATTAAAAGACTTCAGTGTGTACCATTAAGTTTTTAGGGGCTACCTCGTAGTGGCTCACTTAGGAACCAGTTGCCGGGTTAGGTGTTCAGCTAGTAAACGTAGAGAGCTGTTAATAGATACTGGCAGTGGCACAATGTGCCCCCACTGATAACCTCTCTTGGAGTCCACAGGACTCCATGAAGTCTTATGTAAGCATGCAAACACTGGCTGCAATTTTTCAGCTGAACTATTTGTTATCTGTGTCCTTCTATTCACAGGGATTTTTTTTCTTTGTATTGTGCAACTTTTCCAGCCAGCATGGAAGCCTCTCTCCTGCGATGCTGGGTGTATAGGTAGCCCAATGCACATCACGTTGCAAGTAATGGTGCTGGAAGGATTTGCCCCCTACTCTTTAGGTTTGTAGGCTATGGGGAAGTTGCCCCCCATTCTGGCCCTTCCCCTTGTATCGTTCTAAATAGGAATCCGATCCCTAGGATCGGCGTTGTTGAGACTGCCAAAGGCTGCATGCAGATTTCACACAGCACAGCATCAATACAACACTGCAATATATTCCATGTGTGCAGGCAGGGAAAATGCCACAGAGAAATCCAAGGCTGAGTCGCTGTCTGACAGTATGGTGTGCGGTATCAGATCAGGACTTGGTATCGGCCGATCCCAATTACCACAAGCCTCAGATCGGATTCTCGTCCAAAATAGGGCGATTGGGACATTTCTAGTTACAATTTTTGAGTTAGAGTGGTACCAGATTTAAAATAGACGCTGCCCTGTGTTTAGAAGAGAGAGACACACTCCAGAGCGCAAACCTGTACCTAATGAAAGAGTGGGAGGAGAGGTCTTTTCTCTCCTAGGTGGCGTATTGCTCAAAGGTTGAGTCTATATGTACATATATTCACACAAAATTGCATACATTCACACAAAATTGCATAAGCAAAGATGTAAGCATACATATATCATATAAAATTTAAAAACAGCATTGCATATATGGTCTGATTGATATAAAAGATCCTTTGTAATGCAGTATTGGTGGTATATCGCCACCTAGTGTCCGTATTTCAAAAAGTCTTTCAATTGAAAAAATGTGTAATAAATAAAAGTTCTTTCCGATCTGCAGCACTTCTCTGTCTCTCTTGTACCTCCGAGAGAACAGGAGAGTGTGATTAGAATTGTGCCAAGCACTGCATATTATTAGTCTGAATGATGGATGCACACTTACGCAGGTTTATTCCTCGTGCTGCAAGCGGCTGGTCTGTGAAACCACTCTTCTTTTGGTGCTTACTCCTCTGTTCCTGTGGTGATCGGTCCCAGGGCCCAGCAAATCCAGGACTTCCCTTCTGGGGTTGCTAGGATTCTTTGTATGGTGCCTTGGTTGAAAGCAATACTGGAAGCAGGGATGGTCAATAAAGAAGTGGATTTTATTCACATAAGTATAAAAAAACAATAAAATGGGCTTGGTGGAGATATAAAACAAATTAAAATAAATGGTGTCCTTTAAAACGCGTTTCACCGCTCAGGTGGCGGCTTCATCAGTCATGGATGAGTTGGTGTATATGGACAGGTCTTATAAAGGATTTTACTTCCTGTTTTGGCCTGAAAGCTGCCAAGAAACTGTGGGCGCGCCATCTTGGGGGAGTGGTAATGTTTTCCAGCTGCCTGATTGGTCACGCCATGTCACTTCTTGTTTGGCTGCCATCTTAGGTGGGGCACTTCCTGTTTCAGTGATTCCAGTTTCAATTTCGGCGGCCATGTTTGTAGAGCAGTCCTAATATGGCAATTCCGGCGGCCATGTTGGTAGGGCACACTAAAAGTGGCTGACTAATGTCCTGGGGACTTTATATCCTCCTTGTAATAGCGATTTTACATTGGTGCAATAACGCATTTACACTGGTGCAGTAATCATTATTTTTTAGAATACACATAGAGGGTTTCAGTGTAATATCCCTTTAGATACTTAGGGGGTTTCAGTACAATATACATTGATCAATTCTGTTATAGTATAATATGCATTGAATTCTGTTATGATTACTCAGGGGATTTCAGTGCAATATACATTGATCAATACTGTTAAATACACACAGGTGGTTGCAGTGTTATATTTGTGTTAGATATATGCAAATGCATTACTCAGTTAATAGACTCTTATGGGTACAATGTTTTTTTTTTTGTAAACTAAAACTGTGTTCAGTTTATAAGCACGTAAGGGTACAATCCTTTAATATATTAAGGCCTAATGGTTCGCAGTCTGTAGATGCTTTTATATAAAAAAAAAAACCCTGAATGGCTCACGGTGTATAGATGCTTTATATAGACCTTATAGTCATTAGTAGTAGGGTACTTGTTGGCATACATTTGTGGGGTATACACGCATGAAGTTTTATTATTGTCTTAATTGAAAAGATTTAGTGGTATTAGTCTGAACAGGTGTATTGGGTTATCAACGTTTAATGACCAGACCATAGCGCATAGGAATAATATATCTATGATGCTAATTAGATAGCGCATGTGGACAGAGTTTGATTGTGGAAAAGGGGGGTAAGAGAGTATTTCTGGTGCGGAAGAGTATATTTTAGTTCAAGAAATGGAAGAGTTCAAAGTCGATGTTTAGGCCATGTGGGTGTAATGTATGTAGGTTATAGATGTAACGCATTTCTTCTTTACCTATTTCTTTTTCTAAATCTCCTCCTCTCCATTGGTTGCGTACAATTTTTAGACCTGTGAATACGAGGCCTGCTGGATCTATGTTATGTTTCACTTTATAATGTGCCGACACACTGTGTGATTCAAGGCCATTCTTTATATTTCTGACATGTTCCTGTATCCTCTTGCTGAGGGGTCTTGTGGTTCTTCCCACGTATTGGAGGCCACAGGGGCATGTGAGGAGGTAAATTACATTCCTAGTGAAACAGTTCATCAAATCTGTTATTTTTATTTTTCCTCTTTCTGTGGGTATCTCTGTAACAATTCTTTTCTTGCTCTTAGTGTTCCTGCAATTTAAACAGTTCCCACATCCATAAAATCCTGGTTTGACACCAAACATGGATTATTTTTTTTTTGGGGGGAGATGTTGACTATGTGTAATTCTCTATTTCAAATTCTTTGTTCCTCTGCATACTAGGTTAGGTTCTTTTGGCAGAATGTCTTTAAGAAGTGTATCCCTATGGAGGATTGGCCAGTATTTTCATATAATCTTCCTTATTTGTCGGTTCTGTTGATTATAGTTGTATATGAGCGGTATGTCTGTTTTATATCTTCTTTATTTTTATAGATTAATAATGGTTCCCGTTCCAGATCATTTATTTGGTTTTTTGTGTGTTGGAGGGTTTTTCTATTGTAGCCTTTTTCTTCAAATTTTTCAAGGTGTATGTTTGCTTGTGTGTCGTAATCTTGGGTTTCTGAACAGTTTCTCCGAATCCTGAGGAGTTGTCCTTTGGGTATATTGTCAAGCCATTGTGGCATATGGCAGCTGTCTTTTTCTATATAACTGTTAGTATCAACTTTTTTGAAAAATGTTTTCGTTTTCAATTTTCCTCCTTCAATGAAGATTTTCAGGTCCAAAAAATTAATTTCATCTCTGCTCCAAGTGGTATCTAGTCCTATATTTCTTTCGTTTTGGTTCAGACTGATGATGAATTTTTCCAAAATGTCTTCTCCTCCTTGCCAAACGATAAGTATATCGTCGATATACCTTTTATACGCTACGAGGTTCTCTTTCCATTCTGGTGGCCAGCTGGCCTCCCAATGGGCCATAAATAAGTTGGCATATGCTGGAGCAAAGCGAGTTCCCATCGCTGTCCCGCTTTTTTGTAGAAAGAAGTTGCCTTTAAACCAGAAGAAATTATTCTTAAGGATCAATTCAATTCCCTCCATAATGTACTCTATTTGTTCTGGTAGGAATATTAGAATCAATTGATTGGAAGGATGAATATATATTAGTAACAAGTGATGTCAGATCCCTATATACGAATATTCCACATGATAAAGGAATGGAAGCTACACGCCACTTTCTGGAAGAATCAAAAAACTTCCTACCAGAACAAATAGAGTACATTATGGAGGGAATTGAGTTGATCCTTAAGAATAATTTCTTCTGGTTTAAAGGCAACTTCTTTCTACAAAAAAGCGGGACAGCGATGGGAACTCGCTTTGCTCCAGCATATGCCAACTTATTTATGGCCCATTGGGAGGCCAGCTGGCCACCAGAATGGAAAGAGAACCTCGTAGTGTATAAAAGGTATATCGACGATATACTTATCGTTTGGCAAGGAGGAGAAGACATTTTGGATAAATTCATCATCAGTCTGAACCAAAACGAAAGAAATATAGGACTAGATACCACTTGGAGCAGAGACGAAATTAATTTTTTGGACCTGAAAATCTTCATTGAAGGAGGAAAATTGAAAACGAAAACATTTTTCAAAAAAGTTGATACTAACAGTTATATAGAAAAAGACAGCTGCCATATGCCACAATGGCTTGACAATATACCCAAAGGACAACTCCTCAGGATTCAGAGAAACTGTACAGAAACCCAAGATTACGACACACAAGCAAACATACTCCTCGAAAAATTTGAAGAAAAAGGCTACAATAGAAAAACCCTCCAACACACAAAAAAACAAATAAATGATCTGGAACGGGAACCATTATTAATCTATAAAAATAAAGAAGAAAGATATAAAACAGACATACCGCTCATATACAACTATAATCAACAGAACCGACAAATAAGGAAGATTATACGAAAATACTGGCCAATGCTCCATAGGGATACACTTCTTAAAGACATTCTGCCAAAAGAACCTAACCTAGTATGCAGAGGAACAAAGAATTTGAAACAGAGAATTACACATAGTATACTGCACCAGTGTAAATGCGTTATTGCACCAATGTAAAATCGCTATTACAAGGAGGATATAAAGTCCCCAGGACATTAGTCAGCCACTTTTAGTGTGCCCTACCAACATGGCCGCCGGAATTGCCATATTAGGACTGCTGTACAAACATGGCCGCCGAAATTGAAACTGGAATCACTGAAACAGGAAGTGCCCCACCTAAGATGGCCGCCAAACAGGAAGTGACATGGCATGACCAATCAGGCAGCTGGAAAACATTACCACTCCCCCAAGATGGCGGCGCCCACAGTTTTTTGGCAGCTTTCAGGCCAAAACGGGAAGTAAAATCCTTTATAAGACCTGTCCATATACACCAACTCATCCATGACTGATGAAGCCGCCACCTGAGCGGTGAAACGCGTTTTAAAGGACACCATTTATTTTAATTTGTTTTATATCTCCACCAAGCCATTTTATTGTTTTTTTATACTTATGTGAATAAAATCCACTTCTTTATTGGTAGGGATGCACCGATACCACTTTTTTAAGACCGAGTACGAGTACCGATACTTTTTAAAAGTACTCACCGATACCGAGTACCGATACTTTTATTTAATGTCATGTGACGCTTTCCAATAGGAACAGACCTCATAAAAATTTATATGAGATTGACCGCAGCTCACATGGATTTGCCCCAGCTCACATGGGTTTGGCCCCAGCTCACATGGGTTTGGCCCCAGCTCACATGGGTTTGCCCCAGGTCACATGGATTTGCCCCCAGGTCACATGGATTTGCCCCCAGGTCACATGGATTTACCCCCAGGTCTCATGGATTTACCCCCAGGTCTCATGGATTGGCCCTCAGGTCTCATGGATTGGCCCCCAGCTCTCATGGATTTACCCCCAGGTCTCATGGATTTGCCCCCAGGTCTCATGGATTTGCCCCCAGGTCTCATGGATTTGCCCCCAGGTCTCATGGATTGGCCCCCAGGTCTCATGGATTGGCCCCCAGGTCTCATGGATTGGCCCCCAGGTCTCATGGATTGGCCCCCAGGTCTCATGGATTTGCCCCCAGGTCTCATGGATTTACCCCCAGGTCTCATAGATTTGCCCCCAGGTCTCATGGATTTGCCCCCAGGTCTCATGGATTGGCCCCCAGCTCTCATGGATTTACCCCCAGGTCTCATGGATTTGCCCCCAGGTCTCATGGATTTGCCCCCAGGTCTCATGGATTGGCCCCCAGCTCTCATGGATTTGCCCCCAGGTCTCATGGATTTACCCCCAGGTCTCATGGATTTGCCCCCAGGTCTCATGGATTTGCCCCCAGGTCTCATGGATTTGCCCCCAGGTCTCATGGATTGGCCCCCAGGTCTCATGGATTGGCCCCCAGCTCTCATGGATTTACCCCCAGCTCTCATGGATTTACCCCCAGGTCTCATGGATTTACCCGCAGCTCTCAAGGATTTGCCCCGCAGCTCTCATGGATTGGCCCCCAGCTCTCATGGATTGGCCCCCCGCTCGAACGCTGGGGAAGCTGGCCGTGTGCATGTAAAGCACGCGGCCAGCGTTCCCCTCCGGCGCGCCAAATACTCACCTTTCCTGAAGTTCCGGTCTCTGGGCAGTGATGCGGTCACGTGGCCGCCGGGCGCATCTGTGACGCTGCCTCCAGCCGAGAGGCCGCGTCACAGGAGCGCCCGGCGGCCACGTGACCGCATCACTGCGCAGAGACCGGAACTTCAGGAAAGGTGAGTATTTGGCGCGCCGAAGGGGAACGCTGGCCGCGTGCTTTTCATGCACGCGGCCAGCTTCCCCAGCCCCGCGGATACCGGCAAGCCGGCCCAGCGCCGGCTTCCGGTATCGGCGGGATGTATCGGGCCGTTTGCACGAGTAACAAGTACTCGTGCAAACGGCAATATCGGCCCCGATACCGATACTAGTATCGGTATCGGTGCATCCCTATTTATTGGCCATCCCTGCTTCTGGTATTGCTTTCAACCAAGGCACCATACAAAGAATCCTAGCACCCCCAGAAGGGAAGTCCTGGATCTGCTGGGCCCTGGGACCGATCACCACAGGAACAGAGGAGTAAGCACCAAAAGAAGAGTGGTTTCACAGACCAGCCGCTTGCAGCACGAGGAATAAACCTGCGTAAGTGTGCATCCATCATTCAGACTAATAATATGCAGTGCTTGGCACAATACTAATCACACTCTCCTGTTCTCTCGGAGGTACAAGAGAGACAGAGAAGTGCTGCAGATCGGAAAGAACTTTTATTTATTACACATTTTTTCAATTGAAAGACTTTTTGAAATACGGACACTAGGTGGCGATATACCACCAATACTGCATTACAAAGGATCTTTTATATCAATCAGACCATATATGCAATGCTGTTTTTATATTTTATATGATCTATGTATGCTTACATCTTTGCTTATGCAATTTTGTGTGAATGTATGCAATTTTGTGTGAATATATGTACATATAGACTCAATCTTTGAGCAATACGCCACCTAGGAGAGAAAAGACCTCTCCTCCCACTCTTTTATTAGGTACAGGTTTGCGCTCTGGAGTGTGTCTCTCTCTTCTAAAAATTGTTATTACAGACAGAGTGTTTTGGGGTTTTGACTCTGTCAACCCACTCATCACAGAGCTGCACCCAAAAGGTACCTTCACCACCTCACCCAGCGCTCCATATATAGGTATTGTGAAACCTTTGCTGCCCTGTGTTTGATGGTTAACAAAGTTAATCAGTTTTAGGTATGCTACTACTAGGATAATTGGTAACAAATGCCTAAATAAGTGGAGAACACTGCACTGTAATTATGAAGAGTATGCGTCTTTAACTCTTAGTTTATTCTGGAATGGTATCCAGGCATTCAGGGGTGACCGGCATAGAATGTCATTCACAGTGAGCATTCTGAAAAGTGTCACTGAATGTCTGGATAGGGCTAGGAAACTTAGGACTCGGACATAAACTAATTACCCAATCTTTTAGCTGTGTTTGTATTGTCTGCAGTCTATAATCAGCTAGCTAGATCGTAAAACTGTCTTTTCCGTATTAACTCCTACACAGTAAATCTGTAAACGTGCCCTTAATGAGCTGCCTACTATGTCCATGTTTATGTTGGGAGCCATCGAATTAGGCCTTTTCAGCATGTATTCTTAATATATGATCATATATTAGTAGGAATTGTTTCTTCTTTGTCGTACTAACCTTGTCTTTTCTCTAACTTTCCAAATGGCTTCCATGGAAACTAACAGCAATCATTCAGAAAGACCGTAAGTTTAAAGGACCGCTGCTAAATTCTAATAAAAAGCGTTGCGCGCTAACACTATGCTAGATGGGGATCCAGGGAAGTGCGGCCCGGCAAGAGTACGCAAAGGAAGAACTGGTGTTTGACTTATTTCAGTGGAAGAACATATTAAAAAAGTATATTATTCTTAGAATTATAAAAGTGTCTTTATAAAATATGGCCTGCGTGTCAGTTTGAAGTTTTAATTGTTTGTCTCCTAAAAGAGTTTTCCCACCATTCGTACAAGGTTTTTGGAAGTCCAAAGTGTTTCAGAAAACAAATAGATGTTTCAAGTCATTTCATATCATGATTCAGTAGAATTTAAGTGTAACAAATAAATATGCTCAGGTAAGGCCGGTCTCAGACGAGCGTATTAGGGGGAGACCGTACTGACGTGCCTACCGGCGTCCGTCACAGCGTTGTGACGCTGCAACGGGGTTGGTCACACGCTTGAGGGCGCGCTACAACCGTCTGTGCACAAAGCCTCCCCGTCAAGACACCAGCCGCGCGTTGACGGTGCTGCAAAGCGCGATCCTGCATAGGAAGATCGAGCCTTGCAATGCTGAGCACCGTAACTGCGCTCAGCGAAGCGGCCAGACGGGCGTCGAGTGGAAGTAACGTCCACTCACACGGATGTTCCTTCCACTCTCCAATGACGCTCGTCTGACCCTGGCATAAAAATAAATATATAATAACAAAAGGAGAAGACAGATTGTTGACCATGAAATAGAAAGGATACAATACTGTGCGCTCATGAGCATGAATGTAGAGAGGATTAATGTTAAGGTTAGTGTAAACACGAAAGACAATGTTTGCAATTGCAGCAAAGAATACAAGAGAGAAAAATATTATATCTCGTGCTGAAAGGGAGCTCTTACACTGTATATATGTAAAATAAAGTATTTAATTCATATAAAATACATTGTCAATACAGATAATTATAGCACAGATTGTTCAGTTATGTAAGCGAAATTATAAATGTATGGATGACAGCTAGAAGAGTTAAGTGGAGAGATCAGTAACTATCATTGGGTCTATAAATCCTTGACGTATGACAGTCAATTTAGGAAAAAATAGCCCTGTTAGGAGTGCTGAGAAGCCATGTCTGTGCACGGTTACATTTGGGGCAACATACTCTTTCTTCTTGGACCATCTAACACTTTTCTTCTTTCCTGTAGTACCTCAGCCCCCCACCATCACTAATCAGTCTGCGAAGAACTATATAGTGGATCCTCGGGACAATATTATCATTGAATGTGAGGCAAAGGGGAATCCATATCCAACGTGAGTATCACAGGTCCCTCGGATTGGGATAAAGAAGGTTGGAATTAAATATTATTACAATAACTCCCCTCTGCAAAGAAATGTTGATCGTATGGAACAGAAGGGTTTTAGTGAAGAGATGTTCTTGGGATGGATGTTAACAGATTCTAGTATGAGAAGATGTGTAGAAAATGGGCACTAATAAAAACAGAAAGCCAGTCATTAATTTACATTTTATTATATGTAACATGTTGCACTGATCACATTTATAGACTCTATAGGAAATTGTAGTAAGCAGTAGAAGTGTCGTTTCCTGATGGTCTCGTATTTTACCATTATTCTCAGGGGTCTATTCTTGCATAGGCCAACTAGGCCAGAGCCCAGGGTGGCACATTGGAAGGGCAGCAGCATTTTTTCCAATACATGCTGACTGAAAAGACGTAACTTAAAAAAAATCTAATTTCCTAATTTATTTTCCCTAGTGGTCCTTCCTTTAGATGACCAATATGTTAGTGTTGCACAGGTGTATGACAGAGCTGCAAAGTAATATGACTCCCAAGGAATGAGTCTATAAACTACAATAAATGTTGGCTAGAAACCACTGGGTATAAATAAGACATTTTGATTTAGCTTAATATTGTATTTTTTATTACATACATGGTCCTGATAGATCGTGAATATTTTTCGTAATCTCACTTTGATAAATGTATTTGTTACAATGATTGCTTTGAGTGAGCAAAATTTGAAGTGCCTATGGCCTACACTAAATACGGCCCTGGTTATTCCTGCTTCTTGTTGCAGATTTTCATGGACACGGAATGGAAAATTCTACAATGTGGCCAAAGATCCCAAAGTTTCTTTCCGCAGACATTCTGGCACCCTTGTTATAGACATTCACGGAGGAGGACGTCCTGAGGACTATGAGGGGGAATACCAGTGCTTTGCCAGAAATGAGCATGGTGTTGCCCTTTCCAGCAAGATCCTGTTACAAGTTTCCAGTGAGTTGTGGGGCTAGAAGTCAACTTGGTAGTGTGGTTTGCACACATTGTTAAGCAGCTGGACCTGAGCTAGAAGTAAATCAAATATAGTGAACCTAAGACACAGATTACTTATAGGCCTCATAGCAGAAAAATGAACTCCATGCGAAAGGAAACATGTATAATAGAACCAGGAATAGGCAAGGAGACAGACTTACAGGGTTATCCAAAGAGATTCGAAAAGTCACCGCACGTTCGGTGACTTTTCGTTCTATTCAGTTTGGTTCGTGTTGCTGATCCCATTTCAGTGACCCTGCGGTGTATTCAGCAAGCACCACAGGGTTCCCGAATAGCAGGGAAAAGCTACCGCAAACCTGACGAAAACTCACCGCAAAACCCGGCGAATGCACGCCGAAAACCCTCAAACATCTGGATTAACCCGTCGAAGACGCCGGAAAAACCCGAGCAGGAGCCGATCACCCGCAGCGAAGCCGCCGGAAAAAGCTTAGAGACCGCAGACAGAGGGAGGTGAATAAATTAGCAAAACAGTTTGTATGAATGTGAAAGTGAAAAGCTGTTTGCAAAGAAACTACTGAGCGAAAATGTCTGAAATTTGCATATGACGTCCAGGGAATGATAATAAAAAGGGCTGTTAACAGAAAAAATAAATAAACTTAAAAAAAAAAAAAATCGGACTTTTAAAAAAAAAAAAATTCAGAAAAATGCTTAAAGTATCCTAAAAAATCGATAAAGAGACTCTTTACTGCAGAATTTTATAATGAACGGTTTATTAGATATTGGATTAAAACGGGAATATTTTTAACATTGAAGCCTATGGGATTCTCCTGAATTAACTTGCCGAATTAAACCACCGAATGGCAGGGCGTTTCGGGAACCTTTCACTGCTGGTTTGTGTTCTCTGAATAGCCGAAGCAGTGCTTTTTCATGGGGATTTCACTGCCCTCGAACAGGCACCGAACAGGCACCGTATGTGCAGGCAATTCGCCAGGAATTGGCGAATTGCCTGCTCTCTGGATAGCCGAATGGCCAGGAAAGGTAACCGAACGCTGATTTTCAGCGTTCGGTTACCTTTCTCAAGCAATTCGGATCTCTGGATAACCCTGATAGAGACACATAAGGTTACTGCAGAAATTCACAGACGATGGGCAACCAATAATTAATTTTGACCAGTAAAAAGACACGCTAGGTTAAAAACAAACAAATAAAGTTTATTGTAACTCGACGTCATCCTTCAATTTTTGGTTGACATCACATGTTCAGGCCTAGCATTACTTTGCTAACGCACAGTTTCCTGCTTGTTTATTGGGTGCTAGAAACAAGCATAACATGATGAACGTCGTCCAAAAGATTCCGTTTAACAGACACTAGGAATTTGTACATTAACACTTACAGGGTTATTCAGAGAGAGGTGAAAACCAGGAGAATGACTGGAGAAGTGAAAATTCTAGGTCAAAATAGCCAAACCAGAAAAATTCTCCCATTTATCTCACTTTCCAAATCGGCTATTTGGTCTAGATCATTGGTGGGCAATTGTTTTGGCTCAGGGGCCACTTTGTGGGAGCGGAAGTTAGCAGAGGGCCACACTTGCCCCCAGAACTAATTATAGCCAGAAACATGCCCCCAGAACTAATTACAGCCAGACACTTGCCCCCAGAACTAATTATAGCCAGACACATGTCCCCAGAACTAATTACAGCCAGACACTTGCCCCCAGCTCACATGGATATATTGCCCCAGGCCAGCTCATATGGATATATTGCCCCCAGCTCATATGGATATATTGCCCCAGGCCAGCTCACATGGATATATTTCCACCCAGCTCACGTGGATATATTGCCCCAGCTCATATGGATATATTTGCCCCCAGCTCACATGGATATATTACCCCAGCTCTTATGGATATATTTGCCCCCAGCTCATATGGATATATTTGCCCCAGCTCACATGGATATATTGCCCCCAGCTCATATGTATATATTTGCCCCATCTCATATGTATATATTTGCCCCCAGCTCATATGGATATATTTGCCCCCCAGCTCATATGGATATATTTGCCCCCAGCTCAAATCGATATATATGACCCCAGCTCACATCGATATATATTGCCCCAGGCCAGCTCACATGGATATATTGCCCCAGTCAGCTCACATGGTTATATTGCCCCCAGCTCACATGGATATATATATTGCCCCCAGCTCACACATGGATATATATATTGCCCCCAACTCACACACATGGATATATTGCCCCAGTTCACACATGGACATATCGCCCCAGCACACAGATGGATATATTGCCCCAGGCCAGCTCACATAGATATATTGCCCCAGCAGCTCACATGGATATATTGCCCCCAGCTCACCTCTCCTCTGCCGTCCGGTCTGCTCTGCCAGGCCCCTCCGAGTCACTGCCAGCGGCCGCCAGCATAAAGCTCTGCCGCCCGCCTGGGATCTATCCACCAGCCAGCCACGATCTCGCGAGATTGTGGAGTTCACGTGAACTCCGCGATCTCCCGAGATCGCGACTGGCTGTTGCATCCCAGGCGAGCGGCCGAGCTTCATGCCAGCGGCCGCTCATAAGAGGATAGTAACGCGAAAATCTCTGTGGCGGGCCGCAATTTGCCCACCCCTGGTCTAGATTGTTCTCTTCTCCTGCCATTCTCACGGTTTTCACCTTTCTCTGAATAACCCTGATAGACTTAGACTGAGAAGGTGAAGCTTTGCCTAGGATACAAGTACTGTATACATCCCCCTTAAAACTTTGAGGTTTGCACCTACACATTAAGGGCTATATTACAATCTTCGCGCAAAAAACCTTGCGCAAAGTGAAATTTTTGCGCCAAGCGTTAAACTTTTGCGCACGCAAATCACCACTGGAATTACAATCCTCGCGGCTTTTTTCTTCCGCCGATCAATTGCGTGCACAAACAGTACGTGCACAAATGCAGGCACAGTACTGTCTCGTGCAAAAATCTTTGCGCGAGCAGTGTTTTGTGCCCATTCAGCCAATCAAAATGAAGAAACACACCTATCAAACGCAACTGAATTGCGTCTGCCAAAGGCATCGGAGTCGGGTTCTGCGTCTGTGATGCAAAATGAGCACATATGCTAAAGTAATAATACACACACACCTGCCATCATCCAATATATTGTTGCTGCATTCATTTTTATGTGCTGTTTTTTTTTCTGGGTTCGCCAGATTGTTCAGATTTGCCATTAGCACCAGCTTTTAGGAGTTGCTAAAATTATGCGCGCAAAGGCTATGCGGTAATCACCGCAAATAGATTGTAATATCAACCTCGTACCAGCGCACATTCGCATTTGCGCTCCCAATGTTAAGTATAGGACGCGCAAAGTACAGTAAGCTCGCGCAGGGTTCGTGCAGGTTCACCCACGGTAGACGATTGCGCACGGTTGTTGCGCTGACTATGTAATACGGGATTAGGCGCAAATGGTTTTACCCCTCGCGTTAATGTTTTTTTGCGCTGGCGCAAACTTTTGCGTCAAGATTGTAGTTTAGCCCTAAGTGTTGTCACCAATTTGAAATAAGTCGCTATCCGCGATTTTTTTTAACAACCTGCGCATGTTATGTTAAGTATAGGAGAGGCCAAGTACAGTAAGTGGTTGCGAGACACTAAACGTTTCCTTTAACGCCAAATATTTTCAAGTCCTCTACCAATCTTAACTAATAACATCTGCTGTTATGTTGTGCATCTCAAACTCTATGTGTAACGATAACCTTGGAACAGGGCCCTGAATATTCAAACATTGTGAAAAAAAATTGTTTATAATTTCTAGGAGTTCAATTTATATATGAACATTACATTTAACTAAACTTGACATAAATTTAAGCTTAAAAGAAATACAGTAAATATACTTTTAAACATTACTTTAGAATCACTGGCCAGCCCACAGTGGGACTCTTTAAGCTTTGCTATGTAGGAGCGGCCATCTTTAACTCCTCTTTTGGTCTCAGATTTTGTGTTGAAATGGTCCGTAGTAAGGCTATTGTGTACACAAAAATAAGTAATAGTGTCAAGCATTCTTTTTCTTGCTCATTACCATTATTTTAAGGTTTTTCCTTGTGTTTTATAATAGAAAGTGATGTATAGGTGAATACATTATAGTGTTTTAGTATTAATAAGGTGGGACACTGTGCACTTTACAATAGGCTTACACAGAATATACACAAGGCTTGTGGAAATCTACCTTTACTATGTTGAAAAGTGCAGTACTCTGAGGACGTACATTATGTAAACCGTCTATGGAGTTGCCTTTCATAAACTATGTGCCTGTCATTGATTTGTTCAGGAAAGGAAGACATATTAATTTGAGCATCTATTATAAGAATTGGCAGGCATGTATGCATTTTAGTGTATGTGACAAAACCTTTTAATATGATTACATTATAATCAAATTATTGCTTATACTAGACAGAACCTGAACAGGAACTTTTTTAAGACAAATCATTCATGCCTACCGTTTTGTCACTTTTCATGCAACAGAGTCACCATTGTGGCCAAAAGAAAAACTGGACCCTGTGGTGGTAAATGAGGGGGCCTCCCTAATTCTTCAATGCAACCCTCCGCATGGTCTTCCACCTCCAGTCATTTTCTGGATGAGCAGCTGTAAGTAGGAATATAGCTATCTGTCATTGTTTTATCTGTCATCTATACTAATACATGTACAACATGTCTGATGACGTTGTTAAAATCCAAAAGGACATTCCATCCAAATAGTTGGTTTTCAACATTAACTAAGTTTATTTTTGAGACTTTAGGAGCTTCAGAAGAAGATATCGTGAGCCTCTCTACCCTGATCTAAACACATGTGTTTACTTGCCATATAATCCCACTCGTTAGGACTCCTAACTCCACCTACGATGACACAATCCACTCACATGGGATATTATTTTTCCATCCTTTTTTAATTTGACAATTTTATTGTGCATGCATTGAATACAATAAAATGGTAACACAATACAAGGAAAGGTAATTACATACAAAATCGAACACAAGCGCCAAGTAACAACTAAAGATATAAAGAGTTACCCAACACTTACACCATTTTTTTGTTTTTTAACATTGAAAGAAAAAATGAGGAAGATCATGTAACTGGTCAAAACAAATTAAACCAAACTATGAGAAGCAAATAAAATAAACTAAAGGCGAAAGAAGGGAGGGGATCTGCCCCGACAGGCTCAATTCAGTAACAAACATTGGTTACAACCGAAAACGAGAGCTTTGTATTCAGTCAGAAGATCAGTTATACCAAAGGTTTTTAAGGGATCTTGGCCAGATATCATTTCCGCAGAATACCAATATTTTATTAAACCAGAGGAAAACCCCAAAAGTTATGATAAATAAATAATCCCACTTATAATTACCACTTTTGGGGCTCAATTTCAAAATAAATATTGGTGAGGTTTGGACGAAATATTACTGTAATATTAGCTGATACAACTAAAAAAATGAGTCCAATGCCGGCAAATCAAAAAGGAATGCTGGTCCAAACAGAAAAAAAACATGGCTGGTAAAATGTCTAAAAATGCATATTTTCTATCATTATATTGATTTTTGCTTATAAGCATGCCTATCTGAAAAATCTGATGTTTAAAAACAGGATTCAGTCACATTTTTGCCTGTTTTCCTGCCTTGAACTTTGTGTGCATTTCAAAAATAGGTGACAATTCTTGGCGCATTATATAATACATACTCATTCATTCCAAAATACAGCTAAAAAATAGATTTTTCACTTTTAGTTAAAATTGCTTCCAACCATAGAAAAGTACAGTATCCTGTTCTCTTCTGGTTATTTTAGAAAGAGTACCCCATACCCCAAGGAATATATAACCACAATAGTTTGGATGATGAAATGTTGAAAAATCTATTTTCACGCTATTTTATTTCAAATTATTGAAATCCAAATAAAATGTACACTTTTTAACATTGTTTATTAAAGTATTCTTATGTAACATAACATAAGTAATGATAGATTTTGAATCTGCCAAGTACAGTGAAAAAAATCGATATATAATTTGTCTGGGTCTTGCAATAAAACATGACTTCAAATCACTTTTAAACATGAGTAAAGAATGCTGAAAATGAGCTCAGCACGGGGGGGGGGGTGAAATGGCTCAGCAGTAAAAGGGATAAAGAATTAACTGTTGCCTGTCTCCTCTTTATGGTGCACCACAAAATATCTTATGCGTAAGAGAATGGGTTCAGCCTTTAATTTGCCTCCATTCTATAAAAGTGGTGAAGGTTTTATAATTTCCAAAGGTTGGTTTTGATTTCACAAGCGTTGATGATGATTTAATGATAATTAATGAAGAAAGTGCTCTCTAAAAGGCCATTCACAATCCTCCAAAGCAAATATAGGTGGACCAGTTAACTTGCATGACTTGGATCGCAAACATGTGTATTTATTAAAAATGTAATAAGAGTGCATGTCAAAGGTATATATAGACAAAGGATTTATAAAGAAATAAAATTGCATGTTTTCCAAGAATAAAGAATCAATTAAACCTGACAATGCGTTGATAGATGACAGGATTTTTACTATAACAAACTTGGAAAGCTCTTCTAATTCAGGTATTTTTCAGTTTTTATAGTTTACATATTTTTGTCTACAATTCTCTCTTTCATGTTTCCAAAATGTTAAGAATAGCTTTTGTAAATACAGTGCTATTTACCATATAACAAGTGTTCCCTCCATGGAGGAATACAATACAATATTAGGGTATCTTTGCTGCTGAGCTTTAAATCAGAAATGACCATGTCAAGGTTTTGTAAAAGTCAGCATTCTAATTGATACCCAGTTTATGCGTTTCATTTTCATTACAGTATCCTACCACAATGGTTTGGGACGTACTCTTTGTACCGTTGAGATAGATACTTAGAGAAAAAACACAAATTAAATTGATTGTGAAAAGCTAATGTCTGTTGTTATGGATCCTGGTACCCCAGGTGCCCCTTTCTGCTGAACCTGGAGGTATTCGTACACCCCACAGAATAGACGACACATATACTGTGAGAAGATCTTTGCCGATTGAACACCAACCGCAGAATGCCGTTATTCTGAGGTTTTTAGTTAGACATTCAAATGTAAAAAAACACGCCTCCATGTTCCCTTCCTCCAGATCCTCCCCCTCCCCCCCCCACACACACACCCTGGTCTCCTAACAAAGGAAACTTGTGAAGAGTTCTGGTTAAAGCCAGAACTGGGGGAGGGGTGAAAGCAGGGCAGATGGTTAGATTGTGAGCTCTTGAGCAGGGTCCTCTCCTACTGTTCTGTGTGTCCAACTTGCATGCACATGTTATCCATTGTACAGTGCTATGGAACTTGTTAGCGCTTCATGAAAACTTGTAACTGTAACATACAGATACACACTTGGACAACGGCACGGCACACCACACAACACTTTACCCTATATATAGGGCAATGAAATGTAAGGAAAAATAAATGCAAATAAACATTGAGGCGGGTGTTCGGTAACATCTGTCAAAGGAAGATTTCCTGTAATGATATCCAGTATCCTTTTCTTTCATGTCTTTTCAGCCATGGAGCCAATAGCCCAGGATCGGAGGGTTTCTCAGGGTTTGAACGGAGACCTATATTTTTCCAATGTTCTGCGTCAGGATGCACTGACGGACTACAGCTGCAATGCCCGCTCTCACTACACACACACCATCCAGCAGAAAAATGCCTATAGTCTTAAAGTGCTGACCAGTGAGTGTTTTACATAAACCTTGCATGTACGTTAATAAAGCATGTGTACTTCAAATAGATCGAAATTGCACAATGGTGTACTTTACGACCAGTCCCTTGGGTTTACCCATACAAAAGATACAGGAGAAGATTCAGATGTCTATTACTGCATAAATATATTTAAAAGGAAAAACAGATCTTAATTACAGGTAGAGTCTGGGTAAATTTGATTGATCGAAAATACAAGAATCTTTATTTTCTTAAGTTAACAGAAATCATCCTTGTCTCATGGTTCAAGTAAAATGTTCTTGCGCAGCTGTAGCAAAGTATATACAAAGTATATAGATCATCATCATGGTTCTGCACTTTACACAAATATTGTTAATAGAACATCTAAAGCAGGACTGTCAGACTCATGGCCACCCAGCTGTGGATGCCTACCTTTCCAGAATTCTTTCATAGCGCTATATGGTCAGGGAATCATGGGGGTTGTAGTTCAGAAGCATCTGGGAGGGGACAGAGTTTGACAGCCCTGCTTTAAAGAGTACACATAGGCAGTGAAAGATCATGTGCTTTGTGAGGCTGGAGCAAAAGATTTTGCTGGGTCAGAGCCCGTTCATCTCCAATCCATTTTTCTTTTGTTCTGTCCCTCTCACCCTCATTCTGTATCCCCTGCTTCATTCCCCTCAGACGCTTCGTGCCTCCGATATTCTTCTTGAATCCACGACTGGCACATAAAATGTTGTAGGTAAAGTGAAAAGTTCAAAAATACTTTAAAATATTTGAATATACTTGGCGCCTCAATGCCAACTCTGTAATATGTGGACATATTTTGAGGTTCGGGCCTGGAGCTGCAGTTCCAATAAACCCAAAACTAATAGTCTCTTGCCAATGTCTTGTCCATGGATCTGTAAATTCTGTAGCATACATACAGACATGGTAATACTATATAAGAGTATATATTGAAATGCCACCCAGTATTTATAAAAAAAAAAACTGTGGTGGAATGCCACAGAGTATTTGCCAACACAGGTGCGCCATCTACAGGTAGCATGTAGGTAATTCACCTTTTGCAGCTTGTGATGTGTAATGAGATAAAGAGATGCCTCAAGTTTTTGCACTTTATTTCCTTCTCCTGTTAACTCCTTCAAGGCTGCAGAGATCCAGAGTTGTAGACACCACACAACAGGAAGGGTAAAACGCTCTCTGCCTCTGCCATGTTTATTAACTATTTGCTTGCATTGTGTATTAGGTATCATAACATATCATGTTCAGTGGAAGACTGATGATCCCAGAGCTTTGCTATTTGCCTGCTTTATTATATTAAAATTAAAAGCCTTCTTTTTCTTCCTTAGATTTTGCTGCTTTTGTGTAATTATGTGTTCTTTGTTGCATTGTTCTGCTTGAAGCTTTTGCACTTCTTTCTCTTGTTTCTTCTCTTTGTTTTCTATCTTATTCCTGTCATGTGCTGGTCCTTCCTTATTACCTTTTTTTCCTGTGTGTTTTCTCTTCACATATATGACACCAAATAACGAGTCTCCCCCTTTTATCTCTAATTTCACCACCTTTTTTTAAATTAAATATGTAATATAATTTTTATGATATAAAATACTCTACTGTAATTTCTTCTACATTTTTTCGTCATCCAATTAATTTTTGTATCTTTATTTTCTAGAATTCTATAAGAATTAAGTTTTTTTCTAACTATCTAATTTACTATTTTGTCTTTCATACATTTTGTTATGTGCCATAATCTATAAATACTTTTTAGTAAGAGGTCTTTCCCTTGGGATTTTTTTTTCTTGAAACTATCAGGGCTCCATCACCTCCTTAGCGCTACCACTCACATAATTAAGTGTTAGCACTCGGTTATATGAGCTCTAAGCTGGTGCTAACTGATTCCACTTATACAGAATCAGATAGCAAAATCAGATACTCACCTATCATAACACGACTTGAACGGTGTCCCGATCCGGCGCTTCTGGCCTCTGGGAGCAGAGTGAGACTGGGGACAAAGAGTCCCCACTCTCCTTCAGCGAATCACTCCACGGCACAAGCCTCCGTGGACTCCAGGAGGTGATACTCGTGGCGGCTTGTTAGTGCTGCTGTGTGTATCCAGGAGCTTAGCGCTTCGTTACAGGGCAGGTTGCTTAATCGGCGCTTGCCCCGTGGCATGGTGTTAAAACAAGGATGCTAATGGGAACCTGCAGGCGCATGTTTTCCCCGTTAGCGTCCCTGTTTTAGAGACAGGCACATGACAATGCCCTCAGTATTTTTGACATAAAACTGAAACGCCTAAACTCCATTGCAAAGGAGAGGAGAATATTCAAACTTTTCAGGCCCCTTTTATTTGGCCTGAGTTTTGAGTAACAGCTTTGAGTAGTTTTGTTTGTTGTTGTTTTTTTTACCTCTGTGGAGACAAAAGTGACCCTAAGCTCACTGGGGGTACAGGAGGACACTGGGGCACTTTGTTCCCAGTGTTGTTCTTCATACAGTTAGTCCGTGGGACCAAAGGCGAGTAATGGATTTTAAGTGTATGTATTTTAAAAGTGTTAATTGATTTTGTGAGGGTCCTGAGAACAGGCAACAGCATAATTGTCTTACCCTAAAGTGGGTCCGTGCTCAGTTCTCACAAGATTTTGGCTCGGTGGTGCCATTACAGAGCAGGCTAGACCATATGCAAATCAGAATGCAAGCATCAAAAATGGGTGGCCAGAGCTGAAATACCTTGGCAGACTCTTCACTAGAGGGACCGCAGCCTCCAATGATTGTTTCGGCCTAGTTAGCTCTCGTCAGTAGGACATTGCTACACGCCTCTCTAAGCAGCAAGCAAGGGTTCCATGTCTAAATTACCCTTTATATTATGATTGAGCAAAATTATGTGAAGGCCCTGAGAACAGGCAACATCACAAGGTTTCTCAGTGCTCTCACAAACTCTGTTTTTTGCTCACTATAAGTATATGATATAGTCCAGACATGGAGCCCTTGATCGAGGTTCCTAGAGAAGTGTCAGCTATACCCTACTGATGAGACCCAAAAAGGCTGAAGTGATTACCGGGGGTTGCTGCATCTCTCGTGCAGAGAGGACTTCCTTGGTATCTCAGTGCTGGCCACCCTTTCTGGGTAACTGCAGTCTGATTTGCATATGGAATAGTCTTCTCTGTAATGGCACTATCAAGCTAAAACCTCATGCGACCTGAGCTGGGGCCCACTAGGAAAGGCTGCTGATGCCCGTTTTCAGTACTCTCACAAACTGTGTTTGCTCAATATAAGTATACAGGATTGTCCAGAAGTAGAGCCCTTGCTCAAGGTGCCTAGAAGGGTGTCAGCTATAGCCTCCTACCAGGCCTAAGAAGGTCGAAATGATCGCCACAGGTTGCTGCATCTCTTGTGCAGATAGGACTTCCATGGCATCTTATTACTGGCCACCCTTTCCGGGTAATTGCAGTTTGATTTGCGCGTGGAATATTCTACTCTTTAATGACACCTCGAGCTAATGCCTTGTGACACCTGAGTGCGGATGCACTATAGTGCAGACCACTTATGCTGATGCTCGTTCTCAGGACCCTCAAACTATGCTTTTGCCTATAAAATGTAAGTGGAGTCACACCGGTTCCACAGAAGAACATGAACAAGTGCAAGTGATTACTAGAGAATAGCTTGTTTTTTTCTGGCTGACCCATTGTTAAAGCTTCCCATACTTAGTCTAGGAACCATTATCTTACAGTGTGGCTCTGCTTAATTGTATCAAGCTGTGAAGGTAAGGAGTGGCGTTATTAAGTGTAATGGTCCCACTCGATGATTTACAGTTTGGTTGGATTAGTGCCCCTGTAGCTTAGTCCCGATTTATACATCTGCCTTATATTGAGTGTTGTTAATTTTTGATTTAAAAAGACCTCGTCACATGAATAGACCTCTCATTATTCTCTCACTCCTTTTATTCCTATCTATGTTTATCTGACCCTTTATCATTATTGATTTATTGATACTCATTCTCTTCCAATCCTTATTTCACCTTTTCATCTATTTCTCTTTCTTTTTCTTGTAATCTTATCTTTATGATCCTCCGGGGCTCTCATTTTGTCTTGTTTGTTGCAGAGAATTCCCGTAATGACTCCGCCATTTACTTCTATACGAACCTCACTATTATGTACCTTGGTGAGTTCCTGAGGTCACTAGACCCTCTTCCTCTAACTCACCTTCTGGCTAACTCACTCACTACCTTCTAACATTATCTGGGGTCAAAGACCTCAGCTTTTGTAGTTTTCTTCACATCTTGCAATCCTCTAGAGTAGCGTAATGTGCTTTTAGTCCTGTCAGTGCATGGTAGAATCACTAGAGCACTGTGCAGTGGTCCAGATGGATGTTCCAGGTCGGATATTTTTCTAAGTGGCTTATTGCGATTCTAAATACATTTTAATGTCTAATATGGTCAGGAAGGCCATGTGAAACCAAAACGATGTTCTGAAAGCACTATCTGGACCGACCTTATTGACGCTTTTTATAGTGAATTTAATTGATAATAATGATGTGGTAGTTTTCCATAAAGTTAGAATAGATGAACTCCATAACACTCCATAATTATTGGAGAGAAACATGAGATGACAAAAAAATTACATAATTTTATAACCAAACAAAAGGTTTATTCGTGAAGTTAAAAACTACTTTGAATCTGACTTTCTCCTTTAAGGAATCATGCGGTTTAATCCATAGCATGCATTCGTTGTTGTGAATGTCCAGAGCAATTTCTAATAACTGTGGGCCATATTACATAGTTGGTGCTAACTTAACCAGAGCTGTTGTAAACTTCCCAGAGCCATTATAGCCTATGGAGGTTTTAAGTTTACAACAGCTCTGGTTAAGTTAGCACCAACATTGTAATATGGCCCTGTAACTATAATGACACTAGATCGATGACCTCCAAATTCCAATGAAGATATATATTCCCCAGATTACTAACAGGCTTATTCACTAACCACTGTAGTTTACCATAATTTAAAACTATGGTGAATATCATCATTGTTGCAACATCGATAAACTCCGGCATTTCTCAAAAATCTAATTCAGACAGTGGCAAAAAGAAGTTTCGACATTGAAGCTCCTCCTGCTGGTGTATGGATTTCCCTTTGCTGTGACAACGACAGTATTTATCATGGTGGTTCATGAATAATCTTGTTAGTAAAGGATCAACGTAATATTAACCCTATTTTTAATCATGTGCATCGCATCAAAAAAAAAATAACGTGATAAACTACTACCCTATAATTTTATTTGGAAGACGGCACAAGTTACTATTTATGTTTTTCCTACCAATTTATTTATAAAACATGGAATATTTTCTAATGAAAAATGGATAATTATAAATCTTTCCTTTTTTTTTAGAAAGTTCCCTTCTGCTCCCTAAATCTGTCTTTAAAACCATGCTTAGCTGTTGCTTTTTGTGACTCTGTAACACAGGCTGGCTTTTCACTCTGGACCTTAGCTCTTGCACTTTTTAATTAATTTATTTATTTGCAATACATATATTTGATTTACAGCAATAAGATATCTTGCATTATATAAGGGCTCCATTATAGCTCGGTCACTATTAAAATAAAAAAAACAGAGGTATTTTTCAGTATTCTATTAAGGTGTGCATTGTATATATTGTATAATGATGAAGAACACTATCTTTACCTACTAGAAAACAATTATTAATTTAGTAAACAATACCATATAAAGTCCATTAATAATGCAACAGTATATACACAAACCTTCATTGATGGACACCAGTTTACACCAGTATGCCTGCTGGTAATATTTTGATTGGAATCCCATTTCTGACACCAACATCCATCATACTTTCTTGCAGGTATTGCAAATTGTACAATAATGCTATGCAAAAAAAGTTTCAAGCACAGATTATATTAGAATTTTTTATATATATATATATATAAAACATTGCGAAACAGTCTACTGATCTGTTCTTACTAATCAGTAAGTAATTAACTAACGTTTTGTCCTGCAGAGCTGTACTGTGTCTCCTGGGTGGCATTTACAACAATCCTGTTATTTAATGCAGGTGCTATGGAAAACAAACCAAAATACTGATTACCAACGGGACATAAAAACAATTGATTCACAGCTTCCCTTGGGACTAAAAACAGAAGTCCCAATTTGCATGTAAATGTTCTGTTTCGGTTAGATTATCAGTGAAACTATTTATTACTGACGTTGTCAGAAGGTAATCCTTTGGTGTTCTGAAACGAAAGAAAAAGCAAAGAAAAATGTTATACATAATATTTGCTATATATGCTATGACTGGGTGGAACATTTGTTTTACTGTGATATCTGTACACATAAACCTATAATAATATGCAGAGCGAGAATACTGCTCTTTAAAGTTCACCTGGCATTGGCAAAATTACCTTTGTCCATTTGACAGGGCACCTCTCCTTTTATATAGATCAGCGTTTTTTCGTTGACCTATATAATATAAAAAAAGCAGAGATATTTCCATTTTAAATTTTCGTCCTCTCTCCAGAGCCGGCGCCATGTTGCCGTAAGGGTGGAACTGCTGTGAGCAGAGAATCGTCCTCCAGGATGGCCCCCTACACGATTAGTGTACTGTGCTGGCCAGATTGTGACAGGCAGACAGTGCAGCACATACAGCGAGCAGTGGGCTTTCCTGTAGGCTGTCTCTCTGCTCACAGCCGTCCTCCTCAATGTGGCATGCCACAGTCAGGTGGAGGTTGGGGGGAACTTAAAAATAGAATATCTAAATTTTTTACATTATATAGGTCAGTGAAAAAAAATTGGTCTAGATAAAGAGAGAGCTACCCTGTCAAATGGACAAAAGTCATTTTGCCCATGACAGTGGCACTTTAAGTTCAATTTGACAAGACATTTTTCGTTTTTCCATTTCTTCTTTAACATTTTCAGTTGAGTATGTCATGGAACTAATGGCTTCATTGTAGTTACTGTCGCTACTATAAGCATAGCAGATATTGTTCTGAGTTCAAACACGTTTCTTTTTAAGTTATACACTAGTTACATTTATTGAATTATAAATAGTTACATAGTTACATGGGCTGAAACAAGACATGCATCCATCAGGTTCAACCTTTCACACATCACCTACTGCTGTTGATCCAAAAGAAGGCAAAAAACCCAGTCTGAAGCGCTCACCAATATGCAACATACTGGGAAAAAAGTTCCTTCTTGACCCCAGAACAGCAGTCAGATTTCTCCTTGGATCAAGCAGCTTTTACCCACATATTAAATATTATGACCCTTAATATTATGTTTTTGCAGGAAGTCATCCAGTCGTTGTTTAAAAGTCCGTACAGTCAGTCTCTAACCAGTTATAATTGGATTTGATGAAGTTTGAAAACTAATAAATATTAATTATTACTCATTTATTACATATTTTTGATTCATCACAACAGCTGCAGTAGAGGAATTAAAACCATACTTTATAAAATACTGTAGGCAACAAAGCCATAAATAATAATAACACAATAAAACAATTATCTTTAAATTTCTAAGTTTATTTTAAATAGCCAATGAAATCCTTACAAATATAACTAAACATAAGTTGAATATGTTTGAAAAGCTTTGAGTTCTGTTTTTCCTTCAAGAAAATATCCAAGCCCGACATGTAATATACATGTAGTAGCGCTTTTTTTTTTTTGCTCGTCAGATAGGGCTTACTGGAAATGTACAGCGGAGATGCTACTGCATATTTCACTTTGGGTAATGGAAAGTGGTTTTCCATAAATCCACTGAATTCGGCCAGTGGTTTTATGGAAAGAAATTTGACAGTGAAGGATTTAAAATAGTAGTATTATTACCCATTTTTTATTAAGTTGCTAAACCATCCATCAGTGCCCATTTGTGATAAATCTTTCTGTGAATGGCTCCTTTCTTACTGATCTTTTCAAGTTTTCACAAAGCCTGTCTACTGTAACATCTCAGTACGTTGAGATCCATCAAATGGCATCTGAATGGGTACTGACTTCTAAAAAAATAACCTCTGATTAGTACTCAGATTACTTTTCCAATGCTACTATGAATATGGTGGTACCTTGTATTTAAATATGACAGATGCACTTTATTCAGAGCTCTTGTAAACCTACCATCTCTGAGTAATTGATGACTCTGGTAAGATTACCAGAACTTTGGCTACATTTACACCGGACTCGCAATCTAGCCCATATTAAGTGCAGTTATGAAAAAGAGCAAAGTTCTGTCTAATTTCACTTTCCTGCGCACATCACTTCTACATGCTGATAAGCATAAAGGAGTAAGTGTTAGGTTTAGGTTACTGGAGTTCAATATGCGGAGGTGGCCGGTGGGAGTCCCCTTCAATTTAGAGATCAGGACAGCAAATAAGACAAAAGTAGCAGGCATAGATGGCAGTGTGGTTTGGTGACATGTAGTAAGGTCCTGGGCAGACAGTCGGCAGTCGTGGTCTGGTAACCGTAGCAAAGGTTGTGGGGAAGCGGCTGACAAGCATGATCTGGTAAACGTGACAAAGGCCGTGGACAGACGGCCTGGCAAGTGTGGTCCGGTAACGATAGGAATGGTTGTGGGTAGGTGGTTGGCAAGTGTGGTAAATGCAGCAAAGAGGTCTGATATATAGGGAATACAACAAGAACAACAGGGTAGATATACTTGGAGGGCACTGGACAACTGAGCAATAAACAGGATGCAGGCTGGTATTTAAATAAGGTGCGGAAAGACCCTTATGGGAGACACCAGTTTGTTCAGCACTCAACGGCAGTGGCCACTTCAGCTGAGTACCGAATAAAGTGGCCTCTTCCACAGAGTGGAGTGCCAAGTCCCTCTGTTGTGTTACATCCAAAATTGAAGACCAGTAAAACAAAACGGTACCTGCACACATGGGATCCTTCAAATGTGTCTTTATATTGGAGCTCACACTTCAGAATGCCAGCATTCAGAACAATGGCGTTCTGAAGTGTGAGTGTCAATTAAGAGACACATTAAAAGGATTCCATGTATGCTGGTACTGTTTTGTTTTTCTAAGACAATGAGAAAGATATTGGCAGAGACACACAGATGCTGATAGATGTACAGATACATAGACAGACATACTGACAGAGGTAAAGACTCTGACAGACATGAACAGACAAACAGGCAAAAAAATTTACACAGACATTGAAAGGCACACACAGACTGAAAGATACTGATGGGTACACAGAAAATGACAAAGTCAATGGCAGAAACACTGGCATAGACTCTGACAGACACACAGATAATGACAAAGACACTGACCGGTACGCAGACACACAGAGAGTCACTGGCAGAGACAGAAAGATTGATAGACATGGCGACAATGGTTTCCAGCGTTCGGTTACCTTTCTCCAGCCATTTGGATATCTTTGAATTACCCTGATAGTGATATCAGGACAGATATATAAACTGTTGAACAGATAACCTTCACTCACCCTCAGCACTGAGACCTGCCCTGTATCTTTAACCTCTTTGCTGTGGGTGACGTTCTGGGCATGACCTCCACTTTCCCGCTAGGATGTGGAGGATGTGACCAGCACGTCGTTGAAGTTCCACTGCTCGGTGCAGTTCTTGGACTGATCGTGGACTAATCTTGGATGTCAGCTCTGCCTGCGGGACCTCCCTGGACATGATGATGTCAGAAATGGGACTTCCTCCCAGCCGTGCAGGGAATTCCCTATGGAGGAGATACAAGGGTCCTTTGGACCCCCATATCTCCAGAACCATAATAGGTAGAGGATCCTGTGAGGTAGCGTTAAAAATATCAGAACACCTCCTGGCTAATGGAAAAATAAAAACCAAAATAAATAAAAATATTTTTTTCACCAAATGCTGCACTATTGTTCACTTTTCAATTATAAAGTGAACAGTGATGCTACACTAACTCACCTTTTCATTTCCCACAATGCCAGCAAGTGTGAAGGCGATGGCACAATGTGTTTTACACAATGTTTCATCAAAAACATAAACCGGCCCACTGCAGGGAGGAGTGCTAGGGGAACTTTGGAACCCTGCATCTCTGATTTTTACAGCGCACAAGGTCAGGTGAGGTGTTTTTGGAAAGGTCAGAGTCTGACCTTTCCAACGATGACAAATTTGACCATATATCTTCTATAAATAGAAAAGAAAAAAATATATATAAATATATGCAAAATGTACATCATTTTTTCTTCAGTGCTGAGGCAGTGGCATCATGTGCTTTTATGTATAAAGCTAACAATGCTGCTGCACTAACTCACCTCATTTCCGACATCAGGAGCAAATATACAGGTGATGGCGCAATGTGTTATTAATCATTAGTTTCTCTAATACACAAGCCGCTACACTGCTGCGAGGAGTGCGGGGGTACTTTGGACCAATGAATCTCCTTTGTTTACCCCCCACAAAGTCAATTTAGGTGTCATTGGACAGGTGAGGGTCTGGTCTTTCTAATAATGCCAAACATGACCATGTAAAATGAATAAATAAATAAATAAATAAAAACAACAAAAACAAATTTTCATCCCGCCCCCATTTATTTATTTATGGTTCAAATGGCATTGTCCTTTTGTCACGTATAAAATGAACAATACCACTGCCATTACTCATCTTCTCATTTCCCACGCATGGAGCTAGTTCACTGGTTTATAAATAGTCATATTATTCATAAACACATTCTCCAAAATACAAGCAAAATTTTTTGGGGTTTTTCTGTTTTAGTTAAAATTACGTATTTTCTCAGAAAAATGCAGTAACAGTTTCCAATTTCCAATTATTTTTTAACAAGAGTACCTCATAGAATATGTAACCACAAAGGTTTGTATGATAAAAGGTGAAAAAGAAAAATTTAGAAGCTGTCAATTACTGAAATCTGAATGGAATTTAAACGTTTTTGAAATTTATTGTTATAGCATTCTGACGGGACATGAGGTATACATATAATAAGGATATATTTTGAATCTGCTGAGCCTGCTGAAATTAGGGATATATAATTTGTCTGGGTCCTATAATAAAGCAGGACTTCAAATCGTGTTTAAATTTGATGAGCACAAAATGGTCATAATGAGCTCAGCAAACAGGGGTGAAATGGCTCGGCAGTAAAGGGGTGCCAGTACAGCATCCAGTGTTGCTCTGCTGTGAATGAGAACTGAAGGCCAGGGTCTGGGGTTCAGGCACACAAGGTGGCCTCGGCCTAAACCCCACATGCAGGAGTTCATTGCCAACGTGACGTCCCAACAAACAGCCATCAGCACATAAAGGGCTATATTACAATGTTGGTGCTAACTTAACCAGAGCTGTTGTAATCTTCCCAGAGCCATTATAGCCTATGGAGGTTTTAAGTTTACAACAGCTCTGGTTAAGTTAGCACCAAGTATGTAATATGGCCCAAAGTCATTACAGTGAATTGCAAAGGACAGTGCGCCCAGGGCTCTTCCAGACCTGTCATTTCTTATCCAGAAGAAAAAAAATTGCAGGACCTCAAGCGGGGAGTAGTGCAGGTAGGAGTAGATTCAGTTTATTCAGGGGAAGGCAACCCCATAATGCAAACAATCAATGACGTTTCAGCCTAGTGGCCTTAATCATACATACTCCCATCGTGGTAGGCTGCGGCGCTTTCTTTCGCTGTCATTTCTTATGTCTTCACATGTCTTGCTATGTCAAGTCAAGTGATGGACATTGCATTGATCATAATAATCAATGTGTATTCTCATTCATTGATGAGATATCACTTACATATCTGGGTACAGTGTCACACCACCAGGCTCCTTCAAGGGTCATCATGCAGCACTGCAGGATTGGCTTTCAATGCACCGACTCGCAAACTGATCATGAGTGAACGAAGGGCTGTCCTCTAGAATGTCTCTTACACGCACAGCCGTCACTCCCTCCATCAGTATGCTAAGAGGTGTTAGTGGAAGAAATTTTTTAGATAGAGAATTATTTGGAAATTTCCTATATCGTTATAGTGAAAAATGCTAACACATATATTGGGGGTGATTACGTAAAAAAATCCTATTTTGGTCGTGACAGGTAGTATTTAAACGTATAGACGGTAAATCTTTGCCACCAAGTAGAATGAAGAGCTTTTGTTCATTAGACAAGGTTTCCAATTTTATCAGTTCTGATTGTGCTTTTATTTGATTCCCAGCTCGAGGAGTACCTGAACGAACCCCAACTTTCCTGCTGCCCACAGGTACTACCAGTAGTAAGCTGGTATTACGTGATGAAGACTTACTTTTGGAATGTATTGCCTCTGGAGTGTAAGTATAATTCTGTTATCAATTTCTTAACCATACTTGATGCTTGTATTGTTTATATTGACCAACCTAACAAGCATTAGGGGTAATAATAGCAAATTCCATATAACATTGAAAAATAGAAAATAGATGCTCATTTGACTCATTATGTGTGCTATGCTTTATAAATTTCACATGGCTGGTATTTTGTTTCAGAAAAAAGAAACAACAAATGTGTAGTAAGCGTAGATACAGAAAAAATATATGTATAATAATAATTACCAGCTCCCACTAGCAACACGGGAGTAACCCAAACAACATAAAATATAGAATAATATAGGACTAAATCCACCTCAACAAGAACCCCACCAATGGAAAAGACTCCCTGCTAGTGTAAAACGTATAAACCAATAATCCCATAGAAGAAAATAAACAAAAGGTCAAAATTCAGACATTTTAGTAAATGAGGACAAATATAATAATAAGCCCCTAAGGGCCATGTCAGATGAGCGCACTATGTGCGCCCGTACTGACGCGCCTCCGGGCATCTGTCTCAGTGCTGTGAAGCTTCGACGGGGCCGGCCACACGGTGTAGTGTGCGCACGAATTGTGCAAGATTCAACTGTCATGCTGCGGACGTCTAGAAAGCCTCCCCATCTAAGCGCTCCAACGCACTTTCAACGGGGCTGCAAAGCGCCACCCTCCATAGGAGGATCGAGCCCTGCAACGCTGAGCGCACTGACTGCGCTCAGCAAGGTGGCCAGATGGGCGTCAGAGTAGAAGGAACGTCCACTCTCAAGGACATTCCTTCCACTCTTAAAAAAAACGCTCCTCTGACACCAGCCTTACTCTGCATCGTGTGAATATTTGTTTTTTAATCAAATTTTTATTTTGTGTTAATTGGTTTGAAAAGGGATGGGAGCCATTATGATTAAGTAGTGACTTGCTCCTTAATCACAACGGCTCGTTTGGAATAGAGCGTTTCCTGTTCCCCATTCAATTTTGAAGAGGTCTCTCTATTATTACATAAATAAACTGACCATCTGCCTTCATTTATTATTCCAAACAGCCCAACCCCAGACATCATGTGGTATAAAAAAGGAGGAGAACTTCCCAGTCGGAAGCTGAAATTTGAGAACTTCAATAAGACACTTCGGATCGTAAAGGTGTCTGAGGAAGACTCAGGGGAGTACTACTGCCAATCATCTAACAGGATGGGTAGCATCCGGCACACCATCTCTGTCCGAGTGAAAGGTATAGTAGCCACTTATCTGTCATTTCTACAATACATTGTTTTTTCTGAGTAATCCTTCCTTTGGTCACAGTGTTATTTAAAACTAAGTAATTTAAAAGGGCAAATATTTCATTAACCTTGTAATAAGCTTGGTTGGCATATTTAAAAAAAAAATTATGTAGCGCTACTCCCGCGAGAGCCGCTTAATTTGACGGGCCTTCTGTCTCACTCCAGTGATTACCCACCTCCACCTTCGGCGCCAAGTAATACCAGGACAAGATTACTTTAAATAAAAAGGGGTTTATTAGGACTAGCGAGCAAACCCTTTGTAGGACAAAGTAATCAACAGTATACCAGTATTGAAAGAGTTAATTTAGCATTACTATTCAACTCAATAATGAATGAACAAGACAGCAATCTTTATCATACTTCAGTGCAGTTGGATTATCAACTATAATCAACATAACCAATATCAGTAACTTGTCTAAACCTTATACATTCTGCCTAACCACTGGCCAGTGGAAATTATACAAGCGTTCAAGATTGCTAGCGGTGGGGCCCTTGATTCTATCGTTGGGTACCTTTAACATGAAACCATATTTGTATTCCACAAAGTGAGAAATAAATCTTCGCAAAGTGTCACAGGACAGCAAGCTTTGTAACTGCAGCGATCCTCCTTTTAGCTGCAACTGCCCAGGCAGTAGAACTAGGCCTGACAATAAAGTTAGCAATATCAACTCACGCAGGATGGCCGAACACCTCTCTCTGTTTGGACGGTAGCTCGATCACTATCTCTTAGCGCTGGAATCACTCAAGGACTCTACTCTACTCCGCTGAATGTACTCGGTCGCTCCCTCTGTCACTGGAACACACATGAAGGCAGACAGACCCCTTCATCACTGGATGCACAAGGACAGCCGGATGCACGATCCGCTGGTACTGGCAACACGTGAGGTCAACTGGATCTCTCCTTCGCTGAACGCACGAGGCAGCCTCTGGACGCACGATCACCACATAGGACCGTTCACCTCAGCAGTCACCCCTTCTCTGCCTTCTCCTTGCTCTGCACGTGCACTTCCACCCTTGGAAAACGCCCTTTCCATTAGGCACTGCTGGGAGGTGTAGTTCTCTTCCTGACAAATTGCATAGGCCCTCTGTAATTGAGACTACATGTTCCAGAATCCTTTGCATCTTCCTGTCTTAACAGCTTCCTTTACCAGTGAAGAGAAAGGGGGGAAAAAGGGAGGGGGGAAGTACTCCGCAGCTGTGACAGGCTGCATGTCTGAGAAACACAATAGTACACACACAGTTCAAGTAGCCTGCGCTACATTTATTTAGAGGTTAACGTGTACTAATTACTATATAATAAATAACATTTATTTTGACTAATCAAACAAGTTAGTATAATAGCAAGAAAAAGTATGTGAACCCTTTGGAATTAGTTTGTTTTCTGCGTGAATTGGTCATAAAATGTCATCTTAATCAAAGTCACAAACACAATGGGCACTAGTCCCTAGTTAACACTAACATTAGCATCTAGATGTGTAAGCGTTACTGTTGGGATAAGTGTGTTTCACGCATGCTTGCCCATATTACATTCCTAACGCTACACCTGTTAGCACATCGGTGATCCCCTAGCTTCCTGTACTTTGCGCATCCTTTACCTAACATGGGGAGTGTAATCATTAATTAGCATTTCGAATAAGTACGTTATTACAAAGTGCTAGCGCTAATTAGCGTTCGGACGCACAAAGGCAATATTTTAGCACCTTCAGAAAGCTGGTGCTAAATGATGCTGCAAATGCAAAATTATTCAGCACCCCCAAAACCCCACCAATAAAACCAATACTCACCTCTCTTCCCCAGGTGAGAACGGTGGCCCAATCTGCCGCTTCTCCTGGCCACGAGGAGAGTGAGACTGGGAACAAATAGTTCCCAGTCTCCCTCAGCAATCACTTCATGGCACTGCACAATCTCACAAGATTGAGATTGTGCAGGGCTCATGGCCCAGAAACACACCCATCCATGCAGTCCTATGGACTCCAGGAGGTGATACTCATGGCAGAGTGAAAGCGCTACTGCGAGTATACCAGAAATTAGCACTGCATTCCAGGGCGAAATGCTGTGGTAGCACCTGCCCTGGAATATCGTGTTAACAAGGAAATGCTACAGGAAAATCTGCAGGCGCAGATTTTCCTTGTTAGTGTCCCCATGTTAGCACGAAGAAGGGAATAGGGCCCAATGTGTTTAAGCTAACAACACGCAAACAATTGTACATTTTCATATCTTTATTGAACACATCCCATTAAATATTCACAGTGCTGTAGAAAAATTAAGTGAACACTAGAATAGAACAGCTAGTGGATCCTCCTTTGTCAGCAATATCCTCAACCAAGTGTTTTCCGATGGGTGGGTAATGCAGATAGATATATCTCATTATATTACACACACTCATTGGCCACTTTATTAGGTATCCCTTGCTAGTACTGGGTTGGACCCCTTTTTCCTTCAACTAAATAATTTTTCGTGGCATAGATTCAACAAGGTGTTGGAAACATTCCTTAGAGATTTTGGTCCATAGTAACATGATAGCATCACGCAGCTGCTGCAGATTTGTCGGCTGCACATCCACGATACGAATTTCCCGTTCCACCCCATCCCAAAGGTGCTCGATTGGATTGAGATTTGTTGACTGTGGAGGCCATTGAAGTACAGTGAACTCCTTGTCATGTTCAAGAAACCAGTTTGAGATGATTTGAGCTTTGTGACTTGATGCATTATCCTACTGGAAGCAGCCATCAGAAGATGGGTACACTATGGTCATAAAGGGATGGACATGGTCACTAACAATAAATAAAGGGATGGACATGGTCACTAACAATAATTAGGTAGGCCATGGTGTTTAAACGCTGCTCAATTGGTACTAAGGGGCCCAAAGTGTGTCAAGAAAATATCCCCCACACCATTACAACACCAGCTTGAGCCATTGATTCAAATTCTAACCCTACCATCTGAATGTCGCAGCTGAAATCGAGACTCATCAGACCAGGCAACATTTTTCTATTGGTTATTTGAGTTACTGTTGCCTTTCTATCATCTCTAACCAGTCTGCCCATTCTCCTCTGACATCAACAAGGCATTTTCGCCCACTCAACTGCCGCTCATTGGATATTTTCTCTTTTTCAGACCATTCTCTGTAAACCCTAGAGATGGTTGTGCATGAAAATCCCAGTAGATCAACAGTTTTTGAAATACTCAGACCAGCCTGTCTGGCCCCAACAACCATGCCACTTTCAAAGTCACTTAAATCCACTTTCTTCCCCATTCTGATTCTTGGATTGAACTTCAGCAAGTTGTCTTCACCACGTCTAGATGCCTAAATGCATTGAGTTGCTGCCGTGTGATTGGCTGATTAGCAATTTGAGTTAACAAGCAATTGTACCTGATAGAGTGGCCGAACAGTGTATATAGAGCCAGGGTCTGTACACAGAGGGAGCAATAATGTAATCAGCAGTTTAGGGGCTAAGACAGAAGCAGTGTTGATACTTAGCCTAGGGTTGGTATACGAAGATCAAGATAAATCATATACTGAACGCATTGAAGGATCCAAACAAAAGCCACGACAGGGCATCATGAATATCAATCCACCAGGATTTAAACTCCCGCAGCAGAACGCAAGTTGTCAGATATAATCTACAACACGTCATATATTGGACTTCTCAGCAGCTAGCCTCCAATATGTCATTGGACTTACTGGACCTATCTCGGCAGTTGCCTCCAATATGGCAGGGATTATTATTCCATAAGAAATTTATACGAGACACAAATATCAATCGTTTATATTTCCTAGAAATTCTCCTAAATTCTTTTAATTGTCTGTGTTTTGCTTTAAAGAATACAATAATCAATAATCGGATAAAAACATATATATATTTATTACGTATACAAAAGTTTCAAATCTCATATCATAAACAAAGATTTATAAACCACAATCCATCAGCACATAAAAACTAGCTTCACAATATATGTATCTCCTGTTAGTAACCGCATATATGATTAAAAGTAACATCAGGAAGCATTATTTTACTGAGAGGGTGGTGGATACATGGAACAGTCTTCCAGTTGAAGTGGTAGAGGCCAAAACAGTATTTGAATTTAAGCAGGCATGGGATAGGCATAAGGCTATCCTAAACAAAAGATAAATCCAGGTAAAGTATCCATGTAATTGGGCAGACTAGATGGGCCGAAAGGTTCTTATCTGCCGACATTTTTCTATGTTTCTATGTTTCTAATATCATTTACCTTATCAGTTAGTAACTAATACACAAATGGTTAATAAACATTTCTGCTTAATAAAACATACATTTCCCAGCAATCAATATTTAACCAGCTAGATCTTATAGAGATATATATATCTCCCTATACTACATGGATCAACAAAAGATGAGCTAATTTAGAATGATAAGTAATAAAACTTATTTAGTGAATCCTCCCCTAATTTCGAGAATTAAATTTCTAATCTTTTGCTTTTTATTTTTAGTTATATAATTCCTTGCTTATTAATTTCAATCACAGTAATTTCCAAATTCAATATATATATTTATTATCAATCCTACAACAGTTTCTTTTAGGATAAATCCTTATGTCCACTTCTTCATATCTCTATCTGCAGAATAGAAATATTTAGATTTTGGAGCTAACAATCTGAGAAATCTCTGTCCATCTGTTGCAAGAAATACTACAAATATATATAATTACATTAATTCCTTAATTTAAATAGCTCTCATACATTACCTCTCCAATCTGGATTTCGATGAGTCACTGCCTTGGAATTCTTTATGTGATATTGTTTTTGGAATATGTGAAAATTATCAATATTAGATAATCAATGCATGTGGGTCAGAGATTTGGTGTGAGTTAGAGATTTGATGAGAGTCTTGAGTGCATCGTCCTGGGATCTCTGCTTACTTAGCGATGGTCTGCGTGAATGCCGGAATGCCTCATTGTCTACTGGAAGTCTGAATGCATTGTGGTGTATGTCTCTGAATGACTGCAACCAACATTGCCGCTTCAATTATAGTCAATTTGACGTCACTGGCAATATCCTTATTATATCAAATATAATATTTACTATCCTCTAGAGGGCAGTATTGCATTTCTTAATTAACTCCAACATTTAATTTTTATATGTCTTATCTCGTGTCAAGAGGTCAATTTGGACACAAAGACCTTCTTCTCTCCCAGACATTTAGTCTCCTTATGTCAGAATCAGATTTATTTCCTCACTCCTCTCAAAATTTTACATTCCTCTCTAGTTAACTCACAGAATCTCTTCTTCAATAATTTTACTATTTACCAATTATACTTTTATACAATATTTATTGGAGCATATATTTCCTACTGTAAATATAATAAAATATACCTTGATTATAAAAATATATTTCGTGAATATATATTTTACATTACAAAAATTTTAATTTTTATTCTCCTATACCCAAAGACAAAATATCTTTTTGTTTTAAAGACTTAAGACAGACCAATAAATTTAATTATAACAGGTCTAGCACTTAGCTTGGGCATTATATCACACAAAGACATTTTAAGGTTCCCTCATGTCTGGTATTTCTAAAAAAAAATATATAAGATTTCACCTAGCCATGAACTCTGTAAAAAAAATCTCGGTTCATTCCTAAAACTAGAGAAATTTGAATAAGAAAAGACTGTCTTTAAAAACAAAATAGCTACAGGCATCCATTTTAATTTTTCCCTTCCAATATACCCGACAAAGTGCATGTAGCGCTATGATTTGGAGCAAGCTGAAGCTCCTCCAAAAACAGCTAAACTGCCAATGTCTGACATCTTAGCCAATTGACAATGAGAGGCGTATTGGAGGAGCAGCGGTCTTTCCCAGCAGAATGCCCACTAAAGGCCATTGACCCTCTGTCAGCAGTCAGGCATGATGTCATGGTGGCTTTAGTATCCCTTAAAGTGACACATAATTGTTTCTTAGTAACATCTTAATTTTTCCTCAGCTGCTCCCTACTGGCTGGATGAACCCAAGAACCTCATTCTAGCACCGGGGGAGAATGGACGTTTAGTATGTCGGGCCAATGGCAGCCCTAAACCTACTATCCAGTGGCTGATGGATGGGGAACCCATTGTAGGTACGCATACTAAAGCAAAAAAATTGTGTGTGTTGCTGTAAAGGTTTGTTTTAACTGTTTTCTTACATACTTTGTTATGCCCTGGCCTGCATATGTCACAGACTGATCTACAGTATATAGCCATAGCTATGCTACTCTGCCTAAGATAAACAAAATACCAATAGAATATGTTCGCTTTGCAAGTAAGCGTTTTACATTATACAAAAAGGGTATGCGCTCCAAACCAGAAAGAAAAAACACCACTGTCACTATACACAACAAAAGGGTGCCCCACAACACCCTCACAATATATAAATTATATAAATACCAATACAATAGTGAAGTGCTCCCGTGGATAAAATTAATATATTACATACATTGTCTCTGTCTCCGGGTCACATCAAATCAGGGTGGATAGTAACTCGAATTTTTTTATCAATGTGTGTATATAAAAAGTCTCGATGGGCACACTCACATGCTCCTGAACCTTTAGGCTCCTCCTCTTGCGCCTTTAGCGCAATCAAGGGCTTGCTCCCTGCCACTTAGATCCCAATATAAGATGCAGTTGTCTTCCTCTAAATAGAATGGGGGATATACATAGTGTAGCCAGTAGTTGTTGGGTGAATAACCCAACACCGGAACTACTCACCCAAATGGAGCTCACTTGGCTCAGTAAATGCACTTGCAGGTTGTGTTTAGGTCTCAACCTGTGGAAAAGCCTCACCACGTATCAGTTGTACCCCCAGGATCTTTGGAGACCAGGTTTAAAAATCAAAGATTTATTAGGTCTACAGAGTAAAATACATATACACAAACAGTCTAAAAAGAGCAACTAGACGCGTTTTGCCCAAAGGGGCTTCATCAGTAGTAATAAAATAGGGCAATCGATCGTTTGCAGAACAACTGATATGGAACATTTACGGAAATTTTACCTGATGGTTGGTAGTATCTTAAATATTGTGTTCTCTGGTAAGATATTGAGAATACCTCTATATGTTAGGGCGTTTAATCCCTGATTGTTTTTTTTTTTTCTTATTTAGTTCCTAACCCCAATTTTGAAGTTGCTGGAGACACCATCATCTTCCGAGAAGTGCAGAGCGGAAACAGTGCTGTATTCCAGTGCAATGCTTCCAATGAACATGGATACCTGCTTGCCAATGCCTTCATCAGCATTCTGGGTAAGGCTAGAGGTCTTGAGAAGTGATGGCTAACCAGATGATTTGGGAACTACATGGGCTTTGATGTTCAATCACTCACAAGTCTGACTGAACTTTAAACTACCTATAGTTCCAAAACATCCAAGTTGCCAAGGTTTGCTGTCTTGGTGCAGACAGGCAACAGTTTCCCTTTATAACCTCTCTCCAATGTTCTAAATGCATTCCTTTTCTTTAATAATCTTTTGACTGGCAGATGCTGCCATCCGTTGGCCAAAAGGAGCTACTGCAGCACTAGACACCATGCTGAACCCTCTGTGTATATGTCTTTTAGACACAAATTCCCAGCTGGCTTTAAAGAGCGTTAGCATCTCCAGTGTCATGCCTGCAGTGTAAAAACTTTAGGGTCATGTTCTGTTGCCCAATTGAAATAAACAAATATCCTTTCCATTGCAACAGCAGAACTCCATAAAAGCGATATTTGATACTGGGGCAGCAGCAACTTCCTTGCTGTTCGAGTATGTCGGTCTTGAAGTGGTTAATTTTTTTCATCGTCACCTAGTCTGTACTAATGTAGTACAGTATATTTCATATTTTATTTATTTTTTGTGTATTCGACACAGCTCTAGGCACTGCATTTTTTTCGGTGTTTCAGAAGTACCTACCGTTCATTTTTCTATGTAGTAATGCTTTTTCTCAATTAAGGTTTGAACCGGAAAAATTTTAATTAATTTATAAAATGTGTATCTTCCCCAACCATTCACTGAATTTGAGGAACATTTACTAAAACACAAATTCTTGTTTAAGATGTTCCGTCTCGGACGCTGGCCCCTCGGAACCAGCTTATAAGAGTCATTGAATACAACAGGACTCAACTGGACTGTCCATTCTTTGGATCCCCAATCCCCACTCTGCGTTGGTAAGTACAAACACAAAGGGTAGCACAGGCTGCACAGCTGTCTGTATAGGAGGATCTGTATCTTGTATTTGTATTGTATTGTGTGTTTTATGCTCCTGCCAAAGATATTGTGGGGGTTATTCGTCAGACAGTGAATTAATTTGGAAACATTGTTAAATTTGTGTATTTTAGCTTTAGATATTTGCAATTCCTTTCAGTCCTGAAACTACTTGCCGTTAAGTGCATAAACTCTATAATATCCCGTGTGTGGATTCAATGTAAAATGGGGAGAAAATATAATTCTCATGTTTTTTACTGCTTTGGCATATAGTAGCTACCTTTTGTTAATGAGTTATTTTATTTGCTTTGTATTTACGGCTCATCACAGCTTGATGGGGTTAGTCTCAGTGAGTAGGTAATTTGTAGTAGATAAATCAGTATCTTATTTTCTCTTTATTTTCTCACTGTTTTAAAAACCTGTGTGATCAGGTTTAAAAATGGTCAGGGCAGTAACCTAGATGGGGGCAACTACCGTGTTCATGAGAACGGGACGCTGGAGATTAACACTGTGCGGAAGGAGGATCAAGGAAAATATACATGTGTGGCTACCAACATCCTCGGCAAGGCTGATAATACTGTAAGGTTGGAAGTCAAAGGTGAGGGGTAATCTACGCTAAAATTTCACCATTTAAATATCACAAGTTTCACTGATGTTTTTTTTTATGATTTGAAATGTGAAATTCACTCTGTGACAGATCTCAGTACCCCGACAGGGTCACATCTGCCAATGCCGCCATAATTAGATTAGGTACAGACAGTGAAATACACATTGTATAACATTTCTAAACGAGGCAGGACAATGGCAGTCGGGATTGACAAACAGATTACTGTGTAAAACAACAGATAACAGGGCAGTGTTTGCCTGACAAAGAAGATTAACATATACTCAAATATACAGCAGATAAACAGATACACACGGACCATACAATAGACAGATAACATTATTCATGCATAACTTGGATTACACAGACACCCTGTACCCAAGTCCAAATGACGCACGTCACACACTCCATTAATTAAAAATGGCATTGAGCATGTAGTTATTTGAGCTTGTCGAGATTCTGCTGCAGCTTTTGCCAATTGTGCTTTTTATAGTTGCAGCTGAAGCTGTACGCCTCGTTTCCATGGTTGGAATTTAAATTTTTTGGGTAACTAATTTAGACTTTGGTATAAAGCTTTTTGGCACAATCCGGTTATCCCGCTGAACCCATTGTAAATGTTCACTGAAAGGTGTACGCTTTCTATGTTGGTTGTGGTCTACAGGCTGCATTTAGTTTAATGGCTATGTCATTAAAGCAGAATATGGGGAGGGTATTCTTTTAGGGTTAAAAGGTAGTAATTAGTAATATAGAATAGGGAGTAGGGTTAGATGTTATGTGTCTTTTTTTGTTTTCTGTTATAAGAATACTTCATCGTTTGGTGTGACATATCAAGGTTAGAATTTGGATTTAAGGTTAGGAATCTCAAGTTTTACTGTCCTGGTCATGAGCTAGTGAAAGAGATTTAGGTAAGGGTAATTTTTCGGGGGTTTAAGCATATAGTATAAATATTAAGGATATGAGATTAAAGCAGTAGGTAACCGTTCTTAATTAGAAAAATAGATAAGGTAGCTAATTGGAGGCATTGCTCTAGAACTCAGTGAGAGATTTCTGTCCTCAATTTTAACTTTGAGTGCTTCATTCTGGAAAATATCTGTTCATGTAATTATATACTTCATTATGACCCCCCCCCTTCAATTAATTTTATGCCCTCATTTCATTATGCCCTCAATTCATACAAAACCAGACCGGAGATTTAGACCTCAGACAAGACCCTTTCTCATCTTAACTCAGATTTATTTCTCTGCTTTCCCGTTCCTGGCAACGATCCTCCTTCCTAATGGTGCAATATCAAGCTCCACCTTATATCGGCTGCCTCTAGCTGAGACACTTCCCCGTGTTCATCACTCCACCTCTCCATACAGGGCCACATTTTGATCGAGCTATATATTTGATTGTGTTCGTTTGCCACATTGAAGAGTACAGAGGTCTTAGGACATGGGTTGAGCAACCCTGCTTTTAGGTTACAGTCCAGAATTAAGTATAACAATGAGGGAATGGGTTTTGAGTCAGTGTTTAGGATTTTGGAATTACAGTATTTTCTGGTGTATAAGACTACTTTTTATACTTAAAAACACCCCCCAAAAATTGGGAGTCGTCTTATACGCGGGATATACAATACAATATGACGAGTATAGCCCAAAACCTATTTTTTAACTGGAAAATTAGGGGGTCGTCTTATACTCCAGAAAATACGGTAGGTTTAAAATGGTTTAGAATTATATTCAGCAGTGTTAGGGTCACATGCATGTATTAAGAATAGAGATTACAGTTATGGAACAGTGGTAGAGACTAGGCTTAGTGGTGTTATAGTTGGCGTTATTCTTTTGAAACAGATGGTAGGTTTGTACATTAGGGTTTGAGACTTTTGGGTTAGGGTTAGGAATTTGAAATAGAGGTTATATTTAGCAGTTAGAGTTAGCTCTGCTGAAGCAGGAATGAAGCTCTATATCTACATTTTGACAAAATCGATCGATTAATCGGTCTGTATATTGCACACACTGTTTAGAGTCAGACAGATTTAAACATTACTTTACCTCAGATACTACTCTGGAGCTGATTGGAGAAGATGTGCCAGCTGCTTTGCTCTGCATTATATTGTTCTAGGGTTATGTTGGACAGCACCAGTTTGTTTTTATTTAGTTTACAACAGTAGCAGAACTATCACACAGACCGTGGGGTGCTGGCAATGAGTGAGGAGCTATACCGGCAGTGTTAATCCTTACTTGGAGCTGGAGTCCTGTGCCACCACTCCACCCTCCAACTCTCCGGTCCAGAGCTACCATCACCCCCTTTGGTCCTGGTCCCTTCCCCGCAAACTCTGACCCAAACTCAGGTCCAGTCTCTTCCCCAAACGCACTCCCCCCTCACACTCAGGTCTGGTCCTTTGCTCAAACTCCCTCCCTCTCATCTCTAGTCCCTTCCCCCACTCAGATTGTTCATGAAATCATTTTAAAAGGGACACACCGCCCCCTTACCACTTTAGCTTATTAACATGGTCAGGCTGTGTGGGGTGCGCCCTACCTTCTCACCCCACTTTGCGTGCTGACATCATCATGTCTATCTGAGGGCTCGTAGCAGCGTTCATTCAGGGAGAAAGCAGACATGAGCTTGAGCTGCGCCCACAGCAGCAATCCATCACTCTGACGAGGCGCTTGCATTGTGTTTGAAAAGTACGCAAGTTACGTCAGATACATAATTTGTGTATGTACGGACAAAAATTACGTATACTATGCAAATTGCAAAACAATTTTTTTTTTTTTTTATTATTATCAGATGAATCGATTAGTTGGCCGATTTATTTTTTTGATCAATCGATTATGAAAATAATCGTGGGTTGCAGTCCTAATATAAACCATAAACATCCAGGTGAAAAACGGGAACTACAACAAAGATATATACCTTTTTATTTACAGAACCTACCCGTATTGTGAAAGGCCCAGAGGATCAGATAGCAAAGCGAGGATCCACGGTGCGCCTGGACTGCCGTGTGAGGAGTGATTCCTCATTGAGGCTCACTGTCACTTGGATGAAGGATGAGACGCAGTTGTACATAGGTAGTAGGTGAGTAGATTTCCCTCTTGTGTCCGGTGAAATTCTGGGAGCCTGTATACTAGGCTCTTTTTCTGACTGGCTTGTGTTTTTTTTAGGGTTTTTTCATAACTCGGAGTTGTGGTGCAATTCCAAGATGCTACCTACTCACCAACAGATCAACAAGTGTTAGATACAGTTACATTTATTGTAACTTAGATGACAGCTTCAACATAATACATTTGATTTATTTATGCATTCTTAATGCCTCCTGGTAATGGAAGTGCTGTAAACTTCATTTAACCCATTCACATGTTGTGTGTACATGTTTTTGGTTTTCAAAGAAAACCAAAAGAAATTTAGTCCATGAAAGCCAGGATTGACGCTCTCCTTGGGGAGAAACACAATTGTATTCAGATCCCAATTGTGCAACCCTCTAGTACTGCAAAAGAGCCGGAAGGAGTATCCCTCCCACTCGTTGTAAAAACTTCAACAAACTTTATTACTCCATCACAATATCATTTTATTCTACATCAAAGCTTTAACACTACACATATCATAAAAAGATAATATATTTTTTAACAAAAACCATTGGTATCGAAAGTGATAAATGAACGTGTCATGCCCAAAACAAATAAAGTTCTTAAAAGAGAACATAAAATTCTGTCTAATATGCTGTGTTAACCAAATTGCTAACAAATGTATAGATTAAAAAATGTCTCCCCTCAAATGTTTTCTAGCAAATGCTGGTCTTCTTTAAGCATAAAGGTCTATATATGGGAGCAGTGTACATTGGGAAATTTGATACAGGGATCCAGCATGTCATATTTTTTAGTCAGAAGGGATCAGAACAGTGTAAGGGGCTCTATGATGGAGATGCCCTCATTAATAGAGCGGAGGTAAGTACAGCTGTAATTATTAAACAATGACTATTAACCTCAATCTTTGACAAGTTATATATTTAGGACTGTCTGAGATAGTACACACAAGGTTGTTTTGTCTATGGCAGGTACACTTAAAGCCAAAGGCCCGCCCGTGTCTCAAGCTATTATCATTATCGTAGTGGGTGATTATAAGAACTGGAGTTACTGCTTTATAAAGTGCCTTCTCTCCCACCTCATGTTATGACACAATTAATACCTATCTGTTACCTATACGTAATAGGCCATGATCTCAGTTGTAGCATTTTCATACAGCAAAGTAAGCTTCATTTATTGCTGGAATTTCCCTGTACAACTTAGAGGTCTCTTCCTTGTTGTATTCAGGATGAAGAAGGAGGAGGATGCCCTCACTATATTTGGTGTGGCAGAAAAGGACCAAGGTGCCTATACCTGTGTGGCTAAAACAGAACTGGATCAGGACTTTGCGAAAGCCTATCTCACTATCCTGGGTAATACTTTCCTCGCTTATTGAACATATTATGCTGTATGCTCATCGTGCCCTGCTGGAGTTCCCACATAGGCAGTCACCTATATGTAACTCAGGAAAGGACCACTCATTAGCACCTACAACACAATTAAGGGTAATATATACTTTTTGAAAGATATTCTAGGGAGAGATTACATAGAAGAAGGGATGATCTCTACATATCAAAAATAAAATAGATTCAGGAAACAAACTTGAAGACCGTGGAGACACAGGTTTGAATCCCGGCAAGAGCACCTCTCCAGTAAGTGTCCTTGGGCAAGACACATAACAGTACATACTTGCCACCCAGGACATACTTAAAAACGAGAGAAATCTCAATGTATCCTTCCTGGTAAAATTCTTTCTCAAAAAAAAGCTCATAAACCCAATCTTCAGCATGTAATATCTGTTGCTAATGTAGTGGGCTAGAAATTTGTAGACAGAAAAAATGTCTCTTATATTTATTTTTTTGCAATGCTGAAATCAGTAATACATTTTACTAATTTCTTTTAAATATCAATGGGTTTCTTTACTAGCAATTGTGTTCCTTTGTGCCTCTTGTAGAATGGGGTTGTTGCTGGGGCAGAAGGAGCTGGGCTGCTCTTGCCGCAGTAAATTAAAGATGGCACCAACGGCTTGTAACGCATGCTGTGTCTCAATTTTACTACAGAAATTTGAATTATAAATGTCCATGCTGACCTCCCTGGTCTGATGCGGGTAACACTTACAAGAACTACTGCAGGAAACTATATTGACAGATGGGAGAATTTTATTATGTCATTTACACACTTACTTGGCTGCGTCTTATAACTGGCATTAGAAGTGTAGTCTAGAATCCAGAAGAGCAATATATTGTGGCATATACAGTGGCAAGAAAAAGTATGTGAACCCTTTGGGATTACGTGGAGTTTTGCATGAATTGGTCATAAAATGTGCTCTGATCTTCAAAGCATACAAGTACATACAAGTAATTCAACAAAAGAATGGCTTCAACAAAACAAAATACGCCTTCTGGAGTGGCCCAGTCAGAGTCCTGACCTCAACCCGATTGAAATGCTGTGGCATGACCTTAAGAGAGCAATTCACACCAGACATCCCAAGAATATTGCTACACTGAAACAGTTTTGTGAAGAGGAGTGGTCCAAAATTACTCCAGATCGTTGTGCAGGTCTGATCTGCAACTACAGGAAACGTTTGGTTGAGGTCATTGCTGCCAAAGGAAGGTCAACCAGTTATTAAGTCCAAAGGTTCACATACTTTTTCCACCCTGCACTGTGAATGTTTACATGTTCTGTTCAATAAAAACATATAATGTTTGTGTTGTATTATTTTAAGCAGTTGTGTTTTTCAAATTGTTGTGACTTAGATGAAGATCAGAGCACATTTTATGACCAATTCATGCAAAACTCCACGTAATCCCAAAGGGTTCACATACTTTTTCTTGCCACTGTACATGTTTTGGCATTTCAAGTGCGAAAGCAGTAAACATAATTGTGACTGTTATTAAAGTTTTATATTTATGGGTGTTGATGGATGGAACTGCAGGATATAAGCTCTAGGACCTAGAGGTCTGCTATTGCTACATGGTTATGAGCTCTTGGCATGTTCTCTGTCCTAGCGTGGGTATCACAGGTTTGGAGAAAAGGAAAATGCGGACATCCGGGATTATTTTTGGTAGTATGTGTGATACAGGCCTTTAAATTTAAAGAAATCTTCTTATTTTAGTCCGTATAAACTCATAAGAACACATTATACCTCAGTACTACATAATACTCCGCTATCAATGTGGCTATGTGTATGCATCAAGATAATGTGGATTTCCACTTTTTTAAACTTTTAGCTTCTGAAATATTAAGAACGATGCCCACAACTTGTCATGACACTCATTACATAATGCATGTCTTGTTTTTTGAACCATTTCTATAACAGTTAACTGATACAAAAAATGAGAAATATTAACTTTATAAATATAATAGAAGCACATATATTTTCTATTTTAGTGCCAACATCCTATTTTTTTATAATAAATTCCAAAAGGGGGGGGAGTGTAATTATACCACTGACATATTTAGTCTCGTGACTCTAACTAATTCAGACTAATTCAGACGTTAACATGACTCTTCTTTCGTAGTTTCTTTATTCTGTATAAACGTGGACTAAGGAGTACTTGCAAATGATGGGACCGTGACAGCTTACCTGTATAAATTTTCAGAAAATATCTTATGGCATCCATAGGGATGAAATTAACAATTTGTAGGTCCTATTAACCCTTTAACGTATAACATTTATCCTTTGACAGAAACCTCTTCTTCGCCTACTAGCAGACTGACCTCCGCACTTAGAGGTAACACTCCCTACTAACCCTTAAAGCATCCCTATAACCCACTGCATATTAATTGATCTTGGAAAGATGTCTCCTATGGTGCAGTTATGTATAACATATCCAGAACATGCTAAGATATATACTATCCTGACAATGTAAGAATTACAACAGTAGCAGTAAACGTTTAAAAAATTGCAATTTGCTCAAAACCACAAAAAATAAAAGATTAAAATAAAATCTATATTCATCTCTAGACCCAAAATGCAGAGGATGCTATGATCTGCCGCCTTCTCTTGCACAAACAGAAGGTCTATGGGAACAAACAGCTCCCAGTGTCTTTCCGCAAGCCCTGAGATATCATTTGTTTATTCTCTCTGAAGGCACCACTGCAGGTGTACAGGGAGTCATTAAGGATTATCAATTCATGCTGATTTCCTCTTAGCGAATTCCTGTTTCCAACTAGGTCAAAATAAAGGCGAGGGTTGGCATTGCTAATTTTTGCATTTACTGCTCCCTGTTACCAGCTAAGCCAGAAAAGTATCCATAGTGTACAAAGTATAGGAAGTTCAATTACCGTGGTACAGTGTGATGTTGGCTGGAATAGGATGGGAGCCGTTATGATTAACAACAACGGCTCTGTTAGGACATAAAAGGATAAATCCTTTTTCTATGTTATGATTTATCCCTTTATGTTTTAATTATCCATAGAGCGTTTCACATACCCTGCTGTAGTCCGCTACATTATGTCTTCTTGGGTCCCAATATGTTGGACAGGAGCCAATCCTGAAAGGCAAGATGTACAATAAGGAACAAAATTATAAATTACTCTTCGCATATCATTTGTATTTCATACTTAGCGTTGTTATAATTTGTCAAATACAGTCAGGTCTAGAAATATTGGGACATCGACACAATTCTAACATCTTTGGCTCTATACACCACCACAATGGAGTTGGAATGAAACAAACACGATGTGCTTTAACTGCAGACTGTCAACTTTAATTTGAGGGTATGTACATCCAATTCAGGTGAACGGTGTAGGACTTACAGCAGTTTGCAGATGTGCCTCCCTCTGGTTGCTGGGACCAAAGTTAATGGGACAATTGGCTTCTCAGCTGTTCCATGGCCAGGTGTGTGATATTCCCTCATTACCCCAATTACAATGTGCAGATAAAAGGCCCAGAGTTCATTTCAAGTGTGCTATTTGCATTTGGAATCTGTTGCTGTCAACTCTCAAGATGAGATCCAAAGAGCTGTCACTATCAGTGAAGCAAGCCATCATTAGGCTGAAGAAACAAAACAAACGCATCAGAGAGATAGCAAGAACATTAGGTGTGGCCAAAACAACTGTTTGGAACATTTTCAAAAAGAAGGAACGCACCAGTGAGCTCAGCAACATCAAAAGACCCGGGAGACCATGGAAAACAACTGTGGTGGATGACCGAAGAATTCTTTCCCTGGTGAAGAAAACACCCTTCACAACAGTTGGCCAGATCAAGAACACTCTCCAGGAGGTAGGTGTTTGTGTGTCAAAGTCAACAATCAAGAGAAGACTTCACCAGAGTGCATACAGAGGTTTCACCACAAGATGTAAACCATTGGTGAGCCTCAAAAACAGGAAGGCCAGATTAGAGTTTGCCAAACAACACCTAACAAAGCCTTCACAGTTCTGGAACAAGACCCTATGGACAGATGAGACCAAGATCAACTTGTACCAGAGTGATGGGAAGAGAAGAGTATGGAGAAGGAAAGGAACTAATTAGACATGTGCATTCGTTTTAGTACTAAAACGATTTAGTCCGAATTTTGGGATAATTTAGTTTTTGTATGACTCAAGAGAAACGAAACTGCTCAGTACAAAAAACGAAAGAAACTAAAATAAAATGCACTACATTTTAGTTTCAGTCCTTTTTGTGATATTACATTGAGTGAAGGAGACCAGCAATGAAGAGCGCAAAATCCGAAGTTCTGCACAGTCCACATGCCAATGCAGTAGGATGTTCTATACAGAGAGGGGCATTAATTAATGCAGGAGGATGTTCTATACATTATACAGAGAGGGGTATTAATGCAGGAGGATGTTATATACATTATACAGAGAAATGTATAAATTGAGGAGGATGTTCTATACAGAGAGGGACATTAATTAATTCAGGAGGGTGTTCTATATATTATACAGAGAGGGGTATTAATTAATGCAGGTGGATGTTGTATACATTATACAGAGAGGGGTATTAATTAATGCAGGAGGATGTTCTAAACATTATACAGAGAGGAGCCTTTTCTTTTAGCCCTTTAAATCCAGTGGCTGTGAGCGCCGAGATCGGCTGCTTGTTACATTATCTCTCAATACAATGTATCAGGCTCAGCTGTTACAGTAACTGACTGTAACAGCGCTCAGAGTGTCTGTAAAACAAGGAAATAATATTGTTCTAACCTCTTATATATAAAAATATTATTTACTAGTTTTACTGAAACTCTGAGCGCTGTGATGAGCAGCAGTCAGTTACTGTAACAGCTTTGCCTGACACGGGGCAGTATTACAATGTTGGTGCTAACTTAACCAGAGCTGTTGTAAACTGAAAACCTCCATAGACTATAATGGCTCTGGGAAGTTTACAACAGCTCTGGTTAAATTAGCACCACCTATGTAATATGGCCCACATTGTGCTGAGAGTGAGAGATACTGTAACAAGCAGCGATCTCAGCCCTCTGAGGAGCCACTGCAATAGTAATTGTATCCACTGGTTTTTCGGATGAATGAAATTAGTTTTCATACTAAAGAACTGAAAACGAATTTCTTTAGCAACTAAATAAATTGCATTTTAGGACTAATCCATTAGTTCAAAACGAAATTTTGTGCTGTGCACATGTCTAGAACTAATCATGATCCTAAGCATACCACCTCATCAGTGAAGCATGGTGGTGGTAGTGTCATGGCGTGGGCATGTATGGCTGCCAATGGAACTGGTTTTCTTGTATTTATTGATGATGTGACTGCTGACAAAAGCAGCAGGATGAATTCTGAAGTGTTTCGGGCAATATTATCTGCTCACATTCAGCCAAATGCTGCAGAACTCATTGGACGGCGCTTCACAGTGCAGATGGACAATGACCCAAAGCATACTGCAAAAGCAACCAAAGAGTTTTTGAAGGGCCAGAAGTGGAATGTTATGCAATGGCCAAGTCAATCACCTGACCTGATTCCCATTGAGCATGCATTTCACTTGCTGAAGACAAAACTGAAGGGAAAATGCCCCAAGAACAAGCAGGATCTGAAGACAGTTGCAGTAGAGGCCTGACAGAGCATCACCAGGGATGAAACCCGTCTGTTGATGTCTGCAGTTAAAGCACATTGTGTTTGTTTCATTCCAACTCCATTGTGGTGGTGTATAGAGCCAAAGACGTTAGAATTGTGTCGAGGTCCAGAAATATTGGCACTCTCAGATGGGCACAGAGGGGACATGATAAAGAGGCTGTACTGTCTAAAGATTTTTTTAGTCATGGATTAACTCACAGCAATCCATGACCTCTTCCTTTCAAACTCCTTCAACCTCCTAGCTTTAACTGAAACCTGGCTAACTCCCTCTGACACGGCCTCCATTGCTGCTCTCTCACATGGCGGTCTACACTTCAGCCATACCCCCGACCGGGTGAGAGAAATGGTGGCGGGGTCGGAATCCTGCTCTCTCCCACCTGCACCTACCAGCATCTCCCTCCACCTCCATCCCTCTCCTTCTCCTCCTTCGAGACACACTGCATCCGCCTGTTCTCTCCTCTGGCTCTCAGGGTGGCAGTCATCTACCGCCCACTGGGACCAACCTCCCAGTTCTTTGACCACTTCGCTTCCTGGCTTTCTTACTTCCTGTCTTCTAATCTTCCATGCCTAATTCTCGGGGACTTCAACATTCCCATTGATCCTTCTGCCCCTGCTGCCTCCAAACTTCTTTCACTCACGTCCTCCCTTGGACTCACACAATCCTCTCTCCTCCCTACCCACCGCGATGGTCACGCAATTGACCTTGTCTTTTCCAACCTCTGCTCCATTTGTGAGTTCAACTGTCGCCCTTTCCCCATCTCTGACCACCACCTTCTCTCTTTCAACCTATCTGGACTTCCTAAACACCCTGCTCCCCCACCCCGCACACACACTCGCAGAAATCTACATGCTGTGGACCCCCATCAATTCTCCAATCTACTTCACCACCTCCCTCACACCTCATCCTTCACCTGCCCTGATGCTGCCACTAATCACTACAACACTACTCTTATCTCTGCTCTAGACACTCTTGCTCCTCTTCGACTCTGTAAGGCCCCACTCCGCCAGCTTCAGCCCTGGCACACCCTCCAGACACGCTACCTGCAAAGATGCTCCCACACTGCAGAGCGTGCCTGGAGGAAATCCCGCTCTGAAGCTGATTTTGTTCACTTCAAGTTTATTCTGCGGTCATTCACCTCTGCCCTCCACTTGGCCAAACAATCCTTCTTCTCATCTCTTATATCTACACTGTCCTCCAACCCTAAACGGCTCTGGTCCACCTTCAACACCCTCCTCTACCCACCTGCACCTCCCCCTCAGCTGCCTTCAGCGCTCAAGACCTGGCAGACTACTTCCTCAGTAAAACTCTAACTATCAGAAGCAACATCCCAACACAAGATCGTTATCTGCCACCTCCACTCCCAGAAGCCCCCTCTGCTACCCTCTGCCGCTTCCTCCCAGCCACTGAGGAGGAAGTCAATTCCTTATTGTCCTCCTCACATCTCACCATGTGCCTGCTCGACCCCATTCCCTCACATCTAATTCCTCCCCTCTCCTCCTCCCTCACCCCTGCTCTCACACACATCTTCAACCGATCTCTCTCCACTGGCTCCTTCCCATCCGCCTTCAAACACGCGCTAGTTACCCCTTTACTAAAGAATCCATCCCTCGATCCCAACTCTCCATCCAACTACCGCCCTGTATCCCTGCTTCCCTTCACATCAAAGCTCTTAGAAAAACTAGTCTTCAACCGCCTCTCCCTCTTCCTGTCCTCCAATTCCCTACTTGACCCCCTGCAATCTGGCTTCCGTCCCCTACACTCAACTGGAACTGCCCTCACCAAAGTCACCAACGACCTCCTAACTGCTAAAAAACACGGCCACTATTCTATTCTCTTCCTGCTTGACCTCTCGGCTGCTTTTGACACTGTTGACCACCCCCTCCTTCTACAGACCCTCAACTCTCTGGGTCTCGGTGACACTGCACTCGCTTGGGTTGACTCCTATTTATCCAACAGGTCCTTCTGTGTGTCCTTTGCTGGTAACTCCTCCTCTTCATTGCCTCTATCTGTTGGTGTACCTCAAGGCTCTGTCCTTGGTCCTCTGCTCTTTTCCATCTACACCTCCTCCCTGGGCAAAATCATCAACAGCTTTGGCTTTAATTACCACCTCTACGCTGATGACACTCAGATCTACCTCTCTACCCCGATCTCTCTCCCCCTGTCCTTTCCAAAGTCAGTGACTGCTTATCTGGCATCTCCTCCTGGATGGCCTCCCACCACCTAAAGATCAACATGTCAAAGACTGAGCTCCTACTTATTCCTCCCTCCAATGCCTCCCCACCTCCTGACTTCTCTATCACGGTGGAGGGTATCACCATCTCCCCATCAAACCAAGTTCGCTGTCTTGGAGTTACACTTGACTCTGCTCTTTCCTTCATCCCCCACATCCAGTCTCTTTCCTCCTCCTGCCGATACCAACTGCATAATATTTCCAGAATTCAGCCATTTCTTACCGCTGACACCACAAAACAACTCATACACGCCCTGGTAATCTCCCGATTTGACTATTGCAATAATCTCTTATCTGGCCTCCCTCTCTCCCGCCTCTCCCCCCTACAATCCATCCTGAACGCCTCCGCCAGGCTAATCCACCTCACCCGCCTCTCTGTCTCTGCCGCTCCCCTCTGCGAGTCCCTTCACTGGCTCCCCATCCACTGCAGAATTAAGTTCAAAATCCTTACCCTGACCTACAAAACCCTCACTAACTCAGCTCCCCACTACCTGTCCTCACTAATCACCAAATACACCCCAGCCCGCTCCCTAAGGTCAAACAGCGACCTGCGCCTAGCTTCTCTCCGCATCACCTCTTCCCATGATAGACTGCAGGATTTCTCACGCGCAGCCCCCACTCTCTGGAACGCTCTCCCTCGTACTGTCAGACTTTCCCCTAATTTCTCTTCCTTCAAACGCTCCCTTAAAACGTTCCTATTTAGGGAAGCCTACCACCCAACTCACTGACGCAACCATCAATCACTCTCACCTTGCAGTCCTCTCCTCCTGTTTCCAACCCCAACCCTCCTAGATTGTGAGTTCCTACGGGAATAGGGCCCTCATCTCCTCCTGTACTGTTTGTCAAATGTTGTTCATTGTATTGTAACCCTGTCTATACTGTGCTTATTGTACAGCGCTGCAGAATATGCTGGCGCTTTATAAATAAAGAATAATAATAAAAATAATAATAGTCACTAAAATCTTACTCTTTATGATAAAACAAGGTCATCAAAAACGTGGGATATCACACCTGAGATATAGGAGAACTAGGAGATCATATAGGAGAACGAGACACCGTCTCGTTCTCCATATAATCGCTATACAAGATACTGTACATGTCAGCAATAACCAAGAATTGCTGAGCATTGATATCTACAAATAAAAGTAGCAAAGCAAGGTTGCCCGCTATATTTTATAACTACACATAATTTTGTAAAAGGTCAGCTGACAGATCTTTCCATGCCTGGCAGATAAACCGGACCCTCCCATGGACCTGGAACTAACTGATGAGGCAGAGAGAAGCATACGACTTACCTGGATACCAGGAGATGACAACAACAGCCCAATTACAGGTGAGTAAATGATATTTTTTAAAATTTGAACAGTTTATAAATAATAAGTAGACATAAAAAAGAGACTAAGAAAAGAAAGAGGGGCAATGATTCTGTCATAAAGTGACATTATAGAAAGTTTCACAAATTTTTAAAGGAACACTTGACTCACAGGATGTATAGAGTTCTCCCCCACCCCTCCCTGCTGCCCTGATCTGGAGAAATTGCTGGGTGAAGTGGAGGAGTTTCCGCTAACCCACCCAGCATCACCCGCAGCCAGGATTTTGAATTTTCTGGTTGCTGGTAACCAAATCGGTCAGTAGTTACGCAGCATGCGCGCAGAACGTTTCCGCATTCAAAAGTCCCTGAGCCGAAGAGGAGGAGCTGCACGCAGCGAGGGAGAAACCGTGTGTAAAATCACCCAGAATTAAAAAATAATTGGCAGAAGCTGTTAGCAGCACCTGCCCAATTATTTATGGGCAAAAAAGGGAACTATTTTTGAATAAAGTATTCCTTTAATTCAATCAGTATCACATGAGAAGCCAGGAAGAACGTTTGTACCATAAATAGGCCTGGTATGGGACAGCACATGAAAATAGGGGTTCTTTTCTTCCATGCACTCAGCCACTAAAACTAGAAAGGAGCAAATAAATTGAGGTAATGGAGGAAACGAGAGAGGGAAAGTAAAAGAGAGAAAAAGGCGGTGTTTAGTGACTGATTCAGTGGATGGGCAAGATGGCCTAAAGCCTATAGAAGTTTGGGAGACAAGGAGCGATAGTGTTTCGTTATATAGAATAGTCGAAAAAATGGGAAAGTGAAAGAAATTTGGTCTGCAATAAGGGAGGATCAATCATCAATTGTTTGGTGTCTCTCAGGGTACCACTGACTCTACCTTGGGTTGTGTACCATCAGTTTTCATATTCATTCATTGCTCGTGCCATTTTTTTTCTCTATTCCTTGTGTATTCTGGACTCTGCGGTGTTGCACTGTTTATCCATTCTTTCATGGTTATTTTGGTCATTCCCTTCCTTGTATATAATTTTTACATCATCTGAGTTTTATTCACATCTTACGTACAGTATATACCTGTGCAGGATTATTCAGAGAAAGGTGAAACTCTGGAGAACTTTTGGAGAAATGAAAATTCTAGATCAAAATAGCTGATTTGAAAAGTGAGATAAATGGGAGAATTTTTCTGGTTTGGCTATTTTGACCTAGAATTTTCACTTCTCCAAAAGTTCTCCAGCGTTTCACCTTTCTCTGAATAACCCTGATGGTCATAATGTTTCCTACAGTTTTCTATGCTCAATATTGTCCTAAATTTGTTCTTTCATGTTCTCTCGTAATGGCAGGTTTCATTGTTCAGTTTGAGGAGGACCGCTTTCAGTCAGGCACCTGGCACAACCTAGTCACTGTTCCTGGTAATGTGAACTCAGCAGTGCTTAGTCTCTCTCCGTACGTCAGCTACAAATTTCGAGTGTTGGCACTGAACGACCTTGGGAGCAGCACGCCCAGTCCTTCATCTGAACGCTACCAGACCAGTGGGGCATGTAAGCGACAGGATTTGTCCCCTTTGTGTCCTTCGTTATATGTTAGTGAGGGAATGTAACAATATTACTGTTTCATTCAAACTTTTCCTTAACTTCAGCGCCTGAAATTAACCCAACTGATGTGCGAGGGGCAGGAACACGTAAAGACAACATGGAGATCACATGGACAGTGAGTACAAACTATGTTAAGGTTAAGTGCACAATGTTATCAGCATTTTTGTTTGTGTTGATTCTATGGGAGGAGGGTGAGTAAAACACATTTTAGGAATGAGGTTCCATGGGTATTTCTCCACGGAAATAAATATGATTGTTCTAGTTTTGAAACTTCGCCCAAATATATTTTTCATAACTTTTGAATGAACAAAACTTTTGAATACATTTTTTTATCATATTATTGTTGGTGGTATCATACCTCCCTTTCTGGACGTATATTGCCTTCCTTCTTTATTTTCCGTCTTTATCTTGTTCTTTCTCTCTTTTCCGGGTTTGGGCGACCCCTTCTCTCTCTTCTCCCCTTCTCTGTCATTCCTTTTCTAAATATTATAATCGATTTGATAATCGTTTGACTTATGTATGAAAAAAAAAAATTCTTCTTAATAAAAATTATATTTAAAAAAAAACAAAAAACTTTTGAATACATTTTGCTTTGAAACTAACATAAATAATAAAACCATGCTTGGTAGTTGCACGACTAGTGAATAAATATGATGGTGCTTAATATGTTATCTCAAAACCTTATTTGATTTTATCCATGTCATTCTTTTGGAATCTTTTCCAATGATTACTGTCTGTGATTACGTTTTCCATCTTCCCTACTCCCAGCCCCTGAACGCCACGCAGGTGTACGGTCCAAACCTGCGATACATCGTAAAGTGGCGTCAGCGCAACACAGGAGAGCCATGGAGCAATGTGACAGTGTGGACCAACAGGCACGTGGTGTGGAACACTCCAGTGTATACTCCATACGAGATAAGAGTGCAGGCAGAGAACGAGTATGGCAGGGCGCCAGAACCAAGCACTGTTATTGGATACTCAGGGGAGGACTGTGAGTAGCACATGCCACCTGAAAGTGTGCATAGGGTGGTTTGAACATTTTACTAACAGTTTTTAACAAACAAAAGTATTACAACTTATTATACAATACTATCCTATAAAAGCAGGGGTCAGCAACCTTCGCCCATCAGATGTTTTGAAACGACATCTCGTATGATGCTCAGCCACTCATTTGGTTCCTCGTGAGCCTCGTGAGAAATGCAGGTCTAAAACATCTGAAATGCCAAGATCGTTGACCACAACTATATAGAATATACTCACCTACTGTATGGATGCCGCTAACATTTTTAAAATGTTGCAAGAAACAAAATGGTTAAAAGAAATGGTATTAATACAATCAAAAATGATCCACATGCTTCAGGGGGTCAGCGAGTTTTAGTAGAGTACAGCCAAATATATCTTTTGCTGTAAAGATACAGCGAGGATCTTTTAGAACGTACTCTTTCCTTAAATTGGGGCTGTCTTACTAGTTTATAATTTGCTTTTTTTTATTTATTTTGGAAATATGAAAAATGATTGAGAGAATTATGTAAAGTTTTAAGAGCTATATTTATATGTTGAGGCAAGAATCTAATCTAATATTTAATTAAATGTATTCCTTCCAGAGGAATAATTACATTTATTGTAGATAAATCAGATAGTCATCAAATGATAAAGTGGGTTTTCCTCTAAGTGCTGGTGTTTGGCAGCATTGCAAAATCCGGCTAAAATAGCTGGTATGGTAGTGCTGACAAACACCTACGCTTCTCAGTAGTAACGCATCTTCGTTTACTGTTTAGTTTTCCTTTTTGAGAAGCGCTGGTGCTTTTCAGCACTGCAATAACAGCAATTTAGCCACTTTTTGCAAATCGGGCAAACACCGGCGCTACTTTTCTCTTTCTCTAATCTTTAAATTTCCATGATTTACTATTTTATTACGTTTTACAATGATTGAATTTGATTCAGGCTCTTCCAACAATTACACTTGTTTAAATCAATATCGTTGCAACATCAAACTCATTTTCTGACATCTCTCTTGTACCTTCTCCCTCATTTCTATGTGCTGAACTCTAAGGAGAATTGGCAGAAGTGAAAATTCTTCATCAAAATAGTCAAACAAGAAAAATTCTCCCAATTATCTCACTTTCCAAATTGGCTATTTGGTCCGGATTATTCTCTTCTTCTGCCAACACTCCTGAGTTTCGCCTTTAGTGAATAGATCTGTATATATACATGATATGATCACAGTGGGACCCGATTCCATCCTAGCAAGTAACAGGAAGCTGGCATGGGCAAAATCTTTCCCTTACTGGCATCCTGTTACTGAGCTTATTCCGACTTTTTTCGATGTATTCCAAGCTCGGGTCAAAACAATTGAGAGCCTCATACGAGCTGTTGCTAGTATCAGCTCTTGGAGTCCAGCATGTCCCTGCTGCAAGCTCCGTGAGAGCTCACTTGGGCAGGGTGGTGCAGGACACGCAGAAGAAGCTGCAGAAGACCACCGGGAAATATTTGTTTAGCCACAAATTAACACCTACTAAACAAGGTATAGGAGCTGTTAATTTACACTAAGGGGCTACAACCTCTCAGCTGCAACCAAAGCTTACGGCCTGGTTGAAATAGCTGCAGTATCTTTTAAGCTAACTGCTGGAGTTGTTTTGTCCAATGGCTCCAGCTGTTAGCTTAGTGGCTAGGTTGAAATCAGGACCACTGTTGGCAGTAATGAGCAAATGTCACCTTTTTTTTCTATAAATAAGACTTTTAACTCTTCGTCAGAGTTTTAGTGAAATCATAATTCTGCTTTTAAAAGAACAGATTAGCATCTATTCTATAGCATCAGTAGTTATGGTAGAATTAGGTTGATCCTAGCCAAGGGTAACGGTATAAGATTGCAATTGTGTGGGTGAAATTAGAACTGAATACAGAATCATGATAGAGATAAAACCAATCCCTGGTCTGTGCAATACTTATTGCACAACTATTGTACTGGTCTTGCACAGGTATTTTCGGAGTAATCTACAGAGGACATATAAAAAATACTATGCTCATAGTGCAAGATGTCTCTAAGATCTAAACCCAAAAGACAGAATAGAACTACTCAAAGCTGAGAGTAGCTGTGAGCCCTACACTCACTGTATGTGTATGCGGGTGGATCAATGCCACCTTTTAGGAGCTAGACCCCTTAGACAAATACCAAATTGATTTCAGGATCCACTCTACAAAAAATATGGACCACGAAGTGTTTCTCCACCAAACAGTGAGCCACGCTTGTCCTGAAAATGGAAATACTCACAAGTGTGGATAGTGCACCTCTAATAGTGTGAGGGGGGACCAAACGGCCAAAGAATATTGTGTTGGATCCAAATGGAGTACTTCAAATGAGTGATCCTGGTGTCCAAATCAAGGGATTAGAATTAAAACGTTATTATTATCTCAAACTTATATCGATATCGAAGATATCGCAATACTAAAAAATCCAATATTTATGTTATGGTGCACAAAGAGACTAATACTGCCCAAATACAGTCAAACAAAAAAGATGTTACTGTGTGAATGTGTTTAAGGGGGCTCGAGAACCAAGGAACCAATTCTTAATAGTGATTTGCCATCTTAACAGACCTCCGGGATGAGCTATCTGCCACAACCTGCGCTGCACAGCTCAAATCCTGCTAGGACAGGTCCATGAGGTTGCAGTGTCAAAACAGGCTGTCATGAGAAGCATGCAGATCACCCGAACAGTCTTCCTGCTGATAGAGATGGTTCCACAGTCACATCGTACTTTCAGTTGAAAACTTCTCTTCATTCAGTGCTATCATTGTTGAAGTTGGTGATCAAAAGGGGATGAAAGGGATGATATGTTTTTGTAAGGAGTGGTGATTTTTGTTCCAGAATTGTGTTGTTGTAACTGATTGATGGTCTTACGTTTGGATCAAGACAAATGTTTGGCATCTCCTGTACAAAGATGGCTGGAGTAGTAGCTGTAATTTACAAATATCATAGTTAAGTTACTGCTGGTGTTGTTTTTTTTGGCATAACATTGCCTTGAGCCATTCAACCTTTTCATTTCAACCACATGGAAAAGTAACAAGGAGTCCTGCTCACAGCCTACTCTGCCCTCAGATCCTAAAGCTGCACCTACTGACATTAAGCTGCGAATCATGAACAGCACGGCAATCTCCCTCACATGGGCACGTGTCGCCCCAGCCTCTGTGCAAGGACAGCTCCAGGAATACAGAGTGAGAAGATCGACACGCATTGCCTGTTTATTTCTTCCTCCCAAAATCTAATCAATTCCTAATCCAGAGTGAAGAGCTGCAAACCTAAACCTAATCACTTCCTTACTGAAAAACACAAAGAAAACAGTACTTATCCACCCTAAAATCAATTCCTAACGAATGCCCAGGACGCCTAATCCATAATAAACCTAATGACTAACGAGGATGACCAGTGCAATCACAAAGAGTAACACTACTATGAGATACTTATTTATGGTATTTTATGACACATTTCTCTAGTATCTAAGCTTTACACTATAATTGTGTCACCAATTTAGTTTCAGAAGATGTACTTGTAATATCATCTTTGGACAGGGAAAACAGTGTCATAGACTTACAAAGGAAGACAGGTTGTTTTCCTTGACAAAACCTCATGCCCAAAACTAAGTGGAGTTTGGATCCGCCACTACTACATACACCTTTATGTTGCTCATGACACCTCCTGAAAGACGAACATAAGGATGTATAGTGCTGTAGATATTCTACACCACAATGGGAATCATCCGCTTGAGATTGAAATCTGCCCAATAAAGTTAGAAATTTTGGAAAGTATGTGGAATTTACTCATTGTCAACGTCGATGAGTAGATAGATAGTAGAAAATGTAAATTCAGTAGAACATTGACAAGATCACTAGACAGCCAAGTGAAGCCATGCTCAGTGGTCAGAGGTCATATTGACAGCTAGAGATTGTGGATATGGATTTAAAGTCTGTTTAAATTATATTTCAGAGAGGGAAGATTAGAATTCTGTTCCTCATTAACAACCCGCTGTGTTGCACTTCCTCCAGTGTTCATGCTTTAAATATCACTATGGATTACTAAAGAAGTTGGAATCCTTCAGCTTCCCTCCAAATTCCTGGCTGTGATTGTCTTCATCTTAACATACCCTAATTGCCTGACAACAACTAACCAGCAAGGTGTGGGCTGGAATAATGTAAAATGGACTACAATCACTGAAATAATTAATATTAAAAATAATCATATGTATTAAGGTATATATAATGAATGAGTTGTGTGTCTTTAAGGCCTATTACTGGAGAGAAAGTAGTTTACTGAAAGGCCAATGGGTCTCCCGCAAGATGCAGCATCAGAGTTTTATTGGAGATCGAGTTCGAGGGATTGTGTCCCTGCTGATCCCTTACAGCAACTACAATCTGCATATGGTTGCAGTGAATGGGAGAGGAGATGGACCCAAGAGTGATGTTAAGGAATTTACCACCCCAGAGGGAGGTAGGTGCTCCTTTATCAATATGGAGCGCTCACAGAGGACCATTTGCATACTCCACTGTTACGAGGATGAGAAGTAATTCACGGTTATATGACAGTTAAGGAGCAGGAGGTGCACGTTTCAGAGGAGGTTTCTTTCAAACAATTAAAGATAATAATGCAATTTCATTGTTGCAATCTGCCTCTGTCTTCTTGTTTCTGTCATAAATGTCCATCTTTTCTGCAATGTTTTTCAATGTATCTATTTCTCCATTGTTACACATGGAGTTGGACCTTATCACATAGTCCTGTGTGTCCCATGTTTTTCTTATTGCAGCTTGTTTTTGATATTTTTATAAAATATAGTTTCGCTCTGCCTTTATGTCTGTTTTTCCAACCCTCTGTCATGTTATCACATTTGTTTTTCAATGTAGTACCCAGTGCGCCAAAGAACGTAAGAGTTTATGAACCAAGCCGTGAAACTGTGGTCTTAGAATGGGGACACCCAGAACACCCTAATGGAAACCTAACCGCATACAGCCTCCGCTACCAAGCTTGTGAGTAGAACATTTTAATAGAAACCAGACTCTCCATGGCAGATTGTGTTTCGAGTGGAACTGTTTTTTACCACAAATGGAAAAGAAAAGCTTTGTAACTTGTACGTGGGCTCTCAAACCCTAATCCATCAGATTTTTGCTGTGTGCGCTTTGCAATGGGAAAATTATCTGCATTATTTTGGTAAGTGGTGCTAACTTTCTCCCAGACACAAGCAAATCTTCCCCCAGTCTTAAGTCCCTCAAGAGCTCCCTATTAACATACCTGGATACAGAATGCACCTGTAAACATGTAACATAGTGACTATATTTCCTACATATTTATTTCTGTGTTAATCTGTATATTTGTGTTGTTTTTTTACTATCTTGCATTTTATTACTTAGTATTTTTTTGTAAATTTCAATGCTCTTGAACCTAGGACATACTTAAAAACGAGAGAAATCTCAATGTATCCTTCCTGGTAAAATACTTTGCAAATAAATAAATAACTTATAATTATAAAATTGGACAGGGGAATTGCCGGTACCTGTAAGCCAGAGCATGTAATGTGACCGTGGGTAGACTGGACACTCCAGTGTGAGGTAAAATGTCATATAATGTCCCCACACAGTGAGTCAATCCAATGCTGGGAGGGAGGTGGAATCCAAATTGGTTACTGTTTCCTAGTCACAGTGTCTGATGTTCTGTGTCAGCTTGCACTGATATGAGTTTCATGGAGGAACTAAGCATATGCACCTTGATACAGCACTCCAAGAGCCCTCCCACCCCACAGGGAATATGGGTGAGGATGCCCATCGCACTGTGACCAGTCACAATGCCTAGAGAGTGTCCCATTAAACTAGAATTTCTGGTATTAAGTTGCTGGACGATTTGCTGAATCGGGTTTGCGCGGGCATCCTAAGGGTATATTCCGCTGAAGTCCCAAACCGCATCAGTAAAATGTGCTATGCAATTTTGAAGATGTCTTAAATATTCTTTTTTGCTACACAGTTAATGGCTCAAGGTCTTCAAGACTTATATCAGAAAACTTGTCACCAAACCAGACCAAGTATACAGTACAGAGAACAGACTCTGTGTCCAGGTATCGTTTCTTACTGAGTGGTAGGACTCAAGTCGGCGCTGGAGAAGTGGTAACAGTTGAATCTCTCATCAAGCAGGATGAAGGTAAATATGTTGTATCTCCCAGTGAACAGAAAGCTGCTGACGATCCCTGTAAAACATGTTTGTTTTTGGTACATGAGCTGAGGATTTTGTTAAAACGTGGCAACTATCCCCATCTGTAGAAAAAAAAAAACACATGGACTAAATTACAAGTTTGGGATGAACAGTTTTCTCCTTAACCTGATGTTCTTAGTTGAACTCTGGACACATAATTAATTACTTAATGTAGGGCTGATCCATGCTCACATTGAAAGAAGCACTGAAGTTCTGCTATACTATTTTTATTCTATACATAGTTAGATTTGGAAGGCATGTTCATATACTCCAATGTTTTCTTACATCTGGCACATTGTAGGTACTGCTGCTAGACACGAGACACCACTGGCTCCAGTTGATTGCTTGTGGTTGTATTTGCACCAACAATTTGTTGTGTTTGGTATGGGTGCTAATTATTTACTTCTAGTGGAAATTAAAGCTGCAGGAGATGCTCATTTGATGAATTTGTTTTCATTATTAGAAACTTTCTTCTAACTTTATCTCTAATTATCATTATCAAAATGGGAAAAGGGCCTTCACTACCCATGACTGCGACCCGAATAGGTTATCGGTGGCTTTCTCTGTCACTTTGTCTCTCTCGTCCTTATTTTCACGTCTCCTCTTTTTCTCTTGCCCTTTCTTCTCCCCTTACTATTCCCCATTCTTGGCTTTCTCTCCTGTGAGGTCTGCAGCTTCACCCACATCAGGTAATGTATGGATGCATAAAGGTAAAATGCACGTGGGCGCCATGCATGATGAGCGTTATTTTACCAAAACCTTCCAGTATTTGTATTTTACCATTTTATACAAAATCACTGTTGTGTGGAGAAAACCAAGCATCTTTGTATGTCTAAAAACAAGCTCTACATTGGTCTAATGAAAAGTCATAGCAAAGCAAAGTAACTGTTTTCATCTGCATGAGCCACTTGGCTGGAAGAACATTCTACTTTTTTCAGAGATTGTTCTTCATTCTGTCTAAATTATCATTGATTCTGTGTCTCTTTCCAAATCTACATATCTATTACTATTAATATGGAGATTAAATCTTTCACTGCATGCACAAAATGCTATGAAACCCTTAAATTCAAATACTCCATTTCAATACTAGAACATTTTTAGAAGCATTTTGGTGGTGTGCAGTAATGCAACATTACGGATCTCAAAGTTATAAATGTCAAGGATTGCTCGTCATGTAAAATAAAATAAAACTTTATTTAATATATTTAATTAAAAATCCACGTCCAAAAGATGCTTTTCTTATAGTGTACGACAGGGGTCACCGACCTCAGCCCCCCATACACAACAGAACTACATCACCCATGGTGCCCAGTCAGCCTAATATCTGGCTGAACATCATGGGAGACGCAGTCCCAAACCACCCGGTGGGTTGAGGATGCCGAACCCTGCGACTCCAGAGGAAGGCAAGAAAACTTGGATATTGTTCGAACAAGGTTTCACAAGAAAAAAATTCTTTCCCGACCCCATGTAAAGGCGATCAGCCATACAGTAAACCTGCTTGTCCGTGGAGAAATAATTAAAATGGAAAGAATCTCCTGGACAAGGGAAAAAAAACCTCAAGATCGCCATTATCCTCGACGTCTGTTGTCCCTCGATCTTCAATCCCGCATGGTTAAAGGCTCAGCGTCCAAAGCTGGGACTAAGTGCATCTGTTGTGACCCCCTCCCAGCGTCCTCCATAGGAGGCTTGCACAGCAAGGCAGCCACATGCGGGCCCATGTAGAAAGAACATCCATTCTCACGCATGTTCCTTCCATGCTCCTGTATGTGCGTGTGGCTCGAGCCTCAGGCGGTGAGATGAGACTTACATCGTGTGCATCTTGTGGGATTTTTAAATATTTCTAATGCCCTGGTCTAATTAGCTACATTCAGTGCTGAAAAGGTTAACTGTTCACATGGCGATATACTGAGGTTCTATAATTGAGGCAGAAGCCCATTCTCGAACACACAGTGACACATAGTGACAGGCACTGACGTTCTTCTCTCACACAGACAATTTGACATTGTTTGGCATGTGAAAGACATTTTTTCATATCTCATACCCTCACTGATGAATCATTCATATTTGTAGAGTTGAAAAAAATTGTACAATGAAGCTGTAGAACTAATATGTCTTCTTATAAAATGTTTGGGTATTAAAACTAAATTTTAAAAAAGTTTACATAGGCAGCATCAGATGCATGGATTACTCTGGTCTCTAGATCCTCCCTGTAAGGGATCTCAGTACCCTGACTGGGTCACTCCTTGTAGGACATCTGTTCTCCCACCAGTGGTCTTTCATGCGGTCTCCAGTCCTTAGCTGAAGCTTAAGCAAGGGTAAAACTCAAGTGTGATTAAAGAATACCCTGACATGAGACAGAACTCAGTACTATGTAAAATAGACAGACTTTAATGAATAAAGAAACTATATACAGTGCAGGGAAGGAACAATGGAAGGTGACTCTTTGGTGCCCTCCCCCTTCTCCTGCTTTTTCCCTCAGAATATCCTGTGCACCTGGCCATAGCCCAATCCAAATTCCAAACATGGAACCATAGGGCACATTGCAATCACAAGACAGGCATGAATAAGTGAACTAACAGCACAAACACGCAACAGTTGGATAGAGTGGCAAGGTTTGGCAAACAATAACCACTCAAACCAGTTACAGCTGTACTTATCACATTCTTTCACAAGGAGGGCTCCTTCAGGGCAGCCATCAGAAATGATGGGGCCCCTTACTAAACCTCACGATGGGGCCCCCCAGGGCCCCCCCTCAACCTCTAACAGCTTTTCTCCCCCTTCAAAAAAAAAAGGACATAACATAGCACCACAGCAATAAAACTCCCAGTAATGTGCAGTGTGTATTAGCTTATCACAGTATCCACAGCAATAAAACTCACAGTAATGAACATTACGAACATATCACAGAATCCACAGCAATAAATCTCACAGAAACGGGCTGTGTATGATGGCCTTTGGGTCTGGGCCCTGGGTCTGGGCCTTGGGGTCTGGTCCCTGAGGTCTGGGCCCTGAGGTCTGGTCCCTGGGGTCTAGCCTGGGCCCTGGTCTCTGGGTCTGGTCCCTGGGCCTTGGGGTCTGGGTCCTAGGGTCTGGGCCTTGGGGTCTGGGCCCTAGGGTCTGGGGTCTGGGCCTTGGGGTCTGGGTCTGGGCCTTGGGGTCTGGGCCCTGGGTATGGGGTCTGGACCCTAGGGTCTGGGCCCTGGGTCTGTATTTGGGCTTTGGGCCCTGGGCCTTGGGGTCTGGGCCCTGGATCTTGGGGTCTGGGCCCAGGGTCTGGGCCCTGGGTTTGGGCCTAGGGGTCTGGGCCCTGGGTCTTAGGGTCTGGACCCTAGGGTCTGGGCCCTGGGTTTGGGCCTAGGGGGTCTGGGCCCTGCGTCTGGGCCTTAGGGTCTGGGCCCTGGGTCTGGCCTTAGGGTCTGGGCCCTGGGTTTGGGCCTAGGGGGTCTGGGCCTTAGGGTCTGGGCCCAGGGTCTGGGCCTTGGGTCCTGGGTTTGGGCCTAGGGGTCTGGGCCCTGGGTTTGGGCCTAGGGGGTCTGGGCCCAGGGTCTGGGCCTTGGGGTCTGGGCCCTAGTGCCTGGGTCTGGGCCTTGGGGTCTGGGCCTAGGGGTCTGGGCCCTGGGTCTTAGGGTCTGGGCCCTAGGGTCTGGGTTTGGGCCTAGGGGGTCTGGGCCCTGGGTCTGGGCCTTAGGGTCTGGGCCCTGGGTCTGGGCCTTAGGGTCTGGGCCCTGGGTTTGGGCCTAGGGGGTCTGGGCCCAGGGTCTGGGCCTTGGGGTCTGGGCCTTGGGGTCTGGGCCTTGGGTCCTGGGTTTGGGCCTAGGGGTCTGGGCCCTAGGGTCTGAGCCCTAGGGTCTGAGCCCTGGGTTTGGGCCTTGGGTCTGGGCCTTAGGGTCTGGGCCCTGGGTTTGGGCCTTAGGGTCTGGGCCCTGGGTTTGGGCCTAGGGGGTCTGGACCCAGGGTCTGGGCCTTGGGTCTGGGCCTTGGGTTTGGGCCTAGGGGTCTGGGCCCTGGGTTTGGGCCTAGGGGGTCTGGGCCCAGGGTCTGGGCCCTGGGGTTTGGGCCCTGGGCCCTAGTGTCTGGGCCCTGGGTCTGGGCCTTGGGTCTGGGTCCTGGGCCTTGGGGTCTGGGCCCTGGGTTTGGGCTTAGGGGTCTGGGCCTTGGGGTCTGGACCCTGGGTCTGGGCCTTGGGGTCTGGGCCCTGGGTCTGAGCCTAGAGGTCTGGGCCTAGGGGTCTGGGCCTAGGGGTCTGGGCCCTGGGTTTGGGCCTAGGGGTCTGGGCCTTAGGGTCTGGGCCCTGGCTCACCACTCGCTGTCTTCTATCTTCTTTTCTTCTGTCTTCAGCTCTTCTTTTCTTCACCTTTTCTTTAATCTTCTCTTCTTTTCTTCTGTCTTCTTCCCGGCCCCTCCAGCTCCGGCGCGCAGCTTCACTGAGTGGAGGGGCGGAGCCAAAGCAACGTGCTTGGGAGGCCCCTCACACGCTGCTTGGCCCCGCCCAGCCAGGAAGTGAAGCTGCCAGGAGCCAGAGGAGACACAGTGTCTCAGTCTCCTCCGGCTCCTGCAGCAGCAGCAAGGACACAGCTCCGGATTCGGACTCATCGAGTCCGATACCGGAGCTGTTAAAGGGCGACGCCGCTGCCGTCGGGGGCCCGGGATCCTCCCCCCAGGCCCCGGCGGCCCGGGCCCCCACCGGGCCCGGGCCCCTTACGGCAGTATTGGGCGTAATGCCCTGATGGCGGCCCTGGGCTCCTTTGCATTACATGTCTTCAGTTTTTCTGTCTGTTAGGTCACGATAGATGCATCCTATCTTTATCCAAGGACGTATAAAAAATAAAAATTGGTGGAGCAGAATGGCCATTCCGCAACATAACACAAACAAACCGCTAAACAATATCCATAGCTACACAAGTGCTTACATTTGGATTGACTGGTGTAACCCTTTTTAGAATGCAGAAGAGCATGTATACAGCGATTATTTCAGGATAAACTCCCTTTATTAATGCTATATGCCCTTCAGACGTGTTTGAGGATAAACCATGCCATGATCAAGAATAATCTTCTTTTTTTAAAAATTTGTATGCTATATCAGGTATTACTTCAAAAAATTATAGGAGAATATATTTAGTGGTTAATTATATCACCGCGAAGCTTCTCGTGTTGTTGTTTGGACTTTCCTTTTTCTAAGTTGGCCCTCGTATATATATATATATATATATATTTTATTTTTTTTAACTTTGCTGCAAATTGTCTTCAAATGTACAAGGATTTCTTATTTGATGCAGATTTATTGGATTGCACAACAGTGTTTAGGGCCTCGTCCATGCCTTCCTCAAGCAGGAGCAGTACAGCCTGAGGAAAGCCCCTGCAAGGGCTGAAAAGTTCCAGTGTGATGCAATAAATCTGCATCAAAGTAGGAATGCCCTCTGTGCTGTGATTCATATATGATGGACTGAGGTAATGGGGAGTTCGGCTACTACGTCCATGTAAACACCAGGATGGCGATCTGTTTGCCTTCCTTTTCTATGAAAGGGCTCTGAATCATATGGTGTTTTGCTGTATGAATATATAGATCAAGTCATACAAGTATTTTCACATGCTGTAAACAGTGACGTAATATGCACATGTTTATATTGGGTTTCACAACAAGTCTACGGTATGGACAACCAAGTGCCTCCCCCTGCATTAACATAGGCAAATTATTGGTGAACATCTTTCAGACAGTACACAGTATTATGTTTATCGAATACAAATTATAAAGGATAAACTATTTGAAATAAAGAACCAATTTAGTGATATAAACCTCATAACTGAGTACAAAATACTATTTAACAATAATTAAAGAAACAGACAAGGCAAAAAGAAAAATGGAGGCGTTAACGATTAAGTCATGAATACTCCCACTCTGGATATTCTTTACCTAGCATGTTCTTATGGAATTTGTGGTTGTCACATCTTGTCACATCACACCCATCATTTTCAGTGTAATAATAATTGTAGTGTAATTATTCAGATTATGTGTGTTTCAGCATGACAACATATGTTCTACTCAGCCTATTTGCCCTTCGCTTTTTGCATGCTTTTGAGTATGAAAAGCACTTTAAAGTAGGTGGGTTGATGGAAGCTCATTGATTGTAATATTTTCAGTTGCATTTGTCACGGATAAAGCAAGGCGGTTAATAATCATGAAGTAATTGGGTGCATGTGCTATGTGCATTGACGTTCGAGAGAAGGTTTTTGCTTTTGGCCGGCGTGAGCATGGTGGAAGAAATTTGAGTTATTAAAAATGACATTAATTGTGATTTAGTGACATGTTTTAATTGTGTATCCGATGAGTGCAACTCATATTTATATTAATGGAATTCTCTGTGACACATAATTCCCCACGACCTTCCCGTTCTACTTGAAATATTCCAAAATGACACTTTTATTGCTATAGATAGACATTTCAGTTGGTGTGTGACATATTCTACAATATTTAATAAGCAGAAGCGTGTCAATCAGATTCACCAGATCATGGTTTGAATTGCAAAAACTGACCTAAATCGGAAAGCAAAATGATGAAAATACTTTCATTTCTGTACTTTAACTAGTATACCTCTGAAGTGTACCATGACGTCACCTTTGTAAGTTGCATTCATCAAACTCACATACATGTAATATTTGTGGATTATGTCAGAGCTAATGGGTTCACTTACGTCACATCTGCTCTATTGTCAACCTGTTTTAAAATCTCTCTCTCTCAGTTGATCCCACTTCTCCTGTACCTGCAACAGAGGTTCCTACAAAGATACCAACTATTCCCCCTACTACTACTACCACTACCACTACTACTACTACTACTGTCCCCCCTACAACTACCACCACTACAACACAAGTTCTTACCTCCACTGCTATTGAAAGTTCGTTGACAACGGTGACTAGCATCCATGAATTAGGTACTGGACATGCTGCAACATGATTTGTTAAATACCCACTATAAGAATAAACAGATAGGCAGTGGCTTACATTTTTATTTGCAAATCATAATCATAGACGTTTACATTACTAGAGTAATAGATACACAATCTTCTACAATATAAATCTAAGTAAAAGGCTCAAACATTAGATTAAAAATTAGTCCCTGTCTAACATGTTAATTTAGTTTTAGTCGTAGTCCTTTAACTAAAATGCCATTTCGTTTTAGTCATATTTTAGTCGATGACTACACAATGACAAGTATTTTGTTACATTTCACTAAAACTATAACAATTATCTACTGACATTTTCTTCAACTATTGACCTCCCTGGCGGTCTATTTATTGTGAAAATTCTTTGCTGAAAGAATACCCCCCTAGCGACATCCCGAGTGTTGCTCAGGGTTAAATTCCTATGTTGGAAACGGTAACCCCGAGCAACACTCGGGATGCTGCTGGATACATCACCTCTCCCTGTGCTCCCTCGAAGTCCCCAGCTGCCTCCTTCGGCGACCGCGACTTCATTACTTCCTGGTTTCCTCCTTGCGAGAAGGAATCCAGGAAGTATGAGGTCGCGATCGCCGGAGGAGACTGCAGAGATCAGCGAGGGAGCGCACGGAGAGGTAATGTATACAGCCCGAGTGTGTCTCGGGGTTACTGCTCTCGTGAAATTTAACCCCGAGACACACTCGGGAACACCGCCAGGGAGGTTAAAAATTAGATAAAATTGTTCTGGAGCAACTACTTGTAATATAGTTTTAGTTATAGTCTTTTGTCTAAAATTCCATTTAGCTTAAGTGATATTTCAGTCGACTAAATTACCCTACCATGGCATGCAAGGAACACCAGTTGCACACCTAGGAACATAACATTAATGGGTACTTGTCTACCAGTTGGTAGTGTATCTCTGAAAATTTAAGATAAAATAGAGATGTTACGTATATTTCCTAACGAAAGAATTACTTTAGATATACAGTGATAATTAAATATTGTAAGTGAAGATCTTACTCAAATGCGGTAACTGAGCAAAAATAGCTTGATTTCTTCTTCCAGTTAGCTGCCCACCAGTGAAGTGTCCTTCTCCAAACAACTGGAGTACGATCAGCTTCTAAGGGAGACCTGAATTGAATGCAACATGATTTTTTGTAGGGAACGTGGCATTTATTTTTTTTCTAGACCCAAAATGAAGATGAGTCAGGGCTGTTGGTTGCAGCACCGATAACAGTGGATTTCTTGATAATTTGTGCTAGCCAAAATAACCGCATTGTAGCCCACAGTGTGCCCCATAGAAAAGTGCCTGTGCCTGTTCTTATACCATCTCACCAAGGTTTGCACTTTCAAAATGAGTCGATGCTAATATTGGCGCACGTCTTAAAAACACTTGTGGACCCGAGTGGCAGTTGGTTAACTCAGCGAGAGAATTTCCTGGGGGGGGGGGGGGTTGTAAACTGTTCAACGTTGGCTTATGTCACCACCTGGTAGCCATATACTATGGTTTTAAGACAAAACCAAAGCTATTTTGGGCTCCTCTTGTCTTTGGACTTTGGTAATGTTCATTTTCAAGTGCCTGTGGAGTCTTGATAGTTATTACCAATTTTGTATTCTTCTAAAACACTCTTATTATTATTCGTTATGTTTGTGGTGATGTTAACATTGGACAAAACAATTTGTATGCTAAGTTTAGAGTCCTCTTGAGCAGTGGTCCTCAATAGCCCTAACAGGTCAGATTTTAAGGATTCCCTTGGGGAAATACAGACTGAATCCTGCAATCACTGAGCAGCAAATCATATGTGCTGTGCTTCAGATATCTGGAAAACCTGGCCTGTTAGCGGTACTTGCGGACAGGGTTGGGAACCACTGTTTTAGAGCATACATTTTGAATTTCGTTCTTCCCAGAAGCCAATGATTTCCCATATTAGCAGGCTTTAGAATAAACAATGAGGCAAGTCCTTAAAGCCCGGCCTTACGTTGTCCCTCTGTGATTAAGCTGAGACACTCCATAGTTTATAATATAGATATAATAATCTAGATGTAATCCAGGTATGTGCCATATTCTGTAAAACATTGATGTTGCTTCTAACATTGTTATAAATCACTTCTCCAGCCACCCCTGGACATGCTGTGTGGAACGTCACGGCTCTGCCCAACAGCCACTGGGCAAACATATCTTGGATGCATAACTTAGAGCCGGGTTCTGAGTTCATGGTTGAGTATATTGACAGTAAGCATCATTTCTGCATGTGGGGGTGAATGTAGCCACAGCTGTGACCTCATCCGTAACCTGCCAGCTACCACCCTCTGCTATGCTCTTCTGGAAAATGCCCAAAACGAGCCAGTAAGGCACTTCAGGAGCTGGTTCTTCCCAGACTATCTGATAGACACTGCACCGAGAAATTTGTCTCATCAACTGATCAATAATTATTTGATAAAATATTTTATAAGAAGGTGGCAGCCATTAAAGTCGTCTCGTACTAGAAGCATTACTCTTGGCAGCCTGATGCTTTCGGCACTTATTTTCTTGCCCATATGCAAAAAAAACCTTTTTCCCTGTATGGATTTATTAAGTTACTCTTATTTTAGCTTTTATATCTTTTCAGCTAGGACCATGTATTTATGGGGGTTTTTTTGGCAATGTGCTTTATCAGTGATTACTCCAACATTTCATGTTTTTATTGTTATGGTAGCTCCGACAAGTTGTACAAGAAAGAAAAAAGCCAAACTCCTGCAGTGCCTGTTTTACATCTCGGCAGCTTGAAAGATTTGCGGTTCAGACAAAATCTTACAATATCACAAAGACATACCTGGGATTTCTTAGGAATTCTCTTAACATTAAAACGCAGCGTCATTATTCTAAAGCAGGAATTTCAAACTCCAGCTCCCAGAAGTTAATTGCCTACAATTCCCATAATTCCTTGAATGCAGTAGATGGCTGGCGAATCATGGGATGTGTAGTTCAGAAACATCAGAGGGTCAGAGTTTGAGATCCCTGATCTAAAATTTATGGTGAAATGCAATGTTAATAATAATACAGTCACAGTTACAAGTTTGTATGGAGTGCTAACAAGTTCCGTAGCGCTGTACAATGGGAGGCAGGATAATAAATATACATACAGGTTCAGCACACTGAGCAGTAGGAGAGGACCCTGATCAAGAGTTTACAATCTAAGAGGATAGGGGTGACACACTAGGTGAGGGTTAATAGAGGATGTGAAATAGCGAGGTGCATGTGGACTACGTAGGAAGATGCGGTAGGAAATGCACAGAGGGGGATTGGGAGTGAGAGGATAGGCTTCTCTGAAGTAATGTGTTTTCAGAGACTTCTTGAAGGACTGGAGACACAGGGAGAGTCTGTTGTTTTGGGGGAGGGAGTTCCAAGGGTGCTGTGAGTTAAACTGCTGCTGCTGTTGTTATCAAGGCCAAAAGGGTAGTAAATAGACCTCCTTAGAAAACATCAGCCTAAGACTGTCCATATATTATACATAAATCTATGTATAAAGACAAATTATTTTCTGAAATTATTTAACTATTAAAATTAGGCTGAAATGTTATAGTGAAGGTGGAGAGTCTTGCTGTTGAAGTCTTAATCTCGGGTACTAAGCAGGTAGTGATCTAGTTTATTTCTTATTATTACTCTTATTTTTTATTATTATTATTATTATAATTATCACACAGCGCCAACATTTTTCACGGCTCTTTATAATAAGGAATTGGGGACTTAAACTGATAAAATCCAAAGAAACATAGAAGTGTAGAGGGCCCTGCTCACAGGAGCTTACAATCTATAAACAGGTTCACTAGGATAGATTTAGCTACAAAACAGAGCTAATCAGAGAGTATATTTTACATTTTATATTTGCTAGAAGATCCCAGGTATGTCTATGCTTTCGTATTGCATGTGTTATATTTTTGGCAATCTGACCTTCCGTTGAATGCAGAATTTTACAAACATGTAGTATAGCAGATCTCACGTGGACCGGTATAACCTTTTATTATATTATAAAAACGAAGGTCTGGCCAATTTATATAATACGTCAGGTCTCATTACACAAGCATTGCTCCGTTTCCAGCAGCATCCATCCTCACTATAGTTGGCGTGGTTTGCTCTTAGCTTCTTGCAGACCACAATCTTGGTCTAACATGAAAGGAAGTGACTGCATGGCTTTGTCCATCCATACAGCATACAGCACAGATTATTTTGCTATGAGTAAAGGAGAAGGGGGATTGGAATGCAAAATGCAAGGATGGAAAACAAGTAGAAACCTTCCATGCAATCAAACAATTTAAATATATAATGTACTATGGACCTACAACAACCATCCGCCTGTACGTCCTATTTATCCAGTTTGTATCAAGTCAAAGGTCTGTTTGTGGAACTAGAGTGTTTGTGTATGCTGTGTGTATTTTATAACATTTTAATGAAAAACTTAATTGTAGAGATTTGCATTTGCTTGCACAACTGTATGCGCATGCCATTTAGAAGTGTTTGTGAATGGTGAATTGGAAATTATGAGCGTCCAGAAGTTGGTAGAGCTCAGCGAGTGACATCAGAAACAGGGTATTCACATGCTAGACTGAAATCACTGTGTAGAATTGACCATGATCATTGATCAGGATCGTCTTATCTTGTAGTAAAAGAGCCACTGTAGTTTATCGGCTTCATTACAACAACAATATACTTCGGCGATCCCGAGAGGGAAATTCAAATGGCAGCAAGAGATGACTGATTGATGAGACTTCTGCTGCTGTTTAAGTTTCCCTTTCAGGATCACCAATCAGTCTTCTCCTGCCGTTGGTTGAATTTCTCTCTTGGGTTTGCCCTAGCTTTGTTTGTCATTGTTGCAAAACCGTAAACTACAGTGGTTAGTGAATAACCCTATGTGACAGATGTGAGGAGGTTGTGGCATATTTGATGGGCTCTATCACCTCCTTAAAGCTAATGCCCGCGCTCACATAAAGGAACGTTAGTGTTAGGTTACTTGAAGTGATAGATTTACACCGCATCACCTCCTGGTCGTTAACGGATTAAAAACCCGTTGGCGAATCAGTATTAGCGTGTTTTATCGCGGGTTTACTGTGCTTTGCGCTCCCTATGCTTAACATGGGGAGCGCAAAGTGTAAGCAGAGAGTAATTAGCGTTAGGATCACAAAGTTCTAACTATAATTACTCACAGCTGTCGCTAACTCAAAAAGTTTCCTACAGCTTAGAGCTGGTGCTAACTGAGTCCGCTGCTGCAGAATCAGTTATCACCAGCTGTAAACTCCCCTGAAATCAAATACTCACCTCTCATCCTGCGGCGAGAACGGCGGCCCAGTCCGCTGCTTCTGGCTGCCGGGAGCAGAGTGAGACTGGGGAAAAAAGTCCCCAGTCTCCCTCCGTGATCACTCCACCGGCCTGCAGAATCTCGTGAGAGTTGAGATCCTTCCAGTCATGTGACCCGGCAGTAGAAACCTCCATGGAGTCCTATAGACTGATGTTATGACTGATGGTTATGGCTGATGTATGGATTGTTTACCTGTGAATACTGTATGTTTGCAACACTAACATGCAAATATTACGTGGATCGTGTATGTGTCAGTGGCCATACAAGGTATACAAGATGGCATGTGCATAGGGCCGTGGTATCCTGTCCATTGCATGTAGCTCTGGCATCCCAGTCCATCTTTTCACATATCAGCTGGCGTTTACCCTCAGCTCTCTCCTGTCAGGTAATGAAATAGAGACCAGAGTTCCTGTTAAGGCTCACCCCCCCTTCATCCAGCTGTCTGACCTGGTCCCCGGGATGACCTACAGGTTACGGGTTTACTCCCGGGAACATCCCTCAGTCAAAAGTGCATTCTTGACGTTCGAAACCAGCTCAGGTGAGGAGCTGTCTTTTTGTTCACTGGCTTCTAAATTTACATACAAAGAGAGAACCAGGTTCATAAAGGAAAAACATCTTGTTCAGTATACTGGGAGGGTTTTTATCCATTGTTTGTTTTTTTTCCTGTCTTTGTAAATGTTCCAAAACCAACACGTTAATGAATTTTTCTGCGTAAAATTTTAACTTCATCCTTTTTTTGTTGGGTAACCTCTATTTTACGCTTATAACTATCTGAGACAATGTATCCAAACTTTAAACAAATATAGTATCCTATGGGAATGACATGGGTAAAATAAAATGTTGTATAAAAAAAGACACTAGGGCAAAAAAAAAAAGCTCCAATTTGGATGCGGTTGAAAATAATGCCTCATGATTTAAATACGTAAAGGGAATCCACAAGGTAGAGGAAGGGAGTATATTTAAAAGGAAACAAAGTAGCAAAACAAGAGGACATAGTCTTAGATTAGAGGGGCAAAGGTTTAAAAGTAACATCAGAAAGCATTATTTTACTGAGAGGGTGGTGGACACATGGAACAGCCTTCCAGTAGAAGTGGTAGAGGCCGAAACAGTAATTGAATTTAAGCAAGCATGGGATAGGCATAAGGCTATCCTAAACAAAAGATAAATCCAGGTAAAGTATCCATGTAATTGGGCAGACTAGATGGGCCGAAAGTTTCTTATCTGCCGACATTTTCTATGTTTCTATGTCATTTTTGGCTGCGTTTTTCAGGAGTTGGTGAGACCATTTCGGAAATCAAATTATTTCATAACAATTGGATTTCAAAATTTCTATCAATTGTTCCTGATTTTGATCAGAAATTATTTTTACGATTCGGGCTAGAGTTACTGTTAGGGCTATATTATTATTTGACCTTGTTTTAGGGTCAGGGTTTACCTGAAAGATAACATTCTGCTCCATTTTTGCATCATTTTTAGGCAACAGATTCTGCCCCTTCTTTTTAAATGAGTGCAGTGAGCATCAAAAGAAAGGGCAAAATCTGTTGCCAAAAATGGGGCAGAACGTTAGGGTTAATCATAACCCTAAAACAAACACCACTATCACAACAAATGTAAAGAAAAAAAGCGCAACAATTTAACAATCATAAAAATTCTTTTTTTTTTCTTTTGGTCAGGCCAAACAAAAATAGAAAAACTAACCTTAACCCTAAATAGCTCATTTCCAAAATGGCTCCAAAGCAGAACCAATACAAAAAGTTTTGGGTGGAGACATTTTTATGAAATGTTTATGAAATTTTATGAAAAATTCGATTCCACCCAAAATATATTCAATTGCCCCCTAAAAATGTGGACAGAAATTATGTGGGACATCATTTTCATCCATGTCCAAATTGGAGTTTTTTTTGTTGGACACAACATTTCTACTCACTTCATTGCAATAGTAAACCAACAAATATCCATGCATCTATCTTGTATAAAATTCATACATGGAATAGATTAGCCAACTTTTCTCAAACGGACATGACCATGGTAACCATACTGTAGTATTCCTGTGGCCAAGTTGGCCAGCTTACTCATCTGACCAACTTTTCTGCCAGTGTAGCATAATGGATGTTGTAGTTAAGCAACATATGTAGGGTTACAGGTAGCAAAGAAGCTCTTTCTACATCACTTTGTTATCAGACTCATTGAGGTTACTACAATATGTTTATCACACTTTAACATTTCAACGATTTTGTGTATAATTGGGGACTTTGAGATATTTAATCATGTGCGGGGAGTGTTGTCTATACTGGCATACTTGGGCACAATCTACTAAAATGTATCATTTTATTGCTAAGACTTGATCACGAGTTGAAGATAGCAGATACTTCACCATTTGATTTGTGTATTCAAAGATCCTTATGGTTCTGTGGCCATGGGACCCATCTCAGACCCGCTTTGGATTTCTTGATATTGAGAAGAAGCTCGAGTACCATTGACAAACGAATATGTGCTACAGAACCTCATCTCTGTTTCTAATCACGTTCATGCTGCCATTACATGTTGTGACGGTGGTGTCTAATACTTTTTCTTGTGTTTGAAGTGTTTGGCAAAGCCTTATCAACTACAACCAAATCTCTTACCTCATTGTTACACCTCCATAGGCCAGGCACATGTTCACTGTATTTTCTTCTCACCTGTGGACATGGCTGCGAATTGCTGTCCTGAACACATGAACAAAGTGTGTAACCTGTGTCTTTGTGTTAGTGCTCCATGCTTTTATTAGGTTTTAAATGTATGTTGACCTTTGTTCAAATATTCTGTAATATGACTAAGATTGTACTGTTTAACTTGGCAGCATACACGAAAAATCAAGTGGACATCGCTACGCAAGGCTGGTTTATTGGGCTGATGTGTGCAGTTGCTCTTCTGGTACTCATACTACTGATTGTGTGTTTCATCAAGAGGAGCAGAGGAGGAAAATATCCAGGTGATATATCGATGATTTGTGATCCCTTGGCAGGAATCATGAGGGTGCACAGGGCATCACTTTACATGGCCAACGGCAGAGATGATAATTACAAATACAAGATTATATTACTAGATATATATATATATATATATAACTATTAATATATGCTTTTTGAATACTACTTGAAATCATATATGTTGTCAACGTTTGGCTTAATGAACCATTAATTGTCTTCTCCTAGTGCGAGAGAAAAAGGAAGTCGCCCTTGGTGCTGAAGGTCAGAAAGATGAAGATGGGTCATTTGATTACAGGTACGGATATCAGAGGCTGAGGAGTGTCACCTTAATTGTAAACATAAACCCATACTACATTACTGTGGTAATTCGGAATTACCATAATTACAACCAGGATAAATGAGTCTTTTAATTTTTTGATGCAATCACACATCATCTTTCTTTTTCCCTAGACAAGGGGTCAGCAACCTTGGCTCCCTGATGTTTTGTGAACTATATTTCCCATGTGGCTCAGCCAGCCTAATGGGTGACTGAGCATCGTGGGAGATGTAGTAAGGGAGCCAAGGTTGCTGACCCCTGCCCTAGACCTACAAACTGGGTGAGTTAATACAGACACTATAGAGTTTTTGCATAAAGGACATAATTTAGTTCCAAAATGTTGGCCCATATACAGTCAGGTCCAGAAATATTGGGACATCGACACAGTTCTAACATCTATGGCTCTATACACCACCACAATGGAGTTGGAATGAAACAAACACAATGTGCTTTAAGGCTGGGGTCAGACGAGCGCATTTTTAACGTGCGTTCTGGCGCACTTAATCACGGCCGCACTAGCAGCAAATGACGGGCAATACGGCCAATATACAAAGTACGGTCGCACGAAAGTCCGGCCGCGCAACGCAAGTGGAAAATGAACGCATTTTTTCGAGAACGCAGAACCCTAGTACGGACGTACAGAGTGCGCTGCGCCCGCTAGCGGTGTGTGTGTGTGATTTGGAGACGTCAGACCCTGCTCGTGTCCGGCCAACATAACGTCCAGACGCAAAAAGTTTCCTGGTTTGGATTTGTAAAACATACGCACGAAAATGCGCATCGTATGACCGTTTTCGTATATTCCGTGAAAAAATACATCAATGCGTTCGGACGCACTTTTTTACGTTCGCGTGTAAAAATGCTTTCGTTTGACCCAAGCCTAACTGTAGACTGTCAGCTTTAATTTGAGGGTATGTACATCCAACTCAGGTGAACAGGTATAGGACTTACAGCAGTTTGCAGATGTGCCTCCCACTTGTTAAGGGACCAAAAGTAATGGGACAATTGGCTTCTCAGCTGTTCCATGGCCAGGTGTGTAATATTCAATCATTACCCCAATTACAATGTGCAGATAAAAGGCCCAGAGTTCATTTCAAGTGTGCTATTTGCATTTGGAATCTGTTGCTGTCAACTCTCAAAATGAGATCCAAAGAGCCTTCACTATCAGTGAAGCAAGCCATCATTAGGCTGAAGAAACAAAACAAACCCATCAAAGAGATAGCAAGAACATTAGGCGTGGCCAAAACAACTGTTTGGAACATTTTCAAAAGGAAGGAACGCACCGGTGAGCTCAGCAACACCAAAAGACACGGGAGACCACGGAAAACAACTGTGGTGGATGAATGAAGAATTCTTTCCCTGGTGAAGAAGACACCCTTCACAACAGTTGGCCAGATCAAGAACACTCTCCAGGAGGTAGGTGTATGTGTGTCAAAGTCAAAAATCAAGTGAAGTCTTCACTAGAGTAAATACAGAGGGTTCACCACAAGATGTAAACCATTGGTGAGCTTTAAAAACAGGAAGGCCAAATTAGAGTTTGCCAAACAACACCTAACAAAGCCTTCACAGTTCTGGAACAAGATCCTATGGACAGATGAGACCAAGATCAACTTGTACCAGAGTGATGGGAAGAGAAGAGTATGGAGAAGGAAAGGAACTGCTCATGATCCTAAGCATACCACCTCATCAGTGACGCATGGTGGTGGTAGTGTCATGGCGTGGGCATGTATGGCTGCCAATGAAACTGGTTCTCTTGTATTTATTGATGATGCGACTTCTGACAAAAGCAGCAGGATGAATTCTGAAGTGTTTCGGGCAATATTATCTGCTCACATTCAGCCAAATGCTGCAGAACTCATTGTACGGCGTTTCACAGTGCAGATGAACTTTGACCCAAAACATACTGCAAAAGCAACCAAAGAGTTTTTGAAGGGACAGAAGTGGAATGTTATGCAATGGCCAAGTCAATCACCTGACCTGAATCCCATTGAGCATGCATTTCACTTGCTGAAGACAAAACTGAAGGGAAAATGCCCCAAGAACAAGCAGGAACTGAAGACAGTTGCAGTAGAGGCCTGGCAGAGCATCACCAGGGATGAAACCCAGCGTCTGGTGATGTCTATGCGTTCCAGACTTCAGGCTGTGATTGACTGCAAAGGATTTGCAACCAAGTATTAAGAAGGGAAAGTTTGATTTATGATTATTATTCTGTCCCATTACTTTTGGTCCCTTAACAAGTGGGAGGCACATCTGCAAACGGCTGTAAGTTCTACACCGTTCACCTGAGTTGTACATACCCTCAAATTAAAGCTGACAGTCTGCAGTTAAAGCACATTGTGTTTGTTTCATTCCAACTACATTGTGGTGGTGTGTAGAGCCAAAGATGTTAGAATTGTGTCGATGTCCCAATATTTCTGGACCTGACTGTAGCTACAGTCAAGCAGTTCAACTAGTTTCCAGTTTAAATAATTGGACGTTTTATGATGTACATATCAGTGCATTAGGGTTCATTGGTGCTAAAATCTCTTCACATGTTGCCCAGAGAATTGTCTGCACCTATGAAGTAATGATGATGTCTTATCTGTGACATCTTGGATTAGGTTTTACACAGACCCAGATATTCCTATGGACCTCACAAGCCTAGCCATCCCTTCTTTCTAGTATTGCAGCACAACACACTATAAACCAGATTTTTGTAGACATAATTCCTGTAGCAAACACAAACCTGTTCATGCAATACTCGACACTTTATGATATCTGTTGAGAGCCCCAAGCATGGGGTTACAGCGATACACACAGGATGTCCCTAGCAGTTGTTTGAGTCTGGCCTATTCATGTAACTTCTGTGCCTTTTTCTCCTCTTTGCTACCCAGGAAAGAGCACAGGTGAGGCACGTCAATGCCTACGTGTCACCCTCTGTGCTTTATGTGTGGCAGTCACCTCCCCATAGTCCAGGAAGCACATCATCTCTAGATCTGGGGTAAACACTCTATGGAACACTATGATGATGCAAGTCAACATTTTTTATTCAATAGAACATGCTCATTGGCAAAGAACAGAAAGCTAGTGCAATACCTTATACTGCATGGACATCATGGATCGTTCATATGTCACATTAGATTAATTATTCCACATGCAGCATTATTTAATTAAATCCCAAATATATGTATATATTTTCATGTAGACTAGTGGTCAGCAACCTTGACCCTCCAGATGCTTCTGAACTATATTTCTCCGAGGTACAGACATTCTAATGCGTTACTGAGCATCATGTGGGATACAAGTCTGAAATATCTGGCCAAGGTTGCTGATCCCTGCTGTAGACATTCATAGTACATGATAGCCATAAAAAGAGAAAAAAACACCAATTTTATATTTGACAGCAAGCCCAGCATCTTACACCATCTCATTGCAAACACTTTGGCTTTCTATGATCAGTCTGCTTCTCTCTCCCTTCTTCTCATGTGCCCCCTGTCTCTCTCCTTCCATTTCGTGTCTACGCCACTCTCTCTGCTTGTGCCACAAAGGTTTTTTGGAAGGTAGGAAGGCACATTTTGTCTCATAAGAGATTTACACTTCTACTGCTGTGACTGATGCTTTCAATTTAACGAAACCATACTAAATTCAGCGATCCTTCCTTTCTGGGGTTTTAGGGAAGCGTGAATTAAATAATAAACACTAAACTCATTAGCATTCTAATCATTAATGCACCTCTAATCCTACCCCTCTGGAGGTTTCAAGCAGGTGGCAATACTCATGATTTTTTCATTTGCAACTGTCTGACACTTTGCCCCCTTTCACGTCTCAACCTAAGATGCAGCCTTTAGAAGCTCACAGATAAAATGCATAAATAAACGGAAGCATAGCCATTTAAATGTGTTCCTTTTTCTAAGTTTTTTCCTGATTCTGCGTTTAAATGGCTGTGCTGCCAAGTGTGTTTTACAGACATTCATAGATGCTCTGCATTGGAGAAATTCGCAGCCTCCTAAGGCACTGCCGATATGTTTCCCGCTCAAAGATTGCACTTTACGTATTGCAGCATCAACAGTTTGTATTGGATTCCTTTATCCACTGTCAGAGTATTAATTTAGTTTTTATTTATTTTTCTTTAGCAAAAAAAACTTGATTTTATATATATAGATATACAGGGTGTCCATAAAGTCTCTTTACAATTTCAAAAATTTATTACAAAGGCAAATGAAAAGACAGATAAGTGAAAATTATTACAAAATGAGACGTATATATTTAAGTTTTTTTTGCCTCATTTAATACACCTCTATATGGGCACCACTAGTTGGATGAAGCACATCAAGACGGTGCTCAATTTCTTGCCATGTTCGACGTAGCATACCTTCATCAGTGGTGGCAATGGCATCAGTGATCCTCTGCTTTAGATGAATGTGCGGTGTGGGATCATGTGCAATCGAATCATTGGTCCGTTTCAACCAACCATCATTTTCCAGCGAGATGGTGCAGCACCACCGCATTGGGGACTGCATGTTCGTGGGTTCCTAAATTAAACATTTCCAGACCGGTGGATTGGAAGGGGTGGCCCAATTCCCTGGCCACCTCGTTCACCAGATATCACCCCCCCTCGACTTCTTTCTACAGGGGTTAAAGATATCGTGCATCGAACAAAGGTAAGGGACATCACTAATCTAAAGCAGAGGATCACTGATGCTATTGCCACCATTGATGAGGGTATGCTACAGCGAACATGGCAAGAAATCGAGTACTGTTTTGATGTGCTTCATGCAACTAATGGTGCCCATATAGAGGTGTATTAAATGAGGGGAAAAAACTTTAAATCTATACGTCTCATTTTGTAATAATTTTCATTTATCTGTCTTTTCATTTGCCTTTGTAATAAATTTTGGAAATTGTAAGAGACTTTATGGACACCCTGTATATTATACCCACACACCAAAAGAGCATCATCTGGAGCTCATAGAATGCATAAGGATGCTTTACGTTGAAGGTGATAAAAATGTCCCCCAGCCACTAATTGCTTATATCGTATCCTCTAATCCAGTGGCTTTGAACGTTGGTGCAGAAACGAGTGAACTTTATTTTTCATCATGCTCAGTGACCCTATAGGACAGGGGTCAGCAGCCCTGGCCTTCCAAATGTTTCGGAACTTCATCTCCATAGATACTCAGCTCCTCATTAGGTTGACTGGTTTGAAAACATTTGGAGGGCCAAGGTTGTTGACCCCTACTATAGACATGATGGTAACTGTGGTTCACCAGTATCTGCCACATGAAGCTTATCACTACAACTCTAATCTTTTTCAAAGAATCTAGGTGTTGTAACACTCCCTTTCACACGGAACACTTGGCAGTGTGTAAGTATATTGACGATTCTATGCCTTTCAATGAATGGTGGCTTTGATATATGGACGAAGACCATTATTAGTTACAGTCATGGCCTAAATTGTTGGCACCCCAGACATTTTTCCAGAAAATCAAGTAGTTCTCAAAGGAAAGTATTGCAGTAACACATGTTTTGCTGTACACATGTTTATTCCCTTTGTGTGTATTGGAACAAAACAAAAAAAGGGAGGAAAAAAAGCAAATTGGACATAATGTCACACAAAACTCCAAAAATGGGCTGGACAAAATTCTTGGCACCTTTCAAAATTGTGGATAAATAAGATTGTTTCAAGCATGTGATGCTCCTGTAAACTCACCTGGGGCAAGTAACAGGTGTGGGCAATATAAAAATCACACCTGAAGGCAGATTAAAAGGAGAGAAGTTCACTTAGTCTTTGCATTGTGTGTCTGTGTGTGCCACACTAAGCATGGACAACAGAAAGAGGAGAAGAGAACTGTCTGAGGACTTGAGAACCAAAATTGTGGAAAAATATCAACAATCTCAAGGTTACAAGTCCATCTCCAGAGATCTAGATTTACCTTTATCCACAGTGCGCAACATTATCAAGAGGTTTGCAACCCATGGCACTGTAGCTAATCTCTCTGGGCGTGGACGGAAGAGAAAAATTGATGAAAGGTTGCAACGCAGGATAGTCCGGATGGTGGATAAGCAGCCCCAAACAAGTTCCACAGAAATTCAAGCTGTCCTGCAGGCTCAGGGAGCATCAGTGTCAGCACAAACTATCCTTCGACATTTAAATGAAATGAAACGCTATGGCAGGAGACCCAGGAGGACCCCACTGCTGACACAGAGACATAAAAAAGCAAGACTACAGTTTGCCAAAATGTACTTGAGTAAGCCAAAATCCTTCTGGGAAAACGCCTTGTGGACAGATGAGACCAAGATAGAGCTTTTTGGTAAAGCACATCATTCTACTGTTTACCGAAAACGGAATGAGGCCTACAAAGAAAAGAACACAGTACCTACAGTGAAATATGGTGGAGGTTTAATGATGTTTTGGGGTTGTTTTGCTGCCTCTGGCACTGGGAGCCTTGAATGTGTGCAAGGCATCATGAAATCTGAGGATTACCAAAGGATTTTGGGTCGCACTGTAGAGCCCAGTGTCAGAAAGCTGGGTTTGCGTCTGAGATCTTGGGTCTTCCAGCAGGACAATGACCCCAAACATATGTCAAAAATCACCCAGAAATGTATGGCAACAAAGCGCTGGAGTGTTCTGAAGTGGCCAGCAATGAGTCCAGATCTAAATCCCATTGAACACCTGTGGAGAGATCTTAAAATTGCTGTTGGGAAAAGGCGCCCTTCCAATATGAGAGACCTGGAGCAGTTTGCAAAGGAAGAGTGGTCCAAAATTCCGGGTGAGAGGTGTAAGAAGCTTCTTGATGGTTATAGGAAGCGACTGATTTCAGTTATTTTTTCCAAAGGGTGTGCAACCAAATATTAAGTTAAGGGTGCCAAGAATTTTGTCCAGCCCATTTTTGGAGTTTTGTGTGACATTATGTCCAATTTGCTTTTTTTCCTCCCTTTTTTTGTTTTGTTCTAATACACACAAAGGGAATAAACATGTGTATAGCAAAACATGTGTTACTACAATACTTTTCTGTGAGAAATACTTGATTTTCTGGAAAAATGTCTGGGATGCCAACAATTTCGGCCATGACTGTACGTGCAGCAGTTTCTGATTCACACAGATACCAGCAGTTGTTGCTCTTACAGGATTATTCAGAGAGAGGTGAAAACCAGGAGAATTGGCAGAAGAGAACAATCTAGACCAAATAGCCGATTTGGAAAGTGAGATAAATTGGAGAATTTTTCTGGTTTGGCTATTTTGACCTAGAATTTGCGCTACTCCAGTCATTCTCCTGGTTTTCACCTCTCTCTGAATAACCCTGTTAGTGTGTCTTCATAGATCATCTCAATATTCCTTTACACTGCAGTGTGTCAATTTGCAAGGGGGAAGGGTGCCTTTTAAACAGCCTGACATCTAACTGAAATTCAGAAGCGGCTCTAGTGAGGCCTAACTTGTTATGCAAAAATGATAAACTCTACCCAATGAATTTTAATTACCAGATTTCACACTGCATTCTTGGCAGGTAGGTGTATGTGAATGCCTGAGTGTGTTTGTGTGGAATGTCAGTACACATGAGAATGCTGAGGTGTATTTGTATAGCACATTGTGTGTTTGTGGATAACAAGAGTTTGTATGTGAGGGTGAAATACTGTTGGATGTCTGTATATGTTAATTCGTTTTTGTGTTATGTGTATCATACATTTTTTTTTGCGCAATATTTTCTGCTTGCTAATGTCAAGCTCTAACTGTTAAGTCCAGTAAAAGTACCTCAAGTCAAGTTGGGGACTCACATATTGCAATGCAAGGAGGTCCCCTTTCTTATACTCCATATTGAGTGGCCCCCATTCACCAAGGCCTTAGGCAGATGCCTATATTGCCTTATTATAGAGCCACTTCTGCTGAATTTGTACTAATTTGCACATTGTCTATATGTAAGATGCTTCCCCATCCATTATTCTTTTTAGGAGACGCGTCTTTCTTGCTTATTTATCATATATATTTTGTTTGGTTTTGTTTTAGTGATGAAGACAACAAGCCCCTTCAGGGCAGCCAGACCTCACTGGATGGAACTATAAAACAACAGGAGAGCGATGACAGCCTTGTGGATTATGGGGAGGGGGGAGAAGGGCAATTTAATGAGGATGGTTCTTTTATAGGGCAATACACTGTGAAAAAAGACAAAGATGAGACTGAGGGGAATGAAAGTTCAGAGGCCACCTCACCCGTTAATGCCATCTATTCCCTGGCATAGGACACTGCCAACTCCCTCCCCTTGTCCCTTATCAACACTTCCATGTCCTAGACTCTCTAATATGTGCTGGGATCCCAAATACAACCCTCACCCTGCAAGATTCAAGTGGGACATATTCACTTTAATAACCCTAGCCTCGTGCTGGTAATATCCTTGACTCTAAGGGCAACAACTATGTGATGTCCACATGGAAGATTTGTAAGTTGCTTTCTCTCATCCATCTACTGAATACTTTGTACCTGATGCACTGCAGGATGGGTCAATTTGTCTCAACCAACCACATATTGGTAAAAGGCAGTATCTCAAATGTTCCACAAGAGGGACACAAGGATCATGGATGTCACTAGGACAGGAAAGGATTTAAATCAAGCATGGAAATCCCTAGCAGAAAATTTATTTAAATAAAGCTTCTTTCAGGAATCAGTATTTTCCCCATTGAAGGGACTTTCCTTTTGGAATTAGAGGGAGCATTGTTACTGTTATGCATTGTTTTGGGTGAAGCTAGAGTCTGTCGTTCAAAGCCTTTTTCCACTAACAAAGAGGTTGTGATACCTACAGAGTTCCTCCCTCCTGGCCTTAAGCCATTTTACCGTCAGCCTTTTATTCTGCTTGGTTTTCTGTAGACTGTATGATTACCAGAGCAATAAGGTACTACAGTTTTCTGTTACCAACAGTATACCATCTCCGATGACATAGTGTGTGTGCATTCAGAAATAAATGTTGTCTTCCTCAAGGCTAGAGATTTTTCACTCCACGATGAAGATCCTGCTGCCACAGAAGAGCAAGCTGGATTTAAATGGACAACCATTCAGGAGAGCAGGGATGCTGCTGGCCATCTGTAGAACTATCTCACAATACCATGTGTTTTTGCTTTTTTCTTGTTCTTATGTTCTTTTTTGCTGAATATTATGACTACTTACTACAACCACCTTCTAACGACAACCTCTTTGTTGCCAGAGGAGATATGAGTCAGCCCGGAAGCAATTGACTTCACCTTGGCACTGGCTTTGAAGAAGAGGAACGTAATGATTACAGTACTAAGGACTGGAGGTGTTCCCAACATATACATTCAATCTGCCCCATTGTGCCACTAACAATCTATGCAGAATAGATGTTTGTCCCTGTTCTGTGCCCTTTTCTGCTCACACAGGGATAGTATTTGGTTGACGTGGTTTTATTTTTAAGCAATAGAGTATTCGATTGGGGAAAGAGCTCGTAATGACCTTGTATCTACAAGGACGTTTCTGATCGCCGTAACTGTGCCGAATGCTTTCTGACGCATATGGTGGCACTACTGTTGCTTTTGCGTATCATAACCTAGTTTAGTAGTGTATGTATCTTCACACTGTATCATGGCATGTATACCAGGACTTATGTAATGCATGTCACATGTGAAAGGAAGGCTGGTACTGTTGCTGAACAGACAGGTTTGTATTTGGTATACATTTCACAGTGTCTAAAAAGCTGTGGGTGACTTGCATGGGCACTACCCGTGCTTTACCATGTTGAAATCACAATGTGTTAGTGTGCGAGGAGAAGGCTGGCACTTCTGTTGCTTATAGTGTACCTGTTCTGTACATACATATCAGGTTTGGCGGAGTGTGTACATACTAGGGTGGGCCTGGCACTGCCTTAATGCTTCCCTGGTTTATGGTATTCTGAGGCTTTTGTCAAAATTAGTCTTACGCTATCACCAAACTATATCACAGATGCCCCTGGCTGTGTGTCGTTACACCTACAGTGACAACCCTTCCTGTGTATTTCCTAAATACACACTCTGCCTTGTCTCTCCTTTTGCACTAAAGATTCCTTCACGTCTTTTTGTTTCAGTCTGACTTGTAAATATTAACTTATATACATGTAAAAAAGAAACATTCAGAGATACATTAATATATTTGTAGTTGCACCCTTTGCTCTTTCATTAACCCTAATCTTGCCATAAACCTGCATTTCAGGATTTTTCAGGTATTTCACCATAAACATCCTGCTGGACTCTATAATGTTCCTTCCTGTTACTGATCATTGATACTGAACAGGTTAATTAAGAAAATGAAGAGTATGTTCAATATTTTCATGCAATAGCTCGTTATTCGTTTTTGGTTTTTTCAACGTTTTCTCTCGCAAAGTTACATGCTTGCAGCAAATTCTACTTCATTGAGGGATGGGTTTATTTCCAAGAATCCAGCTATTCAATATAGACTGTCCCCTTATAACAGTCGAATATCAGTGTTTTCCACAATATAAAACACCCATAATTTTATCAATATTCGTTTGTTTGAAGCAAGCCGAGCGCTGCATGAGCGTCACTAATGAGAGTTTCTTTCCATTGTCCTTTCCTTGTTTGTCTTTTTTAATCAATGTAAGAAAATAAAGGTCCCTTTTTCTTTGTTTTTGCTTTATCTTTTTTTTAAAGAAGTTCATTAAATTTATGTATTTATTTATATATAAAGTGTTTTACAAGGAAGGATACATTGAGATTTCTCTCGTTTTCAAGTATGTCCTGGGTTCAAGAACATTGAATTTTTACAGTAGGCACAGAAAAGCAAAGTAATAAATGCAAGATATTAAAAACAAAAACAACTGTATCGGAGGTTATAGTGGGAGGGAACTTCTGGGGTAAGCAGTCTATTCAGGTAGGGTGGTAGCTTCCCAAAAACAGCTCTTAAACATCAGGGGCACTATCACCTGGTGTCTGCTAAAACACAGGATGTAATTGTGATATAAATGTAGAACACAATGCACTGTAATAGGTGAAAACTTTCATCTGAGTGAATGGCATAATCGTTCTTTGTCTTCGCTAGCATTGAATCAGAAAATAATTCTGAGAGAAAAAAAAAAAACGTATTTATTATCCTGTAAAGAGGAAAAAGAACATCGGGGGTAACAGTTATACCATCACAGTCTTCTTTGTTTGCGTTTCCTAAGGCTAGGGTCAAACGAATGCATTATTTGCAGCGACCGTCACAAAGTGCGTCCGAACACATTGACGTATTTTTTCACGGAATGCGCGAAAACGGTCATACGATGCGCATTTTCGTGCGTGATTTTTTACGGATCGTCAATAAAACACTTTTTGCGTCTGGACGTTATGTAGGCCGGACATTAGCAGCGTCTGACATCTCCTAATCACGCACACACGCCGCTAGCGGACGCAGCGCACTCTGTACGTCAGTATTAGCGGTTCTGCGTTCTTGAAAAAATGCGTTCATTTTCCACTTGCGTTGCGCGGCCGGACTTTCGTGCGGCCGTACTTTGTATATTGGCCATCATTGCCTGTCATTTGCTGCTACTGCGGCCATGATTAAGTGCGCCTAAACGCACTTTAAAAAAGGCGTTAGTCTGACCCAGCCTTAAAGGGAGGGGAGGCTGGGAAAAACGGAGGGGGCAGGGAGGGAGAAGTGAAATGTTTTAAAAAAAATTTGCAATGGTCATTTTTCCTTAAATTCTCTTGTATATTCAAATAAAACCACATAATACAGACATACAAAATTACATTTACAATTCAAACAAATGTCAACCTTTCCTTACAGTTCCCGTGTCGTCTGGGTTTTTATTTATTTCACTCAGATCATGCACACTCAAAACACATAATGCATATACTGTATAATCCAGCACGCAGACAAAACCCATATGCACTAACATGCCATATAACGGTCAGGTCCAGCCAGGCTGGGTAGGTGAGGGTGCGAGCCCAGGTTGCAGTGACACAATGCAGGCAATATGTTTTCAAGCAAAAAGGGATTTATTTTAGATATATAACAATACAGGAGAAAAAAGGTGTCATCTGCGCTCGTTTCTGTATTTCCATGTACAACAAAACACTGAGGTTTTAGTTTGTTTCAATGGCCATTGCAACATAAGCTCACTCGCCCCTTCAAGGCACCGCTTTGTAGAGGGAGTACCTAACCAAAGTACCAAAAGCCGCTCTACTGAGCAGCTCCATGCCCCTCCTGCTGCTTTTCAGCTAAGGAGAGGCAGAAAGATGGTGGGTTTTATTTATACACGCAGCAAACACTTCCCATTTGGGGTTAAAAACAAAACATGGAAAGGGGAACAGCAGCAAAACGACGAACTGGTGTTACAAGCATAATATACATACATACAGAAAAAATGGCGTCGCGCCCATAACAGCCAGGAGTAACAGCCCAGTTAATGTATAAAACATAACAAGAGAAAAAAGGTGTCATCTGCGCTCGTTTCTATGTATATCCATGTACAACAAAACACTATGAGGTTTTAGTTTGTTTCAATGGCCATTGCAATGTTTTTTTCTGTATGTATGTATATTATGCTTGTAACACCAGTTCGTCGTTTTGCTGCTGTTCCTCTTTCCATGTTTTTGCTTTTAACCCCAAATGGGAAGTGTTTGGTGCGTGTATAAATAAAACCCACCATCTTTCTGCCTCTCCTTAGCTGAAAAGCAGCAGGAGGGGCATGGAGCTGCTCAGTAGAGCGGCTTTTGGTACATTGGTTAGGTACTCACTCTACAAAGAGGTGCCTTGAAGGGGCGAGTGAGTTTACGTTGCAATGGCCATTGAAACAAACTAAAACCTCCTAGTGTTTTGTTGTACATGGAAATACATAGAAACGAGCGCAGATGACACCTTTTTTCTCTTGTTATGTTTTATACATTAACTGGGCTGTTACTCCTGGCTGTTGCAGCCGCTCCCGTGAGTATGGGCGCGACACCATTTTTTCTGTATATAACAATACAGGGTGAGGGGTAAGATAGGAAGAGGGCTGCCTAACAAACAAAGAGAGCGCTGATAATAGACAGGAAGGGGTTAACCATATAAGATACAGGTTCAGGGGCAGAGAGGGAGTAACTAAATACAGAATGAACAGGACTAGAGCACGGCTGACAATGAATACAAAAGGGGGATCTGAACGAGGACACGAGAGGGAAGTGTTAACTTACAGACTGAGGGATAACACAGGAACAGGGCTGAGAGCAGGGTTCACTGACATTTGGTAGAAGTCCGGTATGCTAGTAGTCAGCCAGCTGGATAAGCAATAAGCAGACAGTGAGAGTCTGTAATATATGAAGGAGTCCTTGGATGAAGTGGGGATCACAGGTGAAGCGGGGTTCCAGATAAGAGGTGAGGGAATCTTGCGAGGTATCAAAGGGATGACCCAGAAGAGGAGTCAAGTGGGGTCTATAGATCCAGGGATGTAGAAGGTGGCAATCCGGTAAGCGAGCAAGAGGTCTGGTACACATTTAAATTAAATACAGGTTCTGACAGAGAACAGGCTCCTGGCTGTACAAGCTCCTCTCAGGAGTGTAAACTGATGCGGAAACATCTAGGGAAGAGTGTGGTTCCATTAAGTAGAGGCAGTCAGGCTGAATGATTAGGAGCACCTGAGTCAGTACAGAGCTGGCTGAGAAGTCAGTTTATCCTGGGGCAGCACCTTTCCTGTGCTGCCCAGGGAGTTTCAGTGCGTGGCAGCACTTGTTTTGACTTTGCGATGTCGCCAGTGGCGAGGACCATGACAAAAACACACCATTTAATTATTTATAAAGTATTTTACCAGGAAGGATACATTGAGATTGCTCTCGTTTTCAAGTATGTCCTGGGTTCAAGAACATTGAATTTTTACAGTGGACAAAAATACAAAGTAATAAATGCAAGATATTATCCCTTACCCCTGATAATGTCCATGGACTTGCCCATTCCCCCCCATATATATGTCCCACTACCCCCCTCCTCCCCATATGCTTTGGCAATGCTAAAATGTATTTGGTCCTGCCAATAAAGCTTATTTTGATTTGATTTGATTTGATATTAAAAACAAAACAACTGTATCGGAGGTTATAGTGGGAGGGAACTGCTGGGGTAAGCAGTCTAAAAGGGAAGAAACCACTGTGGTACTCTGCAGAAGTGGCCAAAATAGTGAAGAACAAAAATATAGCATTCAATATTTATAAAAAAACTCAGAGTGAAGAAGATAGGCAAACCTATAAGATTAGGCAGAAAGAGGCAAAGCAATTTATAAGTACTTCCAAAGCACACGCAGAAGAGAAAATAGCTCAGTCAGTAAAAAAGGGGACAAAACATTTTTTAGATACATAAATGAGAAAAGAAAAGTAAAACAAGGATTAGTTAGATTAAAAACAAAGGAAGGAAGGTATGTAGAAGAGGATAAAAGTCTCGCTGACTGCCTCAATGAATATTTTTGTTCAGTCTTTGCAGAAGAAACGGAAGGAAAGGGACCTCAGTTAGGAGGAAACACTAACGAGACATTTACATATGTGTTTACAGAGGAGGAGGTTCTACAGCAGCTGTCTAGAAACATAGAAACATAGAAAAATGTCGGCAGATAAGAACCTTTCGGCCCATCTAGTCTGCCCAATTACATGGATACTTTACCTGGATTTATCTTTTGTTTAGGATAGCCTTATGCCTATCCCATGCTTGCTTAAATTCAATTACTGTTTTGGCCTCTACCACTTCTACTGGAAGACTGTTCCATGTATCCACCACCCGCTCAGTAAAATAATGCTTCCTAAGGCTAGGGTCAGACGAACGCATTTTCGCGTTGACTGTGAAAAAGTGCGTTCGAACGAATGGACGCATTTTTTCACGGAGTACGCGATAGCGGTCATACGATGCGCATTTGCGTTCGTGATTTTGTACGGATCGTCAATAAAACACTTTTTGCATCTGGACGTTATGTTGGCCGGACATTAGCAGTGTCTGACATTTCAAAATCACGCACACACGCCGCTAGCGGACGCAGCGCACTCTGTACGACCGTACTAGCGGTTTGACGTTCTTGACAAAATGCGTTCGTTTGCCACTTGCGTTGCGCGGCCGGACTTTCGTGCGACCGTACTTCGTATATTGGCCGTCATTGCCCGTCATTTGCTGCTAGTGCGGCCGTAATTAAGTGCGCCAGAACGCACGTTTAAAGTGCGCTAGTCTGACCCTAGCCTTAAGTAAAGACAAGTCAATGGGGCCTGATGGGATCCACCCTAAATTATTAAAAGAGCTCAGTGGTGCAATAGCAAAACCGTTAACAGATTTATTTAACCAATCCTTGTTAACGGGAGTCGTCCCAGAAGACTGGAAATTAGCTAATGTTGTGCCCATTTACAAGAAGGGTAGTAGGGAGGAATCGGGGAACTATAGGCCAGTTAGTCTTACATCAGTAGTGGGGAAATTAATGGAAACCATGTTAAAGGAAAGGATTGTTGAACATCTAAAAACACATAGATTACAGGACCAGAAACAACATGGGTTTACCTCAGGGAGATCATGCCAAACTAATCTTATTGATTTTTTTGATTGGGTAACAAAAATAATAGACATAGGTGGTGCAGTAGACATTGCTTATTTAGATTTCAGTAAGGCTTTTGATACTGTTCCGCATAGAAGGCTTATCAATAAATTGCAATCTTTGAGCTTGGATTCCAATATTGTTGAATGGATTAGGCAGTGGCTGAGTGACAGGCAACAGAGGGTTGTGGTAAATGGAGTTTATTCGGCGCAAGGTCTTGTTACCAGTGGGGTACCTCAAGGGTCAGTACTTGGACCCATTCTCTTTAATATTTTTATTAGTGATATTGCAGAAGGTATTAATGGAAAAGTATGTCTTTTTGCTGATGACACAAAAGATTTGCAACAGGGTTGACGTTCCTGGAGGGATCAGCCAAATGACAAATGATTTAGGTAAACTAAAAAAATGGTCGGAGCTGTGGCAATTGAGTTTTAATGTGGATAAGTGCAGGATAATGCACCTGGGACGTAAAAACCCAAGGGCTGAATATAGGATATTTGATACAGTCCTCACCTCAACATCTGAGGAAAGGGATTTAGGGGTTATTATTTCAGAGGATCTAAAGGTAAGTAGTCAATGTAATAGAGCAGCAGGAAATGCTAGCAGAATGCTTGGTTGTGTAGGGAGAGGTATTAGCAGTAGGAAAAGGGAAGTGCTCATGCCACTGTACAGAGCACTGGTGAGACCTCACTTGGAGTACTGTGTGCAGTACTGGAGACCGTATCTCCAGAAGGATATAGACATTTTAGAGAGAGTTCAGAGAAGGGCTACTAAAATGGTGTACGGCTTGAAGGAGAAAAGTTACCAGGAAAGGCTTAATGATCTTAACATGTACAGCTTGGAAAAAAGACGAGACAGAGGAGATATGATAGAAACATTTAAATACGTAAAGGGAATCCACAAGGTAGAGGAAGGGAGTATATTTAAAAAGGAAACAGGAAACAAAGTAGCAAAACAAGAGGACATAGTCTTAGATTAGAGGGGCAAAGGTTTAAAAGTAACATCAGGAAGCATTATTTTACTGAGAGGGTGGTGGATACATGGAACAGCCTTCCAGTTGAAGTGGTAGAGGCCAAAACAGTAATTTAATTTAAGTAGGCATGGGATAGGCATAAGGCTATCCTAAACAAAAGATAAATCCAGGTAAAGTATCCATGTAATTGGGCAGACTAGATGGGCCGAAAGGTTCTTATCGGCTGACATTTTTCTATGTTTCTATTCAGGTAGGGTGGTAGCTTCCCAAAAACAGCTCTTAAACGCCAGGGGCACTATCACCAGCAGGGTTATTCAGAGAGCGGTGAAAAGCAGGAGAATGACTGGAGAATGGAAAATTCTAGGTCAAAATAGCCAAACCAGAAAAATTCTCCCATTTATCTCTCTTTCCAAATCGGCTATTTTGACCTAGAATTTTCCATTCTCCAGTCATTCTCCTGCTCGCCGCTCTCTGAATAACCCTGCTTGTGTCTGCTAAAACACCAATGCTACAGGAGAAATCTAGCGTGACCTGCTAAAATGTAGCGCTTGATGACCCACCAACAGATCACCATGTTCACAGTTTTCAGTCTACAAGATTCAATTGCGTGCTAGGGAAACGCTGAGACCCAGCGCTATTGCAGTTGTGTACAGGATATACCTTTTTTTTCCAGTGCAGAGTGCTTGGCCATACCTATCCTCTGCCCTGATAAGCATGTATAAGTATGAACGCATCCAGTGAAGAGCCCTCACACTCCTGCATTAGTGAAATCCTCCAAGGTGGCCATATTATCCATGTTTATATGCACACATATATTAATTAAGGCTGATGGGCAATGCATGATAAACGCCACCCAACAGTATGTAGAATCATTACACTGCATTTAATAAATACAAAAGGAAGGGCAGTTGAGTGACAATAATTTTCCTGCTGCAGCATATAAATAATAATACAAGTGTGACACTTGCCTATGATGTTAACAAAGAAAAAATAAGTGGCAGTCAATTAAACTACTACTAAATGTCACTAGGTATCACTCAAAAATGCAGGGGTAACCCAGGAATATATAGAAGTAAATGGTAGAGGATACAGTGTTATAATATAACTTTTATTAAGCCATATAGACATTTGTATTCTGGACCACTAGGGGGCCTCAGAGGACAAGAAACCGTAAAGATCAAGCTCTGAGTGAGCTTGCAAAGAAGTAAAAACAAACACGTATATCAGGATTGCCTAAAGACACGGAGATACTAACGGACCTGTATTTATTAGTGCATTCACTTAAGAGAACCCTATTAAATTGAAGGGTCTCTTCTTGCTATAAGTCCCTGATCTCCTGTTAGCAGGTGGTGTAAATAATGCTGTACTTAGGAGGATTGCAAGTGAAAGCCCATTTTACCCTGTGAGGCATGTAGCCTACTCATTAACCCCTAAAATTCCAGTAATCAAGGAAAAACATAAATTGTATACAGTGAGGGATGAAGCCTGCCCATAAACATATACAACTAATCCAAGGCAAAAGCAAAAGTAATACACACTGTAATATATAGTCTGACCATTAACCCTTTCACTGCTGAGCCATTTCAACCCTGTGGGGGAAAATTTGTTAAGTTTTTATTTTATTATTTATGATTTTTATTTTACACTGAATATGGTCTTAGAACGCCTGGTGTATAAACAGGTCACCAGTTATCTCACTTCTAACTCTGTTCTTGATCCACACCAGTCTGGCTTTCGCTCCCAGCACTCCACTGAAACTGCTCTGACCAAGGTGACTAATGATCTACTTGCTGCTAAAACCTCCTTATTCTTCTTGATCTTTCAGCTGCATTTGACACTGTTGACCACCATCTCCTGCTCCTCACACGCTTGGCCTCATAGACTCCACTCTCTCCTGGTTCTCTCCCTACATCCCTCTTCGCTCCTTCAGTGTCTCCTTCACTGATGCCTCCCCCCCCCAATTCCTCTTTCAGTTGGGGTACCTCAAGGCTCTGTTCTGGGTCCCCTACTCTTGTTCTATACCGCCTCTCTTGGCAACCTCATCTCTTCCTATGGATTTCAATATCATCTCTATGCTGACGACACCCAAATCTACCTTTCCTCTCCCGATCTCTCTCCTTCCGCGCTGGACCGTGTTACTGCCTCCGTCGGCTGTCTCCAACTGGATGACTTCCCGTTTCCTATAGCTTAAGCTCTCTAAAATCTAACTTCTGATCCCCCCCCTTTAAAACTAATATTCCTGCGCCCTTTTCCCTTCAGATGAATGGTGCCACTATTACTTCTACCTCAGAGGCCCATTGCCTCAGTGTCCTCTTAGACTCTGATCTTTTCTTCACTCCTCACATTCGGTCGCTAAGCAAATCCTGCTACTTCTACCTAAAAACCATTGCACGCGTCCGTCCGTGTCTTAATCAGGACTCTGCTAAAATGCTCATTACAGACCTTGACTAGTGTAACCTCCTTCTCTCTGGCCTTAAGAGTTCCCAGATTCTCCCTCTGCAGTCCGTAATGAATGCCTGTGCCAGGCTCATCCACCTCACCTCCTGCACGTCTCGCACTACGCCCCTTTGTCAATCTCTATACTGGCTTCCTGTCTCCTATAGAATCCAATTCAAAATACTGGTGCTCACTAGGGATGAGCTGTTCGGTTCGGACAGTTCGGAGTTCGACCCGAACTTGGCCTGTTCGACTAGATCGCGAACACCGAACATTTCCGGGTGTTCGCCACATGTTCGACCACAATGGACCACAATGCATTTTCCCACTGGCCTGAAGCTCGTAATTGGCTACAGCCTTGCACCTGACCACAGGTCTGGTGCAAGACTGGTTCAACACTATGCCAATCACCGCTCAGAGTCCTGATTGGGCAAAGTCCTGAGGAGATTTCAAAGGAGATAGTTGTGTGTTGTTACTGCCGGTCTGCCACACTACTGGGGGGGTCTCATTTCTAGTCTACCAAATATCAGGGAATTTAGGTGATGTGTGTCTTGTCACTGTGCCAGCAAGTTTTTTTGGGGTTTACAACTTTCTTTAAAACATTTGTGAATTGAGGTGATCTTCTTCTGTGTCTTGTCACTGTGCCAGCAAATCGTTTTGGGCTCACTAATTTCTTCAAAACATTTGTGAATTGAGGTGATCTGTGTCTTGTCACACAACCAGTACCACGCATTATTTTGGGGCTCACTAATTTCTTTAAAACATTTGTGAATTGAGGTGATCTGTGTCTCGTCACACATCCAGTACCACACATTATTTTGGAGCTCACTAATTTCTTTAAAACATTTGTGAATTGAGGTGATCTGTGTCTCGTCACACAACCAGTACCACGCATTATTTTGGGGCTCACTAATTTCTTTAAAACATTTGTGAATTGAGGTGATCTGTGTCTCGTCACACATCCAGTACCACGCAGTATTTTGGGGCTCACTAATTTCTTTAAAACATTTGTGAATTGAGGAGATCTGTGTCTCGTCACTGGCTGCCAGCTATCAGTGTGTCTCACTGAGTTATACCAGAGTTCTTTAAATATTTATACCAGAGTTGAATCAGAGTTCTGTATATATTAATCTATATATCACTCACCATGTCTGAAAGAACAAAAAGGACAGTCAGACGCTCCCAGACACAGATAAGAGGGCAAGCAGCCCCTGTGTTGGGTGGCTGTGCCTCTGGTAGTGGTGGAAGTGGTGCATCCTCTGCAGGGGCACGCTTGTCCTTTCTAACTGGTGCTGGCCGTCTTAAGCAGCAGCAACATACAGAGGACTTGGTGGATTGGCTAACCAGGCCATCCTCATCCTCCGAGTCCTCTGCCAGCCAGGCTTCTAGTGCTTTACAGTCCACCTCAGCTGCCAAAGCATCTAATGCAGCCTCCATGTCCACAGCTACTCCTGCCGTAGCCTCGCTATCACACACGGAGGAGTCAGCTGAATTGTTTGACTACAATGACAGTGACATGCTGCTTGAGGATGCGCAGCAAGTACAGTGCTCTAATTCAATCTCTGAGGTTGAGCAAGGGAGTATAATCAACCTAGAGGAAGGGGGTGCCAGTGATGACACACAAATAACTGGCACTCATGTTGCCCCAGCAGCTGCAGTATACTGCCAAGTTGGCTCCAGTGACGAGGAGATAGGGGGTGAAGATGACAATGATGATGAGGTCACTGACTCCACCTGGGTGCCAGATCAAACAGAGGAATTAAGTGAGGAAGAGGGGGAGGAGGAGGCACAGCAAACACGAGGCACAACATCCTCTCTGACCAACCGTAGCACTAGCCAGTCCAAGGCATCACATGTCAGAGCTGCTCTGGTGCAGAGCGCTGTTGTCTCAAAGAACACATGCAGGAACTCGGTTGTCTGGGAGTTCTTTAAGAAATGTGCAGTAGAGCGCAGCGTTGCTATTTGTAATCTATGTCAGATGAGGCTTAAGCGTGGGAAAGATACCGGACACTTGGGTACCACGTGCTTGAGGCGACATATGAACAAGTGCCACACATCCCGTTGGCGCAAAACTTTGCGTAGGTCCTCCTCCTCATCATCTGTCTCTACCCCCACTGTATGTCCTGCCATGTCATTGCCTACAACCTCCACCGACAGGGATGATGCTACATTAATGGATGTACCAGGTCCTTCCTCACAATGTGACATCATCCCAGTAGTTGAAGATTTACGCAGTCAGATTACGTTGCCGCAGCTGCTGCAGCGAAAGAAAAAATATAGTCCCAACATCCCCAAGCACAGCATCTAAATGCCAGCTTAGCAAAATTACTCGCATTGCAGCTGCTGCCTTTCCAGCTGGTGGACTCTGCTCCCTTCCGTGAATTTGCTGAATGTGCTGTACCACAGTGGCAGGTTCCAAAACGCCATTACTTTTCATGCAAGGCCATTCCAGCACTATACCAGCACGTGGAAGACAATGTTATCCAGTCATTGGGAAAGGCAGTCAGCAGCAAGGTGCATGTGACTTTAGACACGTGGTCCAGCAAGCATGGACAGGGTCGTTACATTTCCTTCACGGCACACTGGGTAACTCTGATCGCAGCTGGGAGGGATCCAAGACGGGGCTCTGTGTTGGAGCTTGTTCATCCATCACGCCTCCAGAAAGCTGCTTGTATGAGGTCTGTCTGCTCCACCACCACCACCTCTTCCTCCTCCTCCTCCTCCTCCTCCTTCTCTGTCTCTGGCGAAGTGGCAGTTAAACCGACGCCTGACAGGGTCTACGCAATGGCTCAAGCAAAAAGATGCCATACCGTGCTTGAGCTGGTTTGTTTAGGGGACAGGAGCCACACCGGGTCAGAAATTTTGCCAGCTCTGCAGGGGCAGGTGCAGAGATGGATAACACTTCACCAGCTTGAGCTGGGAATGATCGTCTGCGATAATGGCAGCAACCTTCTCTCCGCCCTACGCAAGGGTAAATTGACGCATGTACCATGCCTAGCACACGTCCTAAATCTGGTGGTACAGCGTTTCCTAACCAAGTATCTAGGGCTGCCAGAGCTTCTCATCCAGGCCAGAAAAGTCTGCAGCCACTTCCGACGGTCATTCCCAGCAAGCGTTCGCCTGGCAGAAATTCAAAGAGAATTCCACCTTCCCACAAACCGTCTGATCTGTGACATGCCCACCAGGTGGAACTCGACATTAGCAATGCTGCAGCGTCTGCACAAGCAGCAGAGGGCCATCAACGAGTACCTGTGTGAGTATGGCACAAGGACAGGTTCAGGTAAACTTGTTTTTTTTCCCCCCGCAGTGGCTGATGATCAAGGATGCATGCACTGTACTGTCACCATTTGAGGAGGCAACGAGGATGGTGAGCAGGGACAGTGCATGCATCAGTGACACAATTCCTTTAGTGTTCCTGCTGGAGCACACTCTGCGGGGAATTATAGATGTGGCTCTAGAGGCAGAGCAGCGGGAGGAAGAGGAGGCCTTCCCTAGCTCTCAAGGCCCCAGTCTTTCCGCAGACAGCATTCCAGCGGGTCCTACTCAGATCAGACAGGAGGAGGATGAGGAGGAGGAGGAATATTTAAGTAGTGGGGGCATTGAAGGTGGGGATTCCTCAAGGGAGGGTTTTGTGTGCCCAGAAACAGAAGGGCTAGTGCGTGGCTGGGAGGAGGAAGTGCACGATACGGTCATCCTCATTGACCAGGAAGACTCGGAAGCTAATGCCACCTCTAACCTACGCTGCATGGGCTCCCTAATGATGCAAAGCCTGCTAAAGGACCCCAGGATTCGTGCTATCAAGGAGAGGGATCATTACTGGTTGGCAACCCTTCTTGATCCACGATACAAGGGGAAAGTTGCAGAGCTCATCCTGCCCGCACAGAGGGAGCACAGGATGAAAAAACTTGAGGACGCTCTAAAGCGACACTTGTGTAACACCTTTCCAGCCACTGGTTTACCAAGTGCTGACACACGTGCTTCTGAGGCTGTGGGTGATCAGAGGAATAGTGGTGAAGGCCAGGGCCGCTTGACTGATGTTTTTTAAAAAAAAATTAGTCCTCGACGCCCAGGGACGTCAAATGTAGGCACCCATTGCCAGCGTCTTCACCATATGATGCAGGACTACCTAGGGGCAAGGGCAGACCTGGATACCTTTCCAGCAGATGATCCACTGGCTTACTGGGTGTTGAGATTGGATCACTGGCCAGAACTTAGCCAATATGCTATGCAGCTACTAGGTTCCCCTTCATCTAGCGTGCTTTCCGAAAGGACGTTTAGTGCCGCTGGAGGTTTTGTCACAGACAAAAGAGTGCGTCTGTCCACCGACTCTGTAGACCGGCTGACATTTATAAAAATGAATCAGTCCTGGATCAGCAGCTATCAATCCCCTGATGCTGAAGTAATGGAATAGATTGGGGATGTCCTCTTCTGCATTCACAAAACCTCCAGCACTGAACTCTTCCACAATACCACAAAAGGGTTACGGTGTGAAGGCACTTGCTGCCATGAAAGGCACAATATTTGGCTGCACTGACGCCTGTGCCAGATTTATATCATTTTAAATTTTTGAAACGCAGGGTCCAACCCTGCACTCTTCCACAATACCACAGAGGGGTTACTGTATGATGATACTTGCTGGCCTGGCATTAAAGGCACAATATCTGGGTGCACTGACGTCCATTACCAGATCAAAAACTTTTCAATATAGGACCACATGGTCCACCCCTGCATTCTTCCACAATACCACAGAGGGGTTACTGTATGATGATACTTGCTGGCCTGGCATTAAAGGCACAATATCTGGGTGCACTGACGCCCATTAACAGATCAAAAACTTTTCAATATAGGACCACATGGTCCACCCCTGCATTCTTCCACAATACTACAGAGGGGTTACTGTATGATGATACTTGCTGGCCTGGCACCAAAGACAGAATATCTGGGTGCACTGATGCCTTAACCAGATGCATATCTTTTTAATATAGGACCGCAAGGTTCACCCCTGCATTCTTCCACAATACCACAGAGGGGTTACTGTATGATAGTACTTGCAGGCCTGGCACCAAAAGCACAATATTTGGGTGCACTGCCACTGACGCCTGTATCAGATTCATATCCTCAGAGGGGTTACGGTGTGACGGCACTGTTGGGGATGCTAAAGGACCAATTTTAAAGCACCTATTGTTACTTTCATCCAAAGCCTGCATATATTTCACAATAATTTAGCCAAAAAAATCTGAAAACTTTTTCTGCGTGTCCGAAAATGTCTCCTCTTTTCATACAGACTGCCGCCCCAAGCAGTTGTTTATGGATAGATTAAAGGAAAAGCATTTACCGTCATATGAAACGTCATTTTTTTGTTTTTAAGTGTTTCTATACATCCTAGAAATCCGCCACTTCACGGGCAGGTTATGGGGACCTCCTAGGCACGATATTTGAAGGAATTTTTCGTTTTTTATTTTTAACCCTTATTTCATGGAAAACTCACTGTCCCGTTAAAAACGTTTTTTTTTTTACTTTTTGTCCTTGTTTCCTGTCCCCCAGGGCACTACCCGGACCCCCATACACCTTTTATGGCAAATATGTAGCATATATGCCCTCTTGGAGGGCACTCTAAGGCTGGGGTCAGACCAGCGCACTTTTAACGTGCGTTCTGGCACACTTAATTACAGCCGCACTAGCAGCAAATGACGGGCAATGACGGCCAATATACGAAGTACGGCCGCACAAAAGTCCGGCCGTGCAACGCAAGTGGAATTTGAACGCATTTTTTCGAATATGCAGAACCGCTAGTACTGACGTACAAAGTGCGCTGCGGCGGCATGTGTGCGGGATGAGGACATGTCAGACACTGCTTATGTCCAGCCTACATAACGTCCAGACGCAAAAAAGTGTTTTATTGATGATCCGTAAAAAATCACGTACGAAAATGCGCGTCGTCTTTTTTGCGCATTCCGTGAAAAAATACGTCAATGCGTTCGGACGCAATTTTTGACGTTTGCGGGGAAAAATGCTTTTGTTTGACCCTAGCCTTAAAACCGAATTTTCAGCCCCATTGACTTGCATTGGGTTCGAGTTCGGGTTCGGGTTCGGACCCGAACAAAGGGGAAGTTCGGGCTCGAACCGAACTCGGGGGGTGTTCGGCTCATCCCTAGTGCTCACATACAAAGCTCTCCATAACCGCACCCTACCTACAACTCCCTTATTAGCAGGTACATCCCATCCTGACCGCTTCACTCTGCCAATGATCTGATACTCTCAGCTTCACGTACCCACACCCCCAATTCCCACCGTCAAGACGTCTCCCGAACTGCCCCATTTCTTTGGAACTCCCTCCCATGCAACATTAGACTCTCCCCGTCTGTCCAGTCCTTCAAGAAGTCTCTGTAAACACATTACTTTAGAGAAGCCTATCATCTCACTCCCTAATCCCCCTCTGTTTATTTCTTACTCCATCTTCCCACCCAGCCCACATGCACCTGCTACTTCATATTCTCTTATAACCCTTACCTAGTGTGTCACCCCTATCCTTAGATTGAAAGCTGTTAAGCAGGGTCTTCCTACTGTTCTGTGTGTTGAACCTGTATGTATATTTGTTATTGCGCTTCCCATTGTACAGCGCTACGGAACTTGTTAGCATGTTATAAAAACTTGTAACTGTAACTGGTCATGTTGGGTATCATTGGAAGGACCAGACTCTGCCCTCAACCACATACGTTGCACGGAGACGGAGATACAGTCGTCCAAATAAGTGGGGGAAGCTGGATGCTGATCCCTCCGGGTGGGGGCAAGGAATAACCTTGGAGGGGGCAATTGCCCCCTCTGGCTCCCCTCTAGAAATGCCTATGCGTACACAAGTTCCATTGCGCAACTCCGGTCCATGACAGCCTCTTGGAGACCACTGGCTAGTGCTATTGGTCTCAGATAGTGACGTCAGCATGCTCTCTGCGTGCTGATGCCGCTAGTAACTGAGTAGTAATCGGCAGTCGGGAAATTCAAATTCCCCGGCTGCTTGTGATGCTGGGTGGGGTGGAGCAAACTCCCCCACTACACCCAGGATTTTAAGAAAAACAGGAGGGGAGAAGGTGGAAGCATGCCTTACATCCTGACTATTTTAAAAATATAAAGTGATCAGGATGTGTAGAAGGTTCCTTCAATAGCCATATTTGAAAGTTAGTTTATACAAAGCTTTGGAGAGCACATTTCATTAACCCCTTAATGACGGGCGGGTGTCACTATTAGTGGCTTAACGTCAGTGTGGCGTACAGATACGCCTTGCCGACAGGTGCCGTTGTGAGCCGCAGATTCTTCTGGCCCGACACACAACGTGCATCATTGGCTACAGGGGGAAGGCCTGAGTTCAGGTCGTCCCCATGCAGCCAATGCCACACGCTGTACGTCGACACATGCAAGCTGCAGGGAACGGCCGAGGCGGCCCCATTAAAAACAGTGGGGCATACCTGTATGCCCTGTGTCTTCAAAGTCCTCCCACCCTCCCTACTCTCAAAATAGCCGAATTGCCCCGAAATGACACCGTACGGGGAAATTCCATGTTCGGTGACATTTCGGGCCCAGATCGGCTGTCCCTGAATAGCCCCTCATATGTGAATTAGCCCTCACTGTGTCCCAATATGACCAATATGGTGGCATGTAGCTCTAGTGCATCATCTGAAATGCTACATCATATGTGCTCATCAAAAGAATAGACAGGACTTTAATTAAAAAGCTGAAATTTGTATATTGATTTTGTGTTTAAGAGACAACCAAGTGCCATTGTGCAAAAAAACTACTGGCGTCCTACCAAAAGTATATTCACTTTGCATTGTTGATTCAATCCTGGTCTTGTAGAAGGGTGGATCAACCGCATGTGCTATTAAGAAAGTGTCCCAGACTCTTTTAAACATTAAGTACTAGAAAATTGCAGGATGTATTTTTTCTCGCAAGCACTGACTTTTCTTGCCAATGTAAAACCACTAAGGCTAATATATTATATATCTGCTGTAAATAAGGAGGCAGGTTGGTGCCACAGATGGCAGCTCAAGCAAGTGTTTTTGTAGACCCGCAAAAGTGTGAATAGAATATCCTGCAATTTGGCAGTCATAACGGAAGAGAGTTTGTCCTGAGAGATTTTGTATCGTGACCTAAGAAATACACTTTTTATGGCAGGGAAGACATGAGGGGCGCTCGCAGTACATAATCAGACAGATAAAAAAAATCTATAAATTACTGGATGATGGATGAGTTGCTAGAAAAAGACTGACTGTGTAATTTAGTGATGAAACAGGAAATCCTGTATTTGGCAATTTTATCATCTGAAAGAATTTGCTTAGGGTCTGAAACTTTGTTCCTCAACCTCTGCAAATGAAACATTAAATGGATACTCTTAAACTACAAACAGGGTGCGAGGGTGGGCAAGATCCAGAGGGGTTATTAAAATCTACTTGTCATCCAACCCTCCCCAATCCATCCATTTTTAGCGTATAGTATCTTAAAAACTTATTGTTTTCTCCCTTGGTGCTTTTCCAGATGCTGATGACTTTTTTGAAAGCTCAGCCAATCAGATGCCTCTGAATTGAGAGACATTGCCTGATCAGCTTTGCACAACCTGTGTTGTTGTGATCAAAATCCTGGAAGGGTATGGATGGAACTTGGGCAGCATGCCGGTCACAATGGAAGCCCTCTGCATTGAAAGGCTGTCATAACCATTCTGGACACCCAAGGGAGGGACACCAAGCACAATTATGTGAACTTGGTCATGGTGGCTAGAGTCTCACTGTAACTTATAATACGGGTTTGGCACAAGGGAGTCAGCAAGTTATAGAATAATTTTGAATTGTTTGTTATTCGAAGCCTAAATTTGCATATTCTTAAACATAAGAAGTTACTTAGGTGCCTTATTATTTCAGCCACTGTGTCTCTCTCTCTGGTTTCACCCCAGACAGTAAATACCCCATCACTATTCTAGGTAGTCCATTCATCTAGTATGGTTCAATACTAATTCAAAGTGATTCTACCATCTTAGGGCCCTATTACAAACTTAACGCTAACGTCAGCCCTAGCGCGGACAGACCACATTACATTCCGAATGACAACGAGTTGAAAACCCGTTAGCGATTCTGAGATTGCGCAAATGTACTGTACTTTGCGCTCGTTATGATTAATATTGGGACCGCAAAGAGTTGATTAGCGTTAGGATTACAAAGTCCTAATGCTAATTATGTCCCACTGCGGTTAACTCAAAAGTTAACCACAGCTTGGAGCTGATGCTAACGGATTCCACTTCTGCAGAATCAGTCAGCATCAGCATCAACTCCCCCAAAAATAGCATACTCACCTCTCATCCCACGGCAAGAACGGTGGCCTGATCTGCCTCTTCTGGCCACCGGGAGCAGAGTGACACTGGGGGAAATATAGTTCAGAGTCTTCCTCTGCGATCACTCCGCCGACCTGCAGGAACTCGTGTGAGGCGAGATCTTGCAGGTCATGTGATCGGCAGTCGAAGCCTCAATGGAGCCCTATGCAGTGGTGTATTTAGGTTTTGTGCTGCCCTAGGCCTGACTAAACTCGTGCACCCCCTAATTTAAATTTGAGGCACCCCCTCCTGTCAAGGGCACACCTCTTCCTGGTTAATCCCCACCCTTCCTCTTTAAGCTCCACCTTTTCCTCTTAGAGCTCCGCCTTTTCCTCTCTTTATATTAAAAGTGGATACCAAGTGCCTACTTGTATATTTTGTATACCATTTCAAATGTATCTATTGAGATAAATAAAATTATGAAATGTTTAAATTCAAGCATTTTTACAAAGAACAGCCACGCATTTCAAGTATACTGGAACACAGCCGCTCTAATTGGTTGAACAATAAAATCCACAGAAACGTGCACTGCATATGAACGTATCACAGAGCTGTACAGTAATAAAACTCACGGTAATGTGCAGTGTGTATGAGTGTATCCCAGAGCTCCAGGGCAATAAAACTCACAGTACTATGCAGTGTGTATCACAGAACCCACAGCAATAAAACTCCCAGCAATGCAATGTTTGGTGTGTGTCAGCGTATCAGAATCCACAGCAATAAAAATTCCAGCAATGCAATGTGCAGCGTGTATGAGTGTATCAGAATCCACAGCAATAAAACTCCCAGTAATGCAATGTGCGGGTCAGCGTATCAGAATCCACAGCAATAAAACTCCCAGCAATGCAATGTGCGGTGTGTATGAGTGCATCAGAATCCATTGCAATAAAACTCCCAGCAATGCAATGTGTGGTGTGTGTCAAGCGTATCAGAATCCACAGCAATAAAACTCCAGCAATGCAATGTGTGGTGTGTATGAGTGCATCAGAATCCACTGCAATAAAACTCCCAGCAAACCGAGTGTATATGAGCACACAGCAATTATTTATTCTACATTTACCGGCCTCTGTCCGCGGTAGGGCTGTGTGCAGAGTCAGCAGGGACTGTGTACAGACTCAGCAGGAGGTCCCTCCAGGCCACGTTAGGATCACGGCTGTGCCTGTGCGTGGAGCCATCTTGTCAGCAGTGGGGTGCCACTGCCAGAGGGTGCACTGTGGCTTTGATTCCCTTCCCGGTGGGTGTTCAGTCCAGAATAGAGTGACAGTCCATGTTAACGAAAGGGCGGGCAGCTGCGTGCATGCGTGTCACGTGGTTCAGCCAGTCAGGTGGTACTGAGACTCAGTACCACCTGACTGGCCGGACCGAGTGTGACCTGCACGCAAGCAGCCTCACCAGGAGCCAGGCAGCTCAATGACAAATTTCTATCACTGCAGTGCTGGTTAAGGAAAGGTCCCCTTTAAACAGCAGTAAGCAGACAGGGCTTCATATTCTGCTGATAACCCCCCCCCCCTTTACCTACCGTTTACTGTCATCTTCTCTCTCTGGACACAAATCACATCCCCCTCCCCTCTCCTAGAGCTGCTGCAGGGCAGGGGAGGAGCTATGGAGGGAGGAGAGGGGGATTTTTATTCTATTCGATTTTATTCCGTATGCAAACGCCATGCTCCGCTGCTCGTACAGCTCAAAGCTGACACACAGTGACAGTGGCACCTCCTAGTACCCCTAATGACACCCCAATAATCACTGGTACCTGGGGCGGCCCGCCCTCCGCCACTCCTCTAAGTACACCACTGCTCTGGTGATATGCTCACACACAAGTTTGGCGAACTGCCAGCAAGTATGGTGCTGTTTGAAGGCAGTGCAAATCCCCATAGAGAAGTAATGGTTAATCTATTCAGAGAACACCAAACAGCAGAGAAATGTCAGTGAAATGCCCTGATGTTCGGTGGTTTCAATCAGCAGGTTTATTCAGGCGAACCCCATAGGTTTCAATGTTAAAAATATTCCCGTTTTTTATGCAATATCTAATAAACCAATTATTATTTTAATCTGCAGTAAAAAGTCTTTATTTATTTATTGATTTTTTTTTGTACCTTTCAGTGATTTTTCAGAATTTTTTGGGCTAAATTCCCCCCCTTTTTTTAATAGCGGTTCTCCTTTTTCTGTAACAGAACTTTTTATTATCAATCATAGGATCTTATATGTAAATTCCAGACATTTTCATTCAGTAGTTCTTTTGAAAACAGCAGGCCATGGGTTTGCGGTGGCAGCATACAGTGGCCGACTCCATGCACTTTAGGGACCCTGCGGTAAATGGTGAATTCACTGCAGGGTGGGGAAATTTTATTCCCTGAAGTACAGGGAACTACAGAACACCAAAATGTTGGCGTCATTTCGGTGCTCTGTGAGTATCCCAATTAGTGGTGAGGTTTTTTGTTGCCCCCTGGAAAGTGAAAGCCTAGGCCTTGCCTACCCAGGACATACTTGAAAATTAGTGACATCTCAATGTTTCCTTCCTGGTAAAATAGTTTTCAAAAGTAAAAAAAAAAAAAAAAAAAAAAATTTTTAGGGGTGGGGCCACCCAGCGGGCCGCCGCCCCCTGGAAAGTGCCGCCCTAGGCCTGGGCCTTGTTGGCCTAGGCCAAAATACACCAGTGGCCCTATAGACTCCATGGAGGGGATGCTCGCGGCGGTGCTTAGCGTTGCCTCGAGTATCCTCAGGCTTAGCGATGCATTACAGGGCATGCTGCTGGATTAGCGCCTGCCCCACAATATGGAGTTAGAACAGGGATGCTAAGGAGAAACCTGCAAGTGCAGGTTTTCTTCCTTAGCGTCCCTGTTTTAGCAGGCAGCATGTAATACTGCCCTTAGTGGTTGGATATATCATTTTATTTTGGCTTCTTTGAAGAAAAGGGGTGGGACAAAAATAAGTGTTACCCAGTCTCCTCATACCATTTTACATGTTGGGCATTGAGTGCATTATTTAGGTTATCTTCCAAGGATACATTAAAAAAAAATTGAATTTTTTTTTTTTTTATTGAGGGTGAAATGGCATTCGTTCCAGAAACAGTAAATGCAGAGAATAGTGTACAGGTCACGATGTGAGAAATTGAACAAATTGCATCTGCATTGAACGGAGACCTGTCAAAATATTTTTTTCTTATAGCAAAAAGGTTCAACCAGAACAGAACAAGGAAGAGGGCAAGGAAAGGGAACAGGCTAAGTGAACCAATACAGACATTACACAATAACCCACTCCGGCTACCGCTTTAGCAAGAAAATGGTCCACATGCTTTGAAAATTTTCTGAATGTCCCAGAGTGCTGGTGGGTCTGTCTTGGGGAGGTCGCAGCTTTGGAGTCAATTTGGCGGTATTGAACCAACAGATCTACAATTTGCTTTGGCTTTGGGACTGTAGTGGATTTCCAATTCCTGGTGAACAACTGCACCGTTGTGGAGATAATAATAAACAGCATTTTGAAATGTGGTCGCGGGAGTTGTATCATCCCCAGTAGTAACATTTCAGGCGAGTGCAGAATTTCCACGATTCTGAGGCCCAAATACGTAGGTAGGTAGCACGCACTCAAAGTCATATCGCTCCTGAAGAGCACTCAACTGCAGGGGGGACACGTTAACCGGGAGCATCTGTGTCTTGAGGATGTTTACTGGATAGTAGGAGACCTGGTTGTTTGCGTCAAGTTCCTGTTGCAAAGCAACGTACACGGGTGGCAATCGACATTCTTAGAAATTCTAACCCTAATTTCTAACCCTAGCTTTTAACCCTATTTTCTAACCCTGATTTTCGGTTGTTCGTTCTACAGGTTTTATCAGGTGAGTCCTAAAGGATTCAATGATCAAATAAATCCCCGTTTTTATTAAATATTTATTCAACTGTTTATTTTTTTCCCTTACAGCAAAAAGTCTCTTTATTTGTTTATTTTTTTAGGCATTTTTGGGGATATTTGTTGTAAAATTGCTGAACAATTTTGGAGTGCACCACAAAATACAACAAATTAATTCAAAAAAATGGATTCAATTTGTTGTATTTATTTTAATTTAGTTACATTTCATCTCGTTCCGTTCCGTTTTCGTTTCAGACAGATCTGTTTCGTATTTCGGAAGTGCTTCCGAAATACGAATCGGGTAAATTTCATCCAAATTTTGATTCAGAATGAAACGAAATGCTCATATCTAATTCCCACCCAGGGGATTCAGAAAGAGGGAGACTCCTGAGTGGATAGGAAGGAACTGCACCTCTCTCCTTTGCAAAGAGAAAAAAGGTCAGTGCACACAATTTTAAGGCTAAGCTGAACATTTTAGATAAATGTGTTTATTAGTTAGAGCTCAGAAAGAGCCAGGCTTTAGTTTGTTTGTTGATTATTTCTGTATATTTGCCAGACCATAACCCTTTACTGTGGTGTGCTGACTGCCAATGGGGGCAAAGTTGGGTGTTTCTTTTGGCGGTTGACTGTTGACAGTTGGTCATCCATTTTGTCTCCCAGTTGAGGGCTGACTAGAGACGCAGCCAGTTGAGACTGTGACTGAACCGTTCTCTTCCTGTCTGTCCTGACTCTCCAGATACCCCCTTTCCAAGATCAGCCCGGCCTCTGAGTTGCTTGGAGCCAGTGGTGTATTTTGGCCTAGGCCAACAAGGCCTAGGCCTAGGGCGGCACTTTCCAGGGGGCGGTGATATTTTTTTTTTTTTGTTTTTACTTTTGCAAAATATTTTACCAGGAAGGATACATTGAGATTTCACAAATTTTCAAGTATGTCCTGGGTAGGCAAGGCCTAGGCTTTCACTTTCCAGGGGGCAGCAAAAAACCTCACCACTAAATGGGTTACTCACAGAGCACCGAAATGACGCCAACATTTTGGTGTTCTGTAGTTCCCTGCACTTCGGGGAATAAAATTTCCCCACCCTGCAGTGAATTCACCATTCACCGCAGGGTCCCCAAAGTGCATGGAGGCGGCCGCTGAATGCTGCCACCGCAAACCTGTGGCCTGCTGTTTTCAAAAGAACTACTGAACGAAAATGTCTGGAAATTACATATAAGATCCTATGATTGATAATAAAAAGTTCTGTTACAGAAAAAAGAAAAACCGCTATTTTAAAAAAGGGGGGGAAATTTTGCCCAAAAAATATCTGAAAAATCACTAAAAGGTACTAAAAAAAAATCAATAAAGACTTCTTACTGCAGATTAAAATAATAAATGGTTTATTAGATATTGCATAAAAACGGGAAAATTTTTAACATTGAAACATATGGGGTTTGCCTGAATAAACCTGCGGATTGAAACCACCGAACATCAGGGCATTTCACTGCCATTTCTCTGCTGTTTGGTGTTCTCTGAATAGATTAACCATTACTTCTCTATGGTGGATTTGCACTGCCTTCATACAGCACCATACTTGCTGGCAGTTCGCCAAACTTGTGTGTGAGCATATCACAGAGCAGTGGTGTACTTAGGGGAGTGGCGGGGGCGGGCCGCCCCAGGTACCAGTGATTATTGGGGTGTCATTAGGGGTACTAGGAGGTGCCACTGTCACTGTGTGTCAGCTTTGAGCTGTGTTCTCAAACAATGAGCAGCGGAGCAGGGCGTTTGCATACGGAATAAAATTGAATAGAATAAATAAAAACTCTCCTCCCTCCATAGCTCCTCCCCTGCCCTGCAGCAGCTCTAGGAGAGGGGAGGGGGATGTGATTTGTGTGCAGAGAGAGAAGATGACAGTAAAAGGCAGGTAAAGGGGGGGTATCAGCAGAATATGAAGCCCTGTCTGCTTACTGCTGTTTAAAGTGGACCTTTCCTTAACCAGCACTGCAGTGATAGAAATTTGTCATTGAGCTGCCTGGCTCCTGGTGAGGCTGCGTGCGTGCAGGAGACACTGAGTCTCAGTACCACCTGACTGGCTGAACCACGTGACACGCACGCAGCTGCCCGCCCTTTCGTTAACACAGACTCTCACTCTATTCTGGACTGAACACCCACCGGGAAGGGAATCAAAGCCACGGTGCACCCTCTGGCAGTGGCACCCCACTGCTGACAAGATGGCTCCACGCACAGGCACAGCCGCGATCCTAACGTGGCCTGGAGGGACCTCCTGCTGAGTCCGTACACAGTCCCTGCTGACTCTGCACACAGCCCTACCGCGGACGGAGGCCAGTAAATATAGAATAAATAATTGCTGTGTACTAATATTCACTCGGTTTGCTGGGAGTTTTATTGCAGTGGATTCTGATGCACTCATACAAACCACACATTGCATTGCTGGGAGTTTTATTGCTGAGGATTATGATACGCTGACACACACCACACATTGCATTGCTGTGAGTTTTATTGCTGTGAATTCTGATACGATGACACACACACCGCACATTGCATTGCTGGGAGTTTTATTGCTGTGGATTCTGTGATACACACTGCATATTACTATGAGTTTTATTGCCTTGGAGCTCTGTGATACGCTCATACACACTGCACATTACTGTGGGTTTTAATGCTGTGTAGCTCTGTGATATGTTCATATGCAGTGCACGTTTCTGTTTGATTTTATTGTTCAACCAATTAGAGCGGCTGTGATCCAATATACTTGATATGCGTGGCTGTTCTTTGTAAAAATGCTTGAATTCAAACATTTCATAATTTTATTTATCTCAATAGATACATTTGAAATGGTATACAAAATATACAAGTAGGCATTTGGTATCCACTTTTAATATAAAGAGAGGAAAAGGAGGAGCTCTAAGAGGAAAAGGTGGAGCTTAAAGAGGAAGGGTGGGGATTAACCAGGAAGAGGTGTGCCCTTGACAGGAAGGGGTGCCTCAAATTTAAATTAGGGGGTGCACGAGTTTAGTCAGGCCTAGGGCAGCACAAAACATAAATAAAATGAACAGTCAATGGAGCGCCAGTACAAGACTGGAAATACGATAGATCACTTTACACGTCCTTCAATAGGTCTTCTAGGTCATCCCAAAGATCACTCTTGGAAAAAACGTCTCTACAAAAGAGAAAATATAATAGCGCAATATGTTGATCCACCATATGAAGGAAATAAAGGAGCGATGGTCCTACTCACATACTGCTGAGCCTAACCTAGGCTCTAGGATGGATGATAATTATGGGTCTTCAAAGACATTCAGGTGCCCATGTATCCCCAATGCAGTTGTTATCTTCATAAACTTTTCTCTGCAGTAAATCACAGGAAAAAAGAACAATACACTCCCCTAGTGCAATGCCGTTACGGTATAGTGGCAATAGATCAATTTAAGTGTTGCACTCACATGTATGTGAGCCGCATTGGCTCCAAGACCTCGTATAGGAATTTATAAGGAAATTCCGAAAACCTTCTTTAAAAATCACGTTTCAGGAAGCAGCAGTAGTCATATAAAATAAATTTATTAATACATAAAATAAAGATTAATATTACCAGAACGCGTTTCGCTCCTCAGAGCTTCTTCAGCTGGTATCCAGAATGTACATACCCTCAAATTAAAGCTGACGGTCTGCAGTTAAAGCACATTGTGTTTGTTTCATTTCAACTCCATTGTGGTGGTGTATAGAGCCAAAGATGTTAGAATTGTGTCGATGTCCCAATATTTCTGGACCTAACTGTAGTCACAGCCCTCAGAGACCAGTTTGTGATGGGATTACAGTGTGAAGCTGTGATTAAGAGACTTCTTACTGAGAAAGAGCTGACCTTAAACAAAGCTATGAATATCGCTACCATTATGGAACAAGTTACCAAAGAAGCTGATGCTTTGCATAGGAAATAAAAGACTGAACAAGTGGCAGAAATATTCCATGCAGATACCAGGGAGCAGTACAAACAGGATAAACAGTACATTTCCTTTTGTTAAAGGACGCTGCATGGAGACCCCTGAATTGGATGTTATTGATGTGGGGTGACTTCACATGAATCTCACTCATGTAGTTTCCGTAATGCAGTTTGTCATCCCTGTGGAAAAAAAGGGCATATTCAACGGATCTGTAAGAAAGGGAAGATGCGTGAAGGAAAGCCGCATAAATTGCTTCAAAAGAGAGCATATCAAATTCATCTCCAAGACTCCTCGGATGACTCAGATGGCCACATTCCCATTCAAACAGTGAAACTTTATAGGGTGGATTCAGCTTATTCAGCCATTCCTGTTCCAGTGAAGATTGAAGGGAAAGATGTGACCATGGACCTGGACACAGGAGCAGTTGTTTCTGTGATTACTGAGCAAGACTAGCGGAGATTAAAAGTAAATGTTCCAGTGATAAAGACAGCTGTTCGTCTACAGACTTATTCAAAGGAAGTATTAAGCCCTCTGGGCAGTGTACATGTGAGAGTGTAGTTAGATGGACGCTCGAAAATGCTGACGTTATATATTATGAAGTCTGGGGGTCCTCTACTATTTGGAAGAGAATGGATTCATAAGTTGGGAATGCCAGACATAAAGTATAATGCTTGCCACGCCTTACAGACATTACCTGTGGTTTCAGCTTGGATACAGGACTTGCAGAGGAAGTTTGCCCTGGTTTTTGATGATAGTTTGGGTACTATTAAGGGACGGCAGATGTCCCTAAATATGAGAGAAAATGCTGTTCCAAATTTTTTTAAAGCACGAACTGTACCTTTTGCACTTAAAGCTGGGGTTGAGGCAGAATTGATGTGTATGGAGAGCCTTGGGATCATTTCCAGAGTGCGCTGCAGTGAATGGGCCTCCCCAATTGTGCCTGTGTGTAAAAAGAATTGAGACATTCAGTATGTGGGGATTTCCATATGGCCGTTAATTCTCAAATTGCTGTAAATAAATATCCACTTCCAAAAATTTAGGACATTTTTGCGACTTTGGCAAGGGGACAGCAGTTCACCAAGCTGGATCTCAAACATGCATACCTGCAGTTACCAGTGCATCCAGAATCCAGGCCTTTCCTCACGATCAATACTCATAAGGGGCTGTTTCAGTATAACAGAATGGTATTTGTAATAGCACCAGCACCAGCAATTTGGCAGCATACAATGGATGAATTGCTTGCTGGAGTTCTGGGGACACAATCAGGGTTATCCAAAGAGATCCGAATTGCTTGAGAAAGGTAACCGAACGCTGAAAATCAGTGTTCGGTTACCTTTCCTGACCATTCGGCTATCCAGAGAGCAGGCAATTCGCCAAATCCTGGCGAATTGCCTGAACATACGGTGCCTGTTCGAGGGCAGTGAAATCCCCATGGAAAAGCACTGCTTCGGCTATTCAGAGAACACAAACCAGCAGTGAAAGGTTCCCGAAATGCCCTGTCATTCGGTGGTTTAATTCGGCAGGTTTATTCAGGCGAATCCCATAGGCTTCAATGTTAAAAATATTCCCGTTTTAATTCAATATCTAATAAACCGTTCATTATAAAATTCTGCAGCAAAAAGTCTCTTTATTTATAGATTTTTTAGGATACTTTAAGCATTTTTCAGATTTTTTTTATTTTTTTTTAAAAGTCCGATTTTTTTAAATTTTTTTTTTCAGTTTACTTATTTTTTTTGTAACAGCCCTCTTTATTATCATTCCCTGGACCTCCTGTGAAAATTTCAGACATTTTCGCTCAGTAGTTTCTTTGCAAACAGCGTTTCTTTTTCCCAGATTCATACAAATGGTTTTTCTAATTTATTCACTGCCTCCTCTACGTCACAGCTGCTTCGGCTCTGTGTGATTCGGCTCCTGTTCGGCTCCTGTTCGGCTTCTTCGAAGGTTAATCGAGATGTTTTTGCTTGTTTTCAGCGTGCATTCGGTTAGTTTTCGTCGGGTTTGCGGCAGCTTTTCCCTGCAATTCGGGGACACTGTGGTGTTTGCTGAATACACCGCAGGGTCACCGAAATGCAATCGGCAAAAGGAACCGAATTGAAGAGAACGAAAAGTCACCGAACGTGCGGTGACTTTTCGAATCTCTTTGGATAACCCTGAATGTCTGCTGGATGACATGCTGATCACTGGGCGAACGGAGAGGGAGTACCGGCAGAATGTAAAAGACGTGCTTCAGATACTAATGTATAATGGACTCAAAGTTAATATAAACAAATGTGAGTTCTTGAAAGAGCACCTGGAATTTTGCGGTCACGTCAGTGATAAAACTGGACTTCAAACCACTGATGAGAAAGTAAAAGCATTGGTAGAGGCACCCATACCAAGGAATGTAACGCAGCTGCGGTCTTATTTAGGGCTGTTGAACTACTACAATAATTTTTTGCCCAATTTAGCCCACACCTCGTTTCCGCTGCATAGGCTTTTGGAAAAACAACAAAAATGAAAATGGACAGAGCCCCGCTCGGCTGCTTTTAAAGCTTCAAAGAATCTAATACGCAGCTCCAGAGTCTTTGTTCAGTATGATTTGTCTAAACCACTGAGTATCGCCTGTGATGGTTCTCCTTATGGGCTGGTAGCTGTGCTGTCCCATTCTATGCCTGATGTTACAGATCGACCTGTAGCTTTTGCTTCTCGCTCCTTCACACCAGCTGAGCGTAATTATTCACAAATTGACAAGGAGGCTTTAGCGATAATCTGGGCACTGAAGAAGTTTCACTTTTACATTTATGGCTGATCTTTTACGCTGTTGACCGATCATAAGCTGCTATTGGCAATATCCAGTCCTACAAAGAGTATTTCTCAGACCACCGCCGCTCGTCTTCAAAGGTATGCCTAAGGCTGGGGTCAAACGAAAGCATTTTTACACGCGAACGTAAAAAAAAGTGCGTCCGAACGCATTGACGTATTTTTTCATGGAATACGCGAAAACGGTCATACGATGCGCATTTTTGTGCGTGATTTTTTACGGATCCAAACCAGGAAACTTTGGGTGTCTGAACGTTATGTTGGCCGGACACGAGCAGGGTCTGACGTCTCCAAATCACACACACACACCGCTACCGGGCGCAGCACACTCTGTACATCCGTACTAGCGGTCCTGCGTTCTCGAAAAAATGCGTTCATTTTCCACTTGCATTGCACAGCCAGACTTTCGTGCGACCGTACTTCGTATATTGGCCGTCATTGCCCGTCATTTGCTGCTAGTGCGGCCGTGATTAAGTGCGCCAGAACGCACGTTAAAAGTGCGCTGGTCTGACCCCAGCCTTACTGCTGGGGGCTTATCAGTATGAAATCCGATACAGACCCCATGATAAACATACAAATGCAGATGTGTTTTCACACCTTCCTCTTCCACTCTCCACCTATTATGTTCGGGATTCACCATCTTTCATTTACTTTTACAAAACACTGACTGCTGTTGAAATAGCCCAAGAGACCAGTAAGGATGCTGATCTTCAAGAAATATTGTCCTATGTACAACATGATTGGCCATTTCAAACCGCTCCACGTCTCCGACCTTTTCACTCCAGGAATCTTGAACTGTCAGTCAGAGAGGGATGCTTGCTATGGGGAGAGCGGGTAATTGTTCTTCCAGCGTTGCAGAAACTCACGTTACAAATTTTGCATGAAGGGCATCCAGGACTAGTCCGGATGAAACAAAAAGCCCAGGGGTCATGTATGGTGGCCAAGTGTGGATGAGGATATCAACAACTATGTTGCAGCCTGTTCAGGATGTGCCCAGGCTCAGAGATGCTATCCTAGGGGTGCAGTACAGCCCTGGCTTTGGCCTCTTAACCCATGGGAGAGAATTCATATTGACTTTGCAGGACCAGTGAATGGACAGATGTTCTTAGTGGTGGTGGATGCAGATTCTGAGTGGCCTGAAGTGATATTACTGCCTCAGACTACAACTGATGCCACCATTGATGCCCTAGAGAGGCTGTTTGCGACATTCGGATTGCCTAAGATACTAGTATCTGATAATGGGCCACAGTTATGAGCTCAGAAATTTCAAAGTTTCATTAAGGATCATGGTATCCAACATCTCCGTAACGCTCCTTATCATCAGGCTACCAATGGTCTAGCTGAAAGATTTGTCCAGACTCTAAAAGGAATTTTAAGGAGTATTGTGACAAACCACAAAAACTTACCTCAACAACTCCAACAATTCTTGTTGCAGTACAGAAACACAACTCACCCAACCACCGGCCAGCTACCGGCAGTTTTGATGTTTGGCAGACCACTCAGGACAAAGTTAGACTTATTGCAACACAACACAGAGGCACCACAACTCCAGACTCTGCACACTTAAAGACTCCCAAGCTCACAACACCGAGGCACCACCACTCCAGACTCTGCACCCTTAAAGACTCCCAAGCTCACAACACAGAGGCACCACCACTCCAGACTCTGCACCCTTAAGGACACCCAAGCTCACAACACAATGGCACTATCACTCCAGACTCTGCACCCTTAAGGACTCCCAAGCTCAACACACACAGCCAGCACTTCATACTCTACACCCTTAAGGACTCCCAAGCTCACAACACAGAGGCACCATCACTCCAGACTCTGCACCCTTAAGGACTCCCAAGCTCACAACACAGAGGCACCACCACTCCAGACTCTGCACCCTTGAGGACTCCCAAGCTCAACACACACACCCACCACTCCAGACTCTGCACCCTAAAGGACTCCCAAGCTCAACACACACACCCACCACTCCAGACTCTGCACCCTAAAGAACTCCCAAGCTCAACACACAAAGCCAGCACTCCAGACTCTGCACCCTTAAGGACTCCCAAGGTATCCTGAATTCGACCATGATGTCATTCAAGCGACTCCACTGCTTCATCTCTGTCCGTTTTCATAGTCTGCCATTTATGTATTATCCCCAGGCTGATTACTTTTCCCTTTAATGCCTTCCCTCCATTTTTGATAGTTTTTGATAGCTCCAAAAACCTTTGCTTTACACCATGCTTCCGCGTCCCCCTCCTCCTCAGACCCCTCCCCCACCTCCTCCTCCTCCCCCTCTCCACCTCCTCTCCTCCTCTCCCTCGCATGTCATTACCTGCCTACTCTCCTAAAAGCTCTGCCTCTTCCTTCCCACAGCTCACAACACAGAGGCAGCACCACCACTCCAGACTCTGCACTCTGCAGTGCCACCCTCCTACCCAGTCCTAGGCCCAAACTTATTCATTCCCCTCCACCTGTAGCCACTTTATTCTAATCAACCTTTGGCTTGCTATTCTCTCTCTAGCCACCAGATCCACACTCCCCAGCTCCCCTTCTGTTTCACTTACCCCTGTCCTTTAGATTGTAAGCTCATGGGATGTCTGGCTGAGCACTTGTGTAAAGTGCTGTATCAGTAGGACAATTATCCTAAGGGCAGGGCCATCTGTTCCTTATGTCTTTTAGAATGTCTCATGTCTGCACTCCCCCATTGTACAGTGCTGTGGAATATGCTGGCGCTTTATAAATACAGAATAATAATAGTAATAAAATTGCAACCTGACAAGGAGGGTCAAATGGACATCTCACAAGAATGAAGTCATGTACAGAAACTGCAGGAAAAGATGAAGCACGGAAAGTCCTCACGCACATACAATATAGGGGATCCAGTCTGGATACGGCTGTATAGAGGGCCAAACCGTTGGTCTCCGGCAGTGATTTCCAAGGTTTTGGGATTCCTCACCTATGAGGTTAGCATGGCCAATGGTCTGCACACCAAAAGACATTCAGCCCAGCTATGGCCCAGACCTGTTTTGGACAAACAACTGAATGACCAGGCTGAAGAGTCCAAGGACACGGATATATGGATGGGGGTCTGACATGATAATGGAGATTTATTTTCACAAGAAGAAGAGGATTGTGCCCTTCCTAGGGAAGAAATAGATGGTGGTCGTCTCGTGAAGCAGATTCCACTTCACATGATCTGGCTGGAAATGTCAGTTTAGCTCTGAATCAATGAGTCCAGCATCCTCCAGAACGCTGGCAAGTTCCAGACCCATTGAGGGATTTCCACCGGAGGAGTAAAAGCATGCGGAATCACAGATGTTATGTGAACCGAAAGCACAGATTACAGAACAGAAGTCCGGAGGGTCTGGAAGATACATAGACTTGTACTGGACATTTATGTTTTTTTTGTTGTTGTTTGTTTTTTATTATGTTTTTGGGGTTTTTTTAAGAAAAGGGAGGAAGTGTAGTTGTGCTGGCTGCCAATGGGGGGGGGGAGTTGGGTGTTTCTTTTGGCGGTTGGCTGTTGACAGTTGGTTATCCATTTTGTCTGCCAGTTGAGGCTGACTAGAGACGCAGCCAGTTGCAGTTATAGAGAACCCGTATGCATAGTTGTTAATAAACCTTTTAATGAAAACCCAAGATGTTTCGTATTATCCAGAACACTACATTTACCGCCGGGTGAGTTGTGCCCTCCTCAGGGCTTAAATACAGCCGTACAAACTAATCCAATTTGTTTCAATGTAAAAAAAAAATCCCAGTTTTTATTAAATATTTATTCAACGGTTTATTCTTTTCACTTGCAGCAAAAGTCTCTATTTATTTTTTAGGAATTTTTTAGGCATTTTTCAGCATTGTTTGCTGAAATTTTTGGATTCCTTATTTATTTTAAAACAACAAGGCTTTTTACCTTTGCCAGATGCAGCGTTTTTTTCTTCTTTCATTCAGTCTTGCTGTGTTCGGCAGGGGCTGTCTATGTTGCTGAAAGCTATTCAGTACCAAGGACAGCAGCTATTCTTAGTGCTGAAACCTATTCAGCACCATGGATAGCAGCTCCACAGGGCTCTGTAGCCCCGTGGAGCTGCTCTCCATGCTGCAGAAACCTATTCAGTAGCAAAGACAGCAGATATTCTTGGTGCTGAAACCTATTCAGTACCAAGGACAGCAGTTCCGCAAGGCTACTACATACTTACACAGAAATACATGTATGCAGGCTGGCACATGCGCATATACTCACATGGTTACACATGCACAGATATAGCAGATCTGCCAAGTCACACACTCTGCCCATGTGATAAACTATTTTCACTCAGACCTTCCAATCACCCAGCAGCTAAAGGTTGTCACATGGGTTTCAGGAGGCCTGAGAGGAAATGCACCGCGAGTACCTGTTTATTGGCACTCACAGTGCTTAGATGGTTAAATCAGGGCTTTATTTCACTCATAGATGAGCATAATAGGAGTTCTGATGAGGATGAGGAGGATTGGGTGATTGAGATGATCTTACAGAAGGCTAGAGGGAGAGAGAGTTATTAGGTGTACAACACAAGCCTAAGCTGCTCTGTTATTCAACTAAATAGGCAAGGAAATATTATTTGGAAAGTCTTTTCATAGATTTATATAGAATCACGATTTTTGCTAGCAGACAGAATATATTCAAAATTTATTTAACTACTACAAAAATATCTCTTTAAAAAGATATGATTAGCAATAGTGTATCTTATGGGATCAATTCATCCAACTTATCCACTTTATTTTAAATATAGTATCTCTTAAACTCTACACATCCTAAATGGCCTTTACAAAATATAATTTTTGTATTGATCTCCCTCTCTCTCTGCTAGAATTCAGCCTATACACACAGCTTTAAATTGCATAGAGGAGTTCACGCAAGGATTTACTGTAACAATATCTCTAATTAAATAATTACGGCAAAGTTTTGAAAAGCCTTGGATTTCAGACGAGCAGCGTTCATTTATAAAGCAATTCCTGATGCCAAACATTTATCTGTATTTGTGGAAATAGTATATATATCACACACGACTACAAACTACAGAAAGTGATTTTCACGGAACAGAAACGGAATTGGTGATGGGGATGACTTAAGTGCTTGGTTGACCAAGAATCAGAGACATAAATAAGGCAGCCAGCCAAGCAATCTAAGCAAAATATAGGACAAACAGAGATTAAAAGGTTATTATAGAAACAAAATACCATGATCTTCTTCCATAGGATATGTCATTTTCACTAGAGTGCCCTGTGGAAATATAATTGTAATCACCATAATACAATTTAAAGTTCCAACTGAGTAGGGCCTCCTGTATTCATATTTTTTACCAGAACGTCTCTTTTATTCTTAATAAAATGGTAGTGAATTCTGTATATTTGGGGATATTATGGATGTTATTCACAAAGCACCATAGCCTACCATTGTGCAACCAAAAGTATAATATTGGCACTACTGCCACAAAGATAACCTTCAGTGATCCCAATAGGTAACGTCAAAAAGCCGAAGGGGGAGTCGCTTCGCTTGCCATTGTTTGAGTTTACCTTTCCGGAAAACGCCAAAGTTTATTATCGCAAGAACAGCAATATTCGCCAATGTTTCTACAATGGTAAACCATGCTACTTTTTGAATAGCCCCAAATATACAGAATTTGATAAAACTTTAGCAATTTAACGCCCTGGTAGAAATTAACAATTGCTGGTTGATAATGTGTTCATTACTCTAGTAGTTCTTTATGCGGATTTGTTTCTGAACAGATTGTGATTTATTTTGTTCCCATTGTTTTACTGCATATGTAAGAGGAGGCATCGAATCACGCCGCCCATTGCACCATGGGATCAGAAGTATGTGTAGCGCTCACTCCTGGAGGAGCCGCTGAATTTGAACCTCGGGTCAGTCTCCCCGCACTAGGGAAAAAATATACTCCAGCACCGTTGTGGATTTTATAAATTATATAGTTTACTAGAATAAATGGCATATAATGAATAACACGGTGTTCGTAGATATATTTACAGTACTTCGTAATCCGGGAAACGCGCAGCGGAAAAGAAGTACGATGCTTCGTATTTCGAGGAAACGCGCAGCGGAAAAGAAATACAAGGTTTCGTAATTCGAGAAATGCACAGCGGAAAATAAATACGATGTTTCGTAATTCGAGAAACGCGCAGCGGAAAATAAATGGAAAATTATCTTTAACCCCTTTTTGATTGGGGAGTGAGTCCCGCACAGGTTGTGTCCCGGAATGTATGTGTGTGTGTGTTATGGTACCCGGGTACACTATTCAACTGGCCAGTTGGTTTCTTAAGAGGTATCTTCGACTAGTCAAGTTGGGGCCCTGTGGGTTTTGGAAACAAACAGCAGCGTGCTTTCTCGGTTTTACAACGGCCTAGAAGGCCTCTCACCCATCCGCCAGATACTTGAGGCTCCGCTTGACCCAGGACGTCTCTCCGCTCGATATTGACTGGGGTTCTCTTGGCTTCTGGATCCGCTGTCTGGCTTTCTGCTCCTGCCGCGACTTGTCCAGCTTACCGCCTGCTCTCCCAGTCCGATCGACCTGCGGTACTCCTAACTCGGGGTCCTCTGGCTTCCGCAATAGCAGCTTGGGTAATCTTGTGGATCACTGGGTCTCCCTTTGGTAAGGCTGAGTAAACCGATCTGTAACTCCGTTAGGCCGCACCTGCGCTCCGGCCTGGACACTGTTACATTCTGCAGCACTGTGTCTTGTCTCTCTCACTCCCTGGCGCGCTCTGCCCGCTCTCCCCACGAGGCTCAGGATGTAAGTCCCTCTGTCCCACCCTGTGTCCGTTCCCAAAGCATGCCGGGAAATGTAGTCCCAATGTAATATTCAGTGTCTCACATTGCGCTTGTCTCCCTACGGTGGCCAAAAATAGGTACTGCCACAATAAGGAATTAAACACAGCGCTACATACGTTTATGATTTTTTTTGGCTATTTATTTGTTATAAGTATTTTGCAAAGTCCCTTAACACCAGGGTTGGAGGGGTGGGATTCCTTGCTTGAGGAGATTAACAGTGATGTATGTTTTCATACATTTTGATGAATGCCTCAACAGTACAAGGTTACTCCTTGAACTCTAATGAGATAAAGAATTAGATATAGAAAGAAGTATAGTAGTAGTATACCTGTAATAAGAGCAAAGAATTAAGATCACCATCACTTGTATTGCCATAAAGCTGCGGACAGACGAGCAGACTGATTGCGCACAGTGTGTCCGTTGAAACGTATGCACTTTATAACGAATGAGATTGTGGTTAACATACCATCAGTTAGTTATGACTGGCGTTGAGAAAAAAAAAGCTGTATAGTATCAGTTAGTTATGACTGACCTTTAGAAAGAGGAAAAGAAAAACTGTATGCAGTGGTGTCTCTACGTCGATGCCTCCATGGCTTCCGACGCAACATGCGTTGCCTGTGTGTGAAAACGTGCGCACGTGCTTCGTGTGTTGTTCTCCATTGACTCCTTTGAAAAGATACAATGGACAGCAAACAGTGCGTTCAGACGTACGTGTTAAGTGCGGTCATGGCAGCATAGTCCATTTGAGACAGATTCTGAAAAAAACAACACAAAAAACGTCTTCTGAGAAGTAGCAAAAAAAATCATTGCTGCAGTTTACAACAGCTACTTTTGGATGGCAATGTACACAAACTATTCAGCCCAGCTACATGCATAACCATATATAGCAAATTGTCAGCTCCAATTTGAACCCCATATGACCATTCTAAACAAAAACACTCAGTCTTTGTTTACTTAAATCCATGGCCCTCCCTGACCTCCACCCAAGGGCATCACATCGGGGAGATGATACACTCCATGGTAGGGGATGGAATGCCCAGTATCCACCACCAGCCCCACTAATGCGTAGTGAGTGTTTTGAGTGCTATCACAGCATAATTGCAGCACTGGGTACAATGAGATCAAAGTCATTGGATTAAACGTAGCAGATTGTCAAGAAAAGAAATAGTGAACAGCAAAAATGTTGTTGGCAGAGGTGCTCAGTAATTTACCTTAGTGAATAAATGCATGTCGATGGTAACACCCATACAACATTACATTCAATCCAGAAGTACAGCTAAGTACCATGTTTAGCCACAAGACTTAATTCTCTGTTTCACTTTGAATCAATTTCTAAAATGACTTTATCAAGCAAATGCACATGTGCTGCAGCATCCCCTGAGAGATAATAACGTGAAATGGTTGGATGACAACACTTCTATGAATGTGTAGCACCAGCCGGTGTTTCTCAAGCCACAGTCTAAGAGCGGATTATTAGTATCAAAATGCCCTATTAAACAGTGATATCTTGCTTTTTTTTAATGGAACAATTTTGGAGATACTGCAATAGTAATTCATAACTAATTCACACCGTCAGCTTCCTGTACTATTATATTATTTGCTATTTTGAATGTACACTTTATTCTCTCTCCTCCGCCTGTAGTTGACAGGACATAGCATACAGCTATATATTGGCATGAGACTATTAGGATCTAGACTTTTTTAACATCAAAGGTAGTAGGAGAACCTAATGCCGATCAATTCCTACTTTTCACAGCTTGCTTACTACGGTGGTTATTGCCTTCACTGCAAAGTGTTTTCCCATAAAACCACTGGCAGGACCCGGTGGTTTTATGGCAAATGACTTTCCATGGCGCAAACAATAAATATACAGGGTGTCCATAAAGTTTCTTTACAATTGCAAAAATGGATTACAAAGGCTAATGAAAGGACAGATAAGTGAAAATTATTACAAAATGAGTCGTATATATATTTAAGATTTTTTTGCCTCATTTAATACACCTCTATATGGGCACCATTAGTTGCATGAAGCACATCAAGGGCCACATTACAATCTTGGTGCTAACGTAAGCGCTCACCTATGTGAGCTTTAACGTTAGCCCTGGTGGCCCTAACGCGGGCACACCATATTAAGAAACCCGTTACCATTTGGAATCTTGCGCCGTACTGCGTGAGGTTACTGTACTTTACGCTCCCTATACTTAACATGGGGAGTGCAAAGTGTTAATTAGTGTACTAACGCTAATTAACGTCCGGCTCGGTTCGCAAAAAGTAAACCACAGCCAGGACTTGGTGCTAACGGATTCTGCTTCTGCAGAATCCGTTAGCACCAGCAGAAATCACCCCAAAAAAATTCAGATACTCACCTCCTATCCCACTGCAAGGACCGCGGCTCCAACCACCTCCTCCGTCTGGTGGGAGCAGGGAGAGACTGGGGGAAAAAATTCCCCCAGTCTCCCCCTGCGGATCACTACGCTGACCTGCCAGACCTCGCGAGGTGAGATCCGGCAGGTCATTTTGACTGACGCTGTCTGCTTCAATGGACTCCATGGAGAGGATGCGTGCGCAGGGCCGGCGCGCCCTCTAGGCGAGCTAGGCGGCCACCTAGATCGCAGTGCCACCTAGGGACGCAGCCGGCCCTGATCCAGGTGTCAGCAAGGTGCAAGGGCGGTGTAACATCCTTGGCCCCCGCAGCACTTCCTGAGGGGTCAGGGTACCCGGTGGCATTGCTGGCTAGCCTGTTGCCAGTACTGAGAGCTGGCAAAATGGCATCTGAGGGGGCGGGGCTTAGAATAATTGCAAGGAGCCATCAGCCTTTAAAAGAGCGTGAGTGGAGCTGCTGCTTGAACTGTTGTGGGAGTAATTTGGAGTTAGTGGAGTCCTAGTTCTTGCTTTACCAGTGATCAAGTATTTCCAGTATCTGTTTATTTCATGTCTTGGTTATTTCTAGTTCTTGTATCTTGGTTTCTAGTTCTTGTATCTTGATTTCTAGTTCATGTATTTGAGTTTCATGTTCATGTATCTGAGTTTCTAGTTTATGTATCCTGTCGAGTATCTTGTTTCCTTGGTTGCTATACGGAAGCATATCGTTGATAGTAGGCCTGCCTGCAGGCTATTGAGCTTTGTGTTCCCCCTCTGTTTAGCTAAGTTCATGCCTCCTAAGTTTCTAGTCTGTTTTTTCTGGTTCATGTTTTCATGTCTGTTTGTCTGTCTGGTTTCAAGGCCTTCTCTCAAGGCATCCAGTTCTGTGTCTAGATCAGTGTCATGTTTGTTCCTAGTTTTTAGATTTAAGTCCTGTCCAGTCTGTTGCTGAATTCATCTACTGTCTTCTTTCCTGTCATGTATCTGTATTCTTGGTGGCTATACAGAAGCCTATCGCTGATAGCAGGCCTGCCTGCAGGCTATTGAACTTTGTGTTCCCCCTTTTTTCTCCTTTGCGTCCCCATTTTAGCGCGATGAATGTAGTGTAGCCCCAAGACGGTGCTCAATTTCTTGCCATGTTTGCTGTAGCATACCCTCATCAATGGTGGCAATAGCATCAGTGATCCTCTGCTTTAGATGAATGTGTGGTGTGGGATCATGTGCAATCGATTCTTTGGTCTGTTTTTTTTCCGCAAGACATCAATTACTCTGAATGTTTACCTTGATCTTTTGACTGAATACGTGGCACCACAACTACATGACCTTCAACCAACCATCTGTCACGTTCCATGCTGGCAAACCTGTCTTCCTGCCCTCTGTATTTGTATCTTGTGTTTTTTCCCTTGTGTTTCTGTTGCTGCCAATTCCTGGGTGGCCTCCCAGGGGTTAATTGGTGTTCTGTGTGCTGCTCACCTGTTGACCCTTGCCTTGATTCCACTGCCTATATTAGAGCAATGTACCTATAGTACATTGCTGGGTCATTTTACTTTGCCTGGTCTCCTTGCGACTTGTGTCCTGAGAGCTCCTGGCTGTGTTCCTGATATCCTCCATTTGTTCATCCTTGTTCAGTTTTTGCCACTGTTATTTCTGTTCCAGTTTATGTCAGTTCCTTCTGTGTATTAAGTTCTGTCTATTTCTGTATTTTGGTTTGCTGTTTATGTTCCATTCTGATTCCCCGGTTACCGATTTTTGGCTTGGCTGACTTCCCTTCTGGTTCCTATTCCTATATCCTGTATGACGTACTCTTTCTGGTTATGACCTTTGGCTTTCCTCTATATGACTACTCTATAGTATATTCCTTGTCTGTACCGTTTCCAGGAAACCCTGTCATCTGTATACAACAAAAGACTCTGTACGGCTTCAAGGAAATACTTTCCTTTAGATTAGATCCGACTATCCTAAAGACTGGCCTTTCAGTGCAGGGAATCTTTGGTATTGCCGTACAGAGGTCTTTAGTTAACCCTGTGTTGCTTTCATCTGTCCTTGCAGTTTACAGTGCATCTCTGCCCATAGGGGCTTCTCTCAGGAACCTTGACCTCACCTTGCCGCGAGTTATATTCTTAGGGATATATACAGACCGACCACTTCCAAGGATCAGAGGGCAAGGATAGGGTGATGTGTGCCTGGTGGTACTGCCACCGTAACACCATCATTTTCCAGCAAGATGGTGCACCACCACATTGGGACTGCATGTTCGTGAGTTCCTAAATTAAACATTTCCAGACCGGTGGATTGGAAGGGGTGGCCCAATTCCCTGGCCACCTCGTTCACCAGATATCACTCCCCTCAACGTCTTTCTATGGGGTTATGTTAAAGATATTGTGTATCGAGCAAAGGTACGGGATATCACTAATCTAAAGCAGAGGATCACTGATGCCATTTTCACCATTGATGAGGGTATGCTACAGCGAGCATGGCAAGAAATCGAGTACCATCTTGATGTGCTTCGTGCAACTAATGGTGCCCATATAGAGGTGTATTAAATGAGGCAAAAAACCTTAGATATATACGACTCATTTTGTAATAATTTTCACTTCTCTGTCTTTTCATTTGCCTTTGTAATATATTTTTGAAATTTTAAAGAGACAATATGGACACCCTATATATAGAGAGAGAGGTTCCACTGGATATTTTCTTTTTTTTTTCTTTATTCAAAATCAAAGTTTTATTATTCAAGGCAAAGTGACATATGAGTGAAAATAAAACATAGTAGACAATACGTGCATCATCACAAAATCTGGTTGTGAGCCGCAGAGAATAACAGAAATGAAGGAGAAACATACAGCGCCTGTGTGGGAGCGTAACATCATCAAATCAGCGATAGTAGCGCAAACGATTATGAGTATCTTATTGTCTCAGTGCCGGCTTTACGTTACTCTATTCTATTACATAGAGTCATTGAACAAATTTTAAGCCCTCTGAGCAGCCCGGTGAATCTGCCATATCCACTCTAAGTAATAAAAGATGCGAGGAGCATTTGACTGGGTCACATGACCGTCTGAGGAGAAACTGTAGAGGGAGTAGGGGCAGTATAGCCATAGACAATTTAGCAGGAGTCGGCCGGTGAGGGCAAGCCTTGGGAAGATGTGCGAAGTGTGGTGGGTAGCGTGTAGAGAAGAGGGAAGACAAAGCGAAGTAGGGGAGGGAGAAGGATGAGGGTGAAATATGCAGGGGAAAGATAAGGTGTGAGAGGTGGGAAGAGCGGGGGAAGGGGAGAGGAGGGAGAGCGTTTAAGGAAGGTAAAAGGAGAGAAGAGAGAAAAAGGAAAGAGAAGAAGAGAAAGAAAGGAAAAAGAAAAAAAAGGGGGAAAAAAATGGATAAGTGAGGTGGGTGGAAGTCGCCAGCCGCAGCAAAGTAACAGCATCCCCTCCACAGCAGGCAGGGCAGTCGCGGGCGAGCACGGCAGCCAGGGCACCGCTCCCCAGCCCCGCACGGAGGGGCGTGTGAGCCATCCCGTGATAGATGGTAGGCAGCATCGCTATCAGGGCGCAGCGCGTGTGGTGATGTAGGAACACCAGTGGAACCATTTATCCAGATGTTTCTCCAGTGAGTTCCTTGTCCTGGCAACCAGGTCTTCCTGGTTCCGCACTTCCTCCATCCGAGCTAACCAATCTCGTTAAGTGGGGGTATTTGTTGACTTCCACATACGGGCCACCAAATGCCGCGCCGTCAGCAACATCGGCAATGCCACTGATTTTTTTTTTTTTAAGGGTGCCTGCAGAGCATGGAGTATGTGTGAGATGGAACACTGCCGGTGCAAAAGGGAGATCAAGGTCCGTAACGTCCACAATCATATCTCTTATCATGCGCCAAAAAGGGGAAATAGCCGTACAGTCCCAACAGACATGAAGGTAGGTGCCCGAGGGGTCATCACAACGCCAGCAATTCGGTGTGAGCCTCAAACCAATCCGGAACAGGAGTGTAGGGGTGCAATACCAGAGCGAGAGAAGCTTGTATGAGGTGGACTGTAGGTGGGCTTGGGGGGATCCATGATGGGTTAGTTCATATGTGTCCCGCCATTGGTCCTCCGTTATGGTGGCATCTAGCATCTGCTCCCATTTGCCCTCGAAGGGCGGTGGTTCAGGTTCCGGGCGCGTTTGTAGTAATCGGCACAATACCGAGATGCCGTGTGTCAATGGGCGGTTCGCCAGACAAAGTGTTTCAAAAGGAGTAAGAGCCCACGTCAGTCTGTGACGCGCCGGGAGTGAGAGCAGATAGTGTGTGTGATTTGTGAGTAATTAAACCGCTCCAAAGGTGTCAGGTCTGTTGTCTGGTTCGGCCGTTCCCATTGTGGTAACAAGTCCTGCCCCGAGACGAAATGTGTGGCCCTAGGAGTAAGCGCCGGGCCCAGTCTCCTGCGCAGACCTGGGTGTACTCCCACCGCAAAGTCCGGATTATACACCAGGGGGAGCATCGGGGATGGGTATGTGGAGAAGGAGCAATGGCGCACCGCCGAGTTCCACAATCGAAGGGTGGCGCCCATGAGTGGGTGTTGAGATGCAGCAGAAGAGCGTTTAGCTGGCGCTATCCACGGTAAAACAGTGGGTAAATGGGACGTTGCATCCCATTCCAGATCTTGCCAGAGTGCTCGTCTGCCCCCTGTGGACCACTCCACTACTCTAGCCCAGTCTGGCAGTGCAAGACCACCCGCCGATTTAGGGCAGGACAGTATACGTCCGCTGACCCGCGGTCGTGTGGAGCCCCACACAAAGCGAGAGCAATATGTATGGATCTGTTCAAGAAAGGTGGACAGGACGTGAATGGGTAAGGTTTGGAAAAGTTATAGCAGTCTCGGCAAAACGTTCATTTTGAGAATGCTTATTTTCCCGAACCAAGATACCTTCAGCGTTTGCCAACTCACCAAATCCCGGCAGATAGCTGTCCGCAATGGTGGAAAGTTGTCCTTGAAAAGGTCTTGCGGGAACTTCGTGAGCCACAATCCCAAGTGCTTCATACGAGTGGTGCACCAAAGAAAGGGGAGAGTGCGACGCAGTGTACGTTCCGTCGCCTCATTTGCAGTTAGGTTCAATATTTCTGATTTATCCATGTTCAACTTCAGATTCGCCAGCCTACCATACGTATTGAACTCTTTAATGATCTCCGGTAGAGCCGTAAGGGGGTCAGAGACGTAAAAGAGAAGGTCATCGGCGTATGCCGAGAACTTGTGTGTGTGGTGTCGGCCCCCCAGGCCCGGGATCGTGTCATTTTTCCGGATGGACTCCAGAAAGGGTTCTAATGTAAGGGCAAAAAGAAATGGGGACAGGGGACACCCCTGTCTGGTCCCGTTACGAATCTGAAACGGTTCGGAGAACATTCCATTGACCTTAACCTTGGCGTTGGGAACGCTGTAAAGGGCAGATGTCCATTTAATGAACTCTGACGGCAAATTCATGGCTCGTAAGGTCGAAAACATGAAGGGCTACAATACCCTGTCGAACGCTTTTTCGGCGTCCGTTGACAGAAGGAGCATCGGCGTATCAGAGTGTCGCGCCGCTTGGAGCATGTTTAGTGTTCGGATCGTGCCATCCCTAACTTCTCAGGCCGGGATGAACCCCACCTGATCTTTCCTCACAAGGGAGGGAAGCACCAGTTTCAGACGACCCGCCAGTACAGAGGCGAATATTTTAAGATCACTATTAAGAAGAGATATGGGCCAATAGCTGGAGCACAGCTGGGGGTCCTTCCCTTCTTTGGGGAGCACGACTATTTTTTTTTTTGGTATTCAAAATTTTATTTTGAAAGAATGTCATCAGTACAATCAGCAATTGAAAATAAATGAAGTAAGACAAAACAATACAAAATGAGGGTCAGCAGTACGACGACTTAGGAAAAGAAATAAAAAGAATGAAGGGAAGGGGGACGCTAACCACGCCAAACGCATGCCAGCAATGGTGTAAGGAGAGGAAGAAAAAGAAGAGAAAAGGGGGGGGGTAGTGAAAAACAAAATAAATTTGGAGAGGGAACGGCAACTGCCTGTAGTGTGACTTTCCCGGCTCGCTCCCGGGGGAGGCCGTGGAAGGGTATTGTCACGAGGCCCAGGTGCCCAAGGGCCAAGTATGGCAACCAGAGCCATGGTAGGTGCCATAGTGGCGCACCTCTGGACATCCCGACGTGCCAAAAAAAAAAAAAAAAAAAAGGGGGTGGGGGGAAGAAAGAAACACCATCGCTGGCATGGCAGAGGCCCATGAAGGAGCAAGGTGACAGCAGTGTGAAACATAAGTCCTCGTGACAAAGTCTCAAATGTATCTCCAGCCGGGGAATGACAGCGGGGAAAAATTAAAATAAAATGGTGGTCGAAGCGTGGACATTGAAATAAAATGGGGGGGTATATCGAAAAATGTCCACAATGGCAGCCGCTGAAGACAAAAATATAATAAAAATAAAAGTCCTCATAATAGCAAAAACACATCTAGAGGCCTGCAAAAAAAAAAAAAAAAAATGCCAAGCATATACAAAAAGGCAGCCCCAGCTGGGGAACGTCTTCAAAAGAGTCAGCTAAGCCTCACAAAAAGGGGGCCAGAGATGTCGGCAGGATAGTCCCAGAACAATATAAAGTGTCCACAGATCCGAACAGCGTTAGTGAATAGCGGGGGGGGGGGGGCGCAAAATAACAAGGGGGAGAGGAAGGTAAATAAAAAAGGGACAAAATCATTCAGCAGATCGCTCATCCTGCATCAAAAAATGGCAGAGGCTGTAGAGCAGGCAGGTCGGAACCGAGCAGGCCAGGATAATCAGTGCCATCCACTCTGCCGCCACACAACCGAACGCTGAGCACAGTCAAGGCCGAGCCACCTCAGACAGCCCACTGCAGGGAACCTGGAGTAGAGTATGTCCTGGTGCCAGGAAGCGCCGCCGCACACTCTTCCTCCTCAACTGGGGAGACTCCTCCACAAACCTCAGGGGACGCTTGTCACCAATGCGGGAATTCACCGTCTGAGCAGTCTTCCCACGTTTCTTTTGCGATGTAACTCTTGCTGGTGCCTTCTTAAGAGATTTACTTGTGAGCCCCGGCAGGTGCATTCCACACTGTCTTAACAGCTAGCCAAGGTGGGGGACCATCCGATCTCAGTCTCCGTCGGAGTGTTGCTCATCGGGTCTTGGGATCCCTCCGTCTTACGCGTCGTGTAGGGCTCACTTTTCCCGCCATGAGATCTCACCCTCGGGGGCAGGCTCAGGGTCGAGTGCACCTGGACCGGCAACACCTTCCAGTCCGCAGCGCGCCACCGAGCTCTCCACGTCAGCGCCATCTGGTTGGTACACCTCATCAGGGCACTGGGCAGCGACAGCCCCGAGTACAGTCCCCGTCGGTGTGTCCTCATCTCTCTGCAACTCCTCAGTGTGTCCATCAGCCGGCCCCAGATCCTTGGTAAGTGGGCCGTCTGCATCCTCTTCCTCAAGCAATAATAAGCAGGCCTCAAGCCTGTAACTACAGCATCAATATCTCTGGTGGGTGAGAGGAGGGCACCTTTCAGCCGCCGACCCGAGGTCCGACCGCCACCCCTACAGGGCCGTCGGCCAAGGCATGTGAGAGACGCGGGCCCTGAGTCTCTTCAGTCTCCAGAAAGGATTCAGCTTGGGCACGTGCGGGCAGCCCAGTGGCACCGGGAGGGCTTCCAAGATGTGGGCCCCAAAATGGCCGCCGTCTTCATACTCAGACCACGATGCAGCATGCTCAAAAGACGTCTCTGGTCGGGGGGACGCACGGTCGCACGGTCTGGACTGCCAATACCGATGGCCAGCCGCTCAGGAACCACAAGCCTCACAAATGTAGCAGGTATAGTCGTCTGAGGGACCCTAATAAGAGAGGACATGCGGAGCTCCGCAGAAACACGTCGCTCCCGTTTACAGCTGGCCGGGGGGAGCACGACTATTGTGGCAGAAGGGGAGTGCTGGTGGAAGGTGCTATCTGAGAGTAGTGCGTTAAAAGTCTCCACCATGTAGGGTACCAGTTTCCCGAAGCGTTTATAGTAGAGGGCCGGAAAACCATCCGGTCCTGGGGCTTTGCCATTCTTCTGACTCTTAATGACCCTTAGTATCTCCTCAGGCATAATAGGCTGTCCCAATGGGGCACCTTGTTCGTGTGTATGGCGGTGATAAATGCGGGTCGCTAGATATTCATTAAGAAGATGTCCAGGGGGAGGATCACCCTCGTCTACAGAGTGGTACAAGGTCGAGTAATATTCCCTGAATGCCTGGGCTGTTTGTAGGGGGTCTGCTGCCAGCTGGCCGGTCGAACGCACCGACGGGATATAGACCTGTCGGCATTTCTGTTTCAGAACCCCGGTTTGTCTTCGTTGATCGCGAAGAAACATTGCGTCTGAAGCATTGCGCGTTGTATGCGGGGATTAAGCGCATTTGCCAGTTGGGTGTGGCTTTGAAGGAGAGCGGTGTATGTATTCACGTTTCCTGACAACTGATGGTCAAGTTCAAGGCTCCGGATAGTAGTGTGCAGAGCATCAATTCCTTGCAGAGTGGCCCTCTTTTTCTCCGAGGCTAACGATATTAGTTTACCCTGTATTACCACCTTGTGCGCTTCCCACACCGTAGGGGGGGTACCTCAGTCCCTCTATTGTTGGTAAAGAAGGACCCCACCGAACTCTCAACTTCAGCTGCAATCAGTACATCCGACAGCAGTGAGGTGTTCAGTTGCCAGTTGCGCACGCGTGGTCGCTGCAATGGAGATGCCATGGTTAGCCCCAATGGCGCATGGTCGGACCACGTTGTGGCTTGTATTTCCGACGACCGGACCGTGGGCAAGTCATATTGAGATATGAAAAAGTAGTCTAATCTGGTGTAGGTGTTATGAACTGACGAATAGTAGGTGTAGTCCCTGACCGATGGATTGAGCACTCTCCATAAATCTACCAGTCTTAGGGCCTGAAGTGATCGGTGTATGCGACGCAGTATTCTCTTTGGTGTCCTGTGCAGTGCATTAGAGGAATCTTCAGCCGGTATCTATGAGATTTTAAGATCACCGCCGAGTATCAGCGTTCCCTCAGCAAAACCTTCTAGGGATCGTAATACTTTAGCCAAGTATTTATGTTGGTTTGTGTTAGGAAGATAAAGATTTGCAAAGGTGTAGATGGCACCAGCCACCTCACCTTTCACGAACAAACACCTGCCATCACCCGCCACGTAAGTGTCCTTGTGTATGAAAGGGAGCGATCCGGCAATCAAGATCGCTGTCCCCCTGGCTCTGGAGTCGGGGTTATGGTCAAAGTAGTCCACAGGGAAACAGCGGTCCCTCAGGGACGGCAGTGATGTGGAGCAGAAGTGGGTCTCCTGAAGGAAAGCTACCTATGTTCGGAGTGCGGCTAGGTCTCTGAGTAATCTCCGTCTCTTCTCAGGTTTATTTAATTCACATACGTTATAACTCACCACTCGTAAATCCTCAGGGACTGGGGTCAGCCCCGCGCACCCGAGCCCGGCACGGCCCGCAGGTACATCAGAGGCGCTGCGGCTGTTAAGCAACAATAATAGGAGTGAGGGGGAGGGGGATAAAAGCCAGGACAGAGAGGAGAAAGGGAAGGAGAGATAAAAAAAAGGGGGGGAGAGGTGATGATAAGAGTAGTGTAGAGGGGGGGAAAGCAGGTATATAAAAGTGAGATCAGTGAGGTATGACAGACAGAGGAATGGAGGAAATCGGAAAAGTACAGGGAAGAGGTCTCTCGAGGGGTAGGAGACACAGATGTTACCCCTCCGCAGAGATGGGTCAAAAATGGGGTTTCAGGCACTGGTCGGGAGAGGGGCGTATCCCAACCCAACTATGTAGGTCGAGGACCGCAATACACTCTCCGACAGTTAAGATGTGCCCGGCCCGTGGGGGCGTGTGAGGTATCGCAGAATACACCAAGGTGCCACAGAGGGCAATCAAGGTAACCAACAAGTGAGTAAAAATAGTAGGAAAAACAAAAAATAAAGTAAGGAACCACGGAGAGACTGAGTCCCTCCAACTACTAACTGCCAAAAATGCACCCTATACGTGTAAAAAAGCAGTAATAAACAGCAATAAACAGTAACAATTGCTGCAGCAAGATCAGACTGAGGCGTGCCGATCGAAAGTCTCGAGGGCCCCTCACCCAGATGTCAGCCCATTGCAGCGCTCCAAGCTGAATAACTTGCTGAGCAAACAAGGCGTAACCCAGCTGACAATGCGGCCGCAGTCTGTCTTTGGAGTCCAACCCATCCACCACGCGGCGCCCGGAGCACGCGGTGCCGCATCCTCGGCAGTCGACTCTCACCCACCACCCGAATCCCCCTCACCCCCTAGCAGGCTAATTCAGTGAGGTCGCGACAGCGCTGTAAGCAAGGAGCGGTGGTCAATAGTGAAGCACGCGTCTTCGCATAACCCCCAAGTGACTCCCCATGTACGCGCAGCCAGCCCCGCATCCGGGAGTAGGAAGGTCAGCCGTGGAGCATAGTGTACTGGCTGCTGTTGAGTCTTTCCAGATGATCAGGACATACCACCCCTGTACAGCATAAGCAGTTACGGATATAGGCAGGGGACACGTTACAGTTCATGAGTGAGGACAGTATCAGTTCCTCGTTCCTCGTGTAGCAGTTCGCTGCTGCATGTTGGTAGAACAGTACTACAGTTCGCATTATCCCGTTCGCGGTCAAGCAGTGCGTAGTCCTGCCATAATAACAGTGTAGGTAATAAAGCAAATCCGTAAGCAGAGCCGTGGCACCCCTAGCAATGAGAGCAGTCAACAAGTCAAGCCAGGGTCTTATAGGTGCACCGCGACATTAGGGTCAAGCGTTAGAGAACGCAGGCGTTTGGGGGGTAGGGCATGAGACCACACGGCAGGGGGGGTGTCAGGGCTGGTCCCGGCCCCTGACAAGATACGTGGTGAGCGGTAGGTGTATCACGCCTCAGCATCAGTGGCTCTTGGGTTATTGGTGGTCTGGCTCAGCAGCTCCAGGGACCGCCCCAGGGTGGCGGTGCGGTTGCGAGCGCAGGGGTCTGGGCATCCTACCTCCTCGGCCTGGGTCATCTCACTCCCAATCCTGCACCTCCAGCTGAGGGAGTTGCAAGGCCTCCAGGAAAAAAGGAACATCTCTGGGGTAGTGGAAAGCGTGGAGGGCGCCGTCGTGCCGGACGTTCAGGGCTAATGGAAAGCCCCATCTGTATGGGATATTTTGTTGGCGCAAAGCCTGTGTGATCGGGCGTAGGTGGTGTCGCGCCGTGAGCATAAATGGCGATAGGACATGAAAAATTTCAATGGTTTGGCCTTCGAAATCCCTCACCTCTTCCACATCACAGTGAAAGGAGCTTCGCAGGTCCGTAAGCATCTCTGAGAGGTCTGTTTTCGTGGGCATGCCCGCAAGAAGTTTGAGCTCCAGCCGCGCGATAGCAGCAGTCGGGGCTTGGGCGGGTGCAGGAACCTCCGCGGCTGCCATCTTAGGTGGTGGGGTTTCCGCCGAAGGCTGTGGCGTTGGCACCAAATAAGTGTCCAGGGAGTGTGACGAAGTGTGGGTGGGCTTAGCCGGGGTCTTCTGGCTGCTGTTGGAAGTCTTAGTGCGGACCATAGTAGGGTGCTATGCGCATAAAGGAGCGGATTGTCGGAGGTTACCTCGGAGCACTCTCAGTGTGCGGCCATCATGGTTCGCAGTCCGGACACGCCCCTCACTGCCTATTTTCACGGTAGGTAAGTCCTATTAGACAGAAAAAGGTCAAACAGGGCTGTCCAAAAAGCGCTACTACATTTACATTACAGCCTGAACTCCATGTTTCCTTGAAGGAAAACCAGACCAGCTTTTCAAATAATTTCCAGACATTGTCTGTCATGTCCAATGTGGTTGAAATTTTAAGCCTATGTTCTCGAAAATAGATTCGTTTGCATTACTCCAGAATCAGACCAGATCAAGTATACTCGATCTCAGAACACCTGCAGTAGCTTTTGTAGAACAAGTATACTAATCATGGTAATGAAGTGATTAACCAAAGGATGAGGTCATGATCAAAAAACCTGGACAGCTTAACACTGGATATAAGTGCTCTGGTCGTATGAGACATTGTTTACATTATTCTCAACAGCAGAACAGAATTATGTATAAAGAAAGAAATCCCAAGGATGCATACAACTTTGGACTCTGTGTTCCCTCCCTGGACGTCCAAACCCCAAGTTTTCAGACAAGGGGTTTGGACAGGCTTAACTTGGTATTCAGTAAGATCCATCATTATCTCTTAGATTGTAAACTCTCAAGCAGGGTCCTTCCTCCTTCTGTTCCGTGGGTGTAACGTGTATGTACATTTGTCATTCTCCCATTGTCTCTCCCATTGTTCAGCGCTAAGGAATTTATTGGCGCTTTATAAACACTTGTAACTGTAACTATTATCGGAAATGATCAAGTTACTGCCAGCACATACTTTTTTTTGTAAATATCTGTTTATTGGTTTATCAAACAAAGACAAGCAACATGGAATACGTAGGTTCATTAAAGCATTTTGAAAATTGACAGAGGGACGCGCAGGACCCTTATAATGTTGCAGTATAGACATAAAGATATAAACATAGTCATGGAGAGAGTGGAGAAGGAACATAGGGAATGAGGATAAGTGCTGCGAAACGACCTGACAGGTATTGCAATAAGTGTCTGGGTTTCATTGCTGAGCGTGTTTATGTCATGTGGGGACAGTAAGTAACGCTTGAAAAGCTTGGGACGAGGATTGAAGTATCCAGCTGGACCAGATCGCCGTGTATTGGGGTAATCTATCGGAGGCACTAAAGACCAGCTGTTCCACTGTGTGCAACTCTTCCATGCGAGTAAACCACAGTGAAAGAGGCGGTGGTGTGAGCTGTAGCCAGTAGAGTGGCACCAGCGCCTTGGCAATGTTCAGTATGCGAATGGCCATAGTGCGTTTATATGCTGCAACAGAGTATGTATTATGGTGTAAGAGGAACGCGGCCGGTGTAAACTCTGGGGGAGGGTCCGTGAACACCTTAAGTATATCATGAATCCTTGACCAGAAAGGTTGTAATTTCGGGCACTCCCACCAGATATGTAGCATGTCTCCCCGTGCCCCATTACATCTCCAACATTGAGCTGGAACTTGAGGATCGTAACGATTAATCTTATCTGGGGTGCGGTACCATAGGCTGAGGACTTTATATGCAGTTTCCTGCGTTTTGGAAGAGACCGAACAGTGATGTATCAGTTCACAAATCTTGGACCATTGTGCATCGGAAAGAACCACATCCAGCATGTTTTCCCACTTTCCCATATACGGCGGAGGCACATCCGAGGCCGCCTCCCTTAGCAGAGAATAAAGCAGGGATAAACCGTGTGAGAGAGGTCCCTTGATGCAGCAAAGTTTCTCGAAAGACCGTAGCGGGCGCCCCAGTTGGTGTTTCTGAGGTAAGCTGTCGAGATAATGTCGGAGCTGTGCATAGTGAAACGTGTGGAGGAACGAGATGGGACTATCTCCCATCAGGTCCGCCAGAGGCCGGCAGGTCGAGTCGTGGACAAAGTGTAGAATGCGCGGTGTGGGGACCTGGACCAGTCTCCGTATCGAGTGGGGATCTAGTCCAGGAAGGTATTCTTCATTGTGCACCACCGGTGACATAGGGGAAGGGAAAGATGTGAGGCCGAATTTCGTAGCTGACCTTCGCCATATCCCGAAAGTCGCCTGCGTGTGTGGCGATGAACCAGCCAATCTCCGGCCCTCCCTCAAAGTGAGCCAGGGAAGGACGGTCAACGGTCTGCCCACCAGCTCTTGTTCCACTGCCCTCCACAGCTTAACTGACCCCTCTCTCGACCATTCCACCACCCGTTGAAGGTGGCATGCCTGGTGATAGAGGCTGAAATTGGGTAAGGCTAAGCCTCCCATCGCTCTGGATCTGGTAAGGACTTCGTAGCTCAGTCTAGGGCGTTTACCTCTCCAGATGTAGGTGGCCACCATGGATCTAAGAGAGGTGAAAAACGCCCTGGGGAGATCAATAGGTATTGTTTGCATGAGGTATAGGAGTCTAGGCTGGACATTCATTTTGACCACTGCAATGCGGCCGAGCCACGCGATGTGTGGGTAATTCCAGTTGGCTAGGTCGCGTTGCAGGGCTCCTAGAAGCGGTGGGAAGTTATCCTGGTAAAGACGGGAGTGATGTGACGGCAGCCATATGCCCAGGTATTTGATTTTATCTGTCATCCATTTAAAGGCGAAGTGTGGTCTCAGTGCCTGGGCTCTAGGTTCTGGCACTGTGACATTGAGGATATTTGATTTTAAAAAATTTATTTTCAGGTTAGAGAGTCTGCCGTACTCCTCAAAAGCCGCCATTACCCCCGGTAGGGAGATCTCCGGTCTAGTTACAAAAAACAAGAGGTCATCCGCATATGCCGCTACTTTGTGCTGTTGAGTTCCCACCATGACCCCCGAGATATCAGGATTGGATCTTATAGCCTCCAGGAATGGTTCTAAAGTCACTACAAACAGCAGCGGTGATAGAGGGCATCCCTGCCGTGTGCCATTGCGGATGTCAAACGGGGTCGTAAACACCCCATTAACACATACGCGCGCAGTCGTGTTCCCATATAGGGCACCGATCCAGGTGCAGAGATGAGGGCCCAGGCCTATATGTGTCAAAGAGAGGGAGATAAAGTCCCAGTCCACTCGGTCAAAGGCCTTCTCCGCATCTGTGGACAGGAGCGCCAATGCCTGAGAGGAGCGTCGTGCATGATGCATGAGCTGCAGGGTCCGCATGGTGTTATCCCGGGCCTCTCGGCCGGGACGAACCCCACTTGGTCCGCGTGGACAAGCGCCGGAAGGAATGGTTTCAGCCTGTCCGCCAAAATTTTGGAGAAGAGCTTCAGATCGCAGTTTAAGAGGGAGATGGGTCTGTAGCTTGTGCACATTTCAGGATCTTTGCCTTCCTTCGGCAATATCGTAATGTTTGCACTGAGGGTCTGTGTGGGAAGTTGCAGTCCGTCCGTCAAGTCATTCAGAGCCGTTAAGAGATGGGGGAAAAGGATCGCGGCATAGCTTTTATAGTACCTGATCGGGAGACCATCTGGGCCGGGACTTTTGCCAGTCTTAGAGGTTTTGAGTGCAAGAGCCAGTTCGTCTATAGTCAAGGGGCGGTCAAGGAGGTCAGATGTTTGGCGAGAGACTTTTTTGGTGGAGTACTTGGTCAGATAGGATAGAATGTCAGAGCGCTTGCGTGCCCGATCTAGAGGGTTAGTGGTCCCCTGCAAATCATATAGTGCAGCATAATAGTCACGGACTATCTGAAGCAATTTTATTGGTAGCCGCTGCAGTGCGCCCTGTTTATCTCGCAATTTAGCAATATAGGCAGCTGATCTTTTTTTGGCTAACATCCGAGCAAGCAGTCTCCCACTCTTGTCTCCATGGGAGTGGAAGAAGGCCTTTGAGCGTAGGTATGTCCTATGATAACGCGTATTTAAGAGTTCAGCTAGGGACCTGCGCAGTTCAGTCAATAGGGCCATGGTATTGGGATCGCCATCTCGCTTGTGGTCCGAGGAGACCTGAGATATTTGTTGTTGGAGATCGCGTATGTCAGCCGAACAGCGTTTAGCTCGTTCAGCGCCTTTACGGATAAAGTAGCCTCTGACCACACATTTATGTGCCTCCCAAACCATAGGTGAGGACACGTCCCCTTTTGCGTTCCTCTCAAAGTAGTCAGTAAGGACCTGTCGGCCTTCCTCAGCCACAAGCGGGTCAGATAGGAGGGAGTCATTTAGGCGCCAGTTTGGTGCAGTGGGTTTAAACATGGGTGAGCGAAGGGTAATGGTCACCGGGGCGTGATCGGACCAGGTGGCTGTGCCTATCGTGGCAGAGCGCAAAGCGGAGAGGTAGTACTGGGGGACGAAGAGATAGTCAATTCTAGAATATGATTGGGAGGAGTGTGCGTAAAAGGAGAAATCTTTACCCGTAGGATGTAGTGTGCGCCAGCAGTCCGCAAATCTATCATTATGTAAAGAGCTCCGGCAGGAGCGCAAGATATGTGGAGGGATAGAGGAGCGGCCTGCGGAAGTGTCCCAGTGAGGTTCTAGAGGTAGGTTAAAGTCCCCCCCCAATACCACGAGTCCCTCCGCGAAATCCCGTAGCGCCCGCAGAGTTGTGGAGAGGAACTTGTGTTGTGCTTTGTTAGGGGCGTAGCAATTAGCGAAGGTGTAAGTTTGGTTCATGATCTGCCCTTTCACGAAAATGAAACGTCCCCCCGCATCAGTCACGGAATCAAGCAGTTGAAACGGGGTTCGCTTATGAAACAGAATTGCCGTCCCCTTGGACCTGGCCTCAGTATTATGACTAAAGAACCCAACTGGATAATGGGAGTTAATGAGAGAAGGTGCCCTCCCCTCTTGAAAGTGAGTCTCCTGTATATACACGACCGAGGCCCTCTGGGAGCGGAAGTCACGCATGGCATGAGAGCGTTTCTCCGGGCTATTTAGTCCATTAGCGTTGATAGAGACAATGAGTAAATCAGCAGGTGTCAGTGGTGCGTTACATTCAGTTAACATTTCTATCTCCTCCTAAGGGAACAGGGGGAAGGGAAAAGGAACAGAAAATCAGGGGTAACTATATACAAGCACAAAGAGGTGACGAGCGGCGGGCACGGCGATAATCCCAGTGAAAACACGGAACTACAACCGTACTCTGTGGAACCGCTAACCTCAACGGGGTCGTGGTCGAGCCCCACCCGGGACCGCCAACTAAAGTGTTTACAGAAAAACTAAACTTTTGCAGAGCAATAATACGACTCTTGAATTAGCATAAGAAAACATTGTGGGCAAACAAACATGTCAAAGGCCCTAGGCCAACTTGTTTAAGGGATCAAAACGAACCTGACCTGGTTTGGGGCGCCGGCGGAGGCTTTCCGGCTGGGCCCAAAAGAGAGATAATAAAAATAATAATAGTCCCTGCGCAAGGCCTATTGTGCAGCAATGTATAATGAGATATCTCGTCCAGATTGGTCTTAAGGTTTCATCGCCATTAAGGTAGCGAAGAGCGGGCCCTCATTGCTCGGATGTAAAGATATCTGACAGCTGCTCCAGAGGGCTTTCTTGCCCATGTGGAGTAACGATGCCTTCCATTCCCACTAGAATGAGGCCGCGGAGGTATTCCAAAATGTGTGGAGGTCCCTGCCGGTGTCGTTCCCGATAAACATGCTCGTGGAAGGCCAGCTTAAAAGACAGGGCAAAGTCCCAGATAAATCCGGAAGAAAGAGAATCCACTGTAAACCGCTTGTGGAGGGACCTTTCGAGGGCATCTTCCTAATCCGCTCGTCGCCCTGTGATTACGAAAAAAAAAAAAAAAGGGGGGCAAGCAGCCGTGGCACAGGGAATACCGCTGATGAGAGGTCACGTTGTAAAGTATGCTTTCAGCGGGTCAGAAATGAAAAATTAGATCCTGAGGGTTTGCAGGCAAGGCAGATGATCATCGATTCACGACTGCGAGCCCGCACGTCTCCCCGCTTGACCGCGGCTTTTCCCCGTGCGCGGGGGGAGGGGGGTCTGGCGTGAGCCCCGTGCCGCCTGGTTATACAAGGCAAGAGGGTCCGGCCACACAAACTGCAGGGGGGGTAGTTGTAGGTCTGCCGATAAGGCCTCGACATCCTCCGGACTTTGCAGGATACGTGTGCCCTGTTCAGAGATGACTGCTAGGCCTGTTGGGGTATGCCACCGATAGCGGAGTTGCTGATCCCGCAAGAGCGAGGTAAGGGGCTTCAAGGCACGCCTGTAAGCTAGCGTGGCTGGTGACAGGTCAGGGTATAATTGAAGCTCGGACCCTTCATAAGAAAACTGCGTGGCTTCTCGTGCTTTGCGTAATATATCTTCCTTGAGGTTAAAGTCATATAGACAGCATATCGCATCTCGAGGCGGGCTACCCGGCGGGCCTTTCGGTCTGAGGGCTCTATGGGCCCGGACAAAGTCTATAACTGATGATTCGGGCCTGTCCAGCAAGGAATTAAAAATGGAGGAGAGCATACCCTTAAGTTGTTCCGCAGACATCTCCGTTTCAGGTAATCCCCGCAGCCTAAGGTTGTTGCGACGTCCTCTGTTGTCCAGGTCAGCCAGATGTAGGGCCATGTTACGCAGTTGACTGGAACGCAGGTGTAAAACTGATGTTGTCACTTCGTGGGCTAGTCGCAATGAATCTGAGCCCTGTTCCAACGTGTCTACCCGAAGCGCTAGGCCCTGGATGTCTTGGCGCACGTGCTGTAACTCGGCCATGATAGAAGAGCGCAATTCTGTGTTGGCGTCTTTTAAATCGCTTTTGGTGGGTAGATTGCGCAGCAGAGGAAGCCATGTCGCCGGATCCATTGAAACCGCATCCGCAGCGTGTGCCGCCGGAGTCGAGGAGGTCCCAGGCTCCGATGGTATCCTTGTCCCGGCCGCCATCTTGTCCGGCGGACCCTCCGGGGAATCTGCAGGCCCCACCAGGAATCGGCGCAGGGAGGGGGTGTCACTCACCCGGTCAGTTCCCTGAGGTTTCTGGGTGCCGGGGGTTTTATTAGATTTCCCCATCGCCAGTCAGGAAGTGCAAGGGAGCCCAATATAGCCGGAGTCTGGACGGAGCTCTGCACTCACGCGGCCATCCCGAATGGCGCCCAAACCACGCCCCTGCCAGCACATACTTGAACAATCTAGGTGATTAGGTACTTCCTGTGATCCAGATATTGCTTCTCAGAAAAAAAACTACATTTTTGAAAATGATAATGCACACATTCACACGGCCAGAACTGTTCAATCTGGGTGTTAAGATCACCTAGATGAACTTCAACCTCAACCATGGCCAGCTCAGTCACGTTGCCAGTATATCATAGAAATAAGTTTGGAATTACCAGCTGGATGGAGTAGAGGTAACATCACTACTCTATAACCGTGGAGACCGACGGAGACAAACTCCATCTGACACACTCCATCTAACACACTCAACGCGTATCACCCTCCCTGGGCTTTGTCAAGAGTGATCCTGAGTGTGCGTCTCATCTTTGTTTACATACATATACTCAATACTATAATTAACCTCAGGTGCAAGATCTTAATTTCCAGGTAATTACCTTTCACCACCATCCCGCAAGGGGTACCCGGAACCACCTTGTTCTTCAGGCCGGAGGCCCAATCCGAACCACCAGCGGCACTTCCCTGGACCCAGGAGCAACTGCACAGCAGTGGCTCGGGATGCACACCGGTCATCCTGAACACTAGACGGATGTCAAAGGCCAACCAGCACTCAGACCCCGAGATGGCCACCTGGCGTGGTGCCGATGGCCGCTACGAGGATCTCACAGGAGCCGCCGAAAACCCGAGCGCTGTCTGGGAACACAGATGGCATCTAACAGCAAAAAGGTGCCAAGGATGGTGTTCAGGTGGCCCCAATGGGTCAGTAAAGTCAGCAAAAAGGAGCCCAATACACCGAGCTCCTATGAGGTAGTCTACCCTCCTCAGCATCCAGGCTCCGCCCCCGGTTTTCATATAATGGCATGGACGGTAATGTTTTATCCTTAAAAGACTTTTTATCAAAAATTCTGGAAAAATGTGTCTACACTCAATTATGTGATTATTATCAGTATCGGAACTATTTAACCCCAGATCAATCAGGCTTTCGTCCAAATCATTCAACTACAACTGCACTTTTAAAAGTTTGTACTGATATCCAGGCTGGCATGGAACAAGGAAACCTAACTGGAGCCATCTTCCTTGGTTTTGCCAAGGCCTTTGACACCGTAGACCATGGCATCCTATTGTAAAAACTTAAAAACTCTGCTATTGGTGATAGCACGCTAACCTGGTTTCAATCATATGTATCTGATCGGTCACAATATGTGTCCATTTCTGACAGCTCCTCCCTCCCCCTCCCAGTCACATGCGGTGTACCCCAAGGCTCAATACTCGGCCCCCCATCTATTCACGATATTCATAAATGATCTGCCCAATGTCTGCAAAGCCTCAACTGTACAGCTGTATGCAGACGACACTGTAATCTATACCAGCAAACCAAATCTCCCGCAGCTGGAGGCATTGCTGCAAGGACAATTCACAGGGGTAGAAAAGTGGATCGCAGATAACAAACTTTTTCTAAATACTGACAAAACTGTTACGATGCTCTTTGGAACAGCACCTAAACTACACAAACTGCAAACACCCCATCTATGTGTGGGGACAAGATCAAATGACACGCTGACTACAGTCACTTCTCTCAAATATCTAGGTATGTGGTTAGATTCAAATCTATCCTTTGGCCCCCACATCGAAAAACTCTCATCTAAACTTTACCCCAAACTAGGTGCCCTGTACAGAAACAAATACTGCCTGAGCCCTGCGGTAAGAAAGAAGATTTTACAACAAATGCTTATGCCAGCCATTGAATACGGAGATGTAGTATATGCAGCTGCCCCTCAAACACACCTCCAGAAACTTACTACATTGTATAACTCATGCTGCTGCTTTGTGCTACAATGTAACTACATGACCCATCATTGTGACATGTTAAAATAACTAAACTGGCCATCACTGGACTCTAGATGCACCCTTCACCTTTCCAACTTTGTGTTTAAGAGCTTTTCTGGGAAGCTACCACCCTACCTGAATAGGCTGTTTGCCCCAGCATTCCCTCATCCTATAACCTCCGATCCAGGACCAGCACCTTATATGCAATACCATAATACAAAAAGAAAGTGGCTCGATCCTCATTTTCCTACAGAGCACCGCAAATATGGAATAACCTCCCAGACGCCACCAAATCTTCCCCCAGTCTAAAGTCCCTTAAGGCTAGGGTCAGACTGAGGCAGTGCGAACGCGCGTTCTGGCGCACATAATCACGGCCGCACTAGCAGCAGATGCCGGGCAATGACAGCCAATATACGAAGTACGGTCGCACAAAAGTCCGGCCGCGCAACGCAAGTGGAAAATGAACGCATTTTTTCGAGAACGTTAAACCGCTGGTACTGACGTACAGAGTGCGCTGCGGCCGCATAGCAGCGTGTGTGCGTGATTAGGAGATGTCAGACGCTGCTAGTGTGTGGCCAACATAACGTTCAAACAGCCGGATTTCCCTAGACTTCTTTTCACCCCATCGTCATGAAATACGTCCAGAATTGCGCATCGTCTGACCACTTAAGCGTATTCCGTGAAAAAATGCGTGCGCACGCATCGACGTACATTTTGACGGTGGCCGCAGAAAATGCGCTCATCTGTCCCTAGCCTAAGAGTTCCCTATTAACATACCTCAATACGGAATGCACCTGTAAACATGTGACATAATGACTTTATTTCCTACATATTTAAATTTCTGTTAGTCTGTACATTTGTTTTTGTGTTAATATCTTGCATTTTACTATGTTGTATTTCTGTAACCACTCAATGTTCTGACTATTTCCTACATATTTATTTTCTGTTAATCTGTATATTTGTGTTTTTTTGGTTATTTTTATATCTTGCATTGTATTACTTTGTATTTCTGTAACAACTGTAACATTTTAATGTTCTTGAACCCAGGACATACTTGAAAACAAGAGAAATCTCAATGTATCCTTCCTGGTAAAATCATTTATAAATGAATAAATAAATAAAATAAATAATCTACCCCTGGTGATGTCCTTTAACCCTTCACTGCTGACCTATTTCACCCCATGTGTTGAGCTAATTTTTACCATTTTGTGCTCATTATGTTTAAACGCAATTTGAACTCATATTTTATTATAGGACCCCAACAAATGATATATCCTTTTTTCAGCAGACTCAGCAGATTCAAAATATATCATTATTATATGTATACATTGTTAAATAAAATATATATTTAAATCAAATCAATATTCATATTCATATTTACCAAACAAGCAAGTTAAATCTCTGTTGCTGCTATCGGTGTGTTTCATCATGTAAAGGACATAGCCAGTGCGATGTTACATTAGCCAACAGAAAAGCAAAAAGACAACCACACAATCTGTAGAGTAGAATTTCTCTCAGCATACTTCTGTTTATCAGGCTCTAATATAGAACACAAGGGTGTGGCACAACAGCCAATCATGAAACATATCACATCAGAGTTAAAATGGTGCGGATACATTTGCCACGTCTGAGATAGTTCAACCCACCAACCATATATCATACATAGTGACAAGACAAAATTAATTTTATTTTTACTTTCTCTGCCCAGCAACAAGGGTGTGGTACTTCGTTTCTGCTACAGGATGTATCTGGTTTCAATTAACATTCCTTTCAACAGGATATGGCTACGAAGGATCTCAAAGGATTTTAAACTAAGCTAAAGGGGCATATTAACTAAGGGAAGCTTTCATATGTGCTTAAGATACAAGGAATTAAAAGATATTATTTTACATACATCATGTTGTGTCAGAATGCTGTATCAAAAAATGTCAAAGAAATGTAACTTTACATTCACATTTCAGTCATTTACATCGTGTAAGATTATTTTTTCCCATTTTATCATCCAAACCTTTTGTTATTTATATATTCTGTGGGGCACGTTTGTTAAAAAAAAGTTGAAACGGAGAAAATATGGAATTTTTAACAAAATCTGGGAAAAAAAATTAACTTTATAACCTGAATTATTGTGGTATAATTATGTTGATAAAAAAATTATTAATAAGATGTTAAAGGGGGGTTGTTATTTATTAAATGGGTGGTTTTGGGTGTCTCTGACTCCTAGACACCCCCTGTGTAATGTGTGTGTGTTTTATATGGTTTTTTTTTTTTTACTGTAATGAGGCACAATGTTGGAAAGGTCAGACTTTGGGCTTTCCAATAGTGTCTCATACATTGTGGTAGCCCTCACTGATGAGAAGATAGAGGGGTCCAAAGGACCCCACCCCTCCTCCTGAGGGCTTTCATGTTGGCCATTGATTTAGACGTCATCACACCTCAAATGATCCCACAGTGAGGCCCGACAACCGGGATGTTGGCCCTCAGTGTTTGGCAGCTGGGCTAAGCTGAGCTGTGAGGCAGAGCACCGCAGACCTGTGAAGACACAAGAACGCGCTGAGCGCGTCATCTGCACGGAAGTGTGAATATTGACGACACACTCAGCGAGTCCTCCGCAGCAAAGCTGTTAAATATATTCCGCACAATATAATGAGTCAGCTGCCTGACCCATAGACTTCATTCTATGGCCAAAGCCATCCAGTGAGGACCAAGTGAGGTAAAGATACTGTGGGGGGCAGTTTACAATATAAAAGATCACAAAATGGATGCACCCAGTGACATATAGAGTAAAATATTTTCTTAACTATACTGTACCTCCAAGACAAAACAAAATCACATGTAAGATATCAGCAACATAAAATAAATGCAATAAGGATATTTCATTTTTTGGTGGCAGTGTCCCTTTAAATTCAGTATTTAGGTTGCCCTTTGCACTTGTTTCTTATCTTGTACTTAAAATAATTAATATATCTTTAAAATCTCACTTTGATTTTTGCTATGATATTTTTGCTGTCTCTTGTCTTGATCACATATTTATCTTGGTGACATCTTTAGAGTGAATATCAAAAAATCTGCTTTACTGAAGGCTATGATTCTCTTTTATGCAAAACTCATGGATAATTTGTGGGGGAAGAATTACTTCATTACATTTTGCAATTACTTCTAACAGATTGATCAACCGTGCTGTAAGTGTTAGAGATAAAGAAGTTTTTACAGGAGAAATGAATACTTTCTATTTATGACAACACATTAAATGTAATTAATCCTGGATATTGCCTGTATAAAAATCAATTTTCAGAATTCCCTGGACAAATAAGAAATCTGTAATGAAAATCATGGACACATGCCCTCTGTTTTTACTATGTTCACCTTATACAGAGGCAGCTGGTGAGTATTGATATTCTTTGCTAATGTTGCCAGCAATATGTGAGCTGCCTAATACATAACACCATTAGTGTCAAAGTATCTTCATGTAGATGTCAATACATTTTTTGTCACATATGTATACATCTGCTAGGTCTGTTAGAACAGTGTTTCTCAACCTTTTATGGAGAAGTACACCTGCAGGTTTAAAAAAATTCATAAGTACCCCTGTCTCGAGAAAGTAATTTCTATGTGTGTGTAATGTCAGTATATGTGTTTGTGATGGTTTCCACAGCAATAAAACTCACAGTCAGGGCATAAATAAATAACTCAGGGCCCAGGTGCAGGAATCCATGATGGGCCCCCCACCACCCTACACAAAAACATATTTTACGCCACCCCATTTTACCACGCACTGGACCCCTCTAGGTCCACAATGTTGACTCCACAGCAATACAACACACAGTATTGTGCGGTGTGTATGAGCATATCACAGAGCTCCACAGCAATGTTTATTTATTTATTTATAAATTATTTTACCAGGAAGGATACATTGAGATTTCTCTCGTTTTCAAGTATGTCCTGGGTTCAAGAACATTAAAATGTTACAGTTGTTACAGAAATTCAAAGTAATACAATGCAAGATATTAAAAACCCCCCGCAAATATACAGATTAACAGAAAATAAATATGTAGGAAATAGTCAGAACATTGAGTGGTTACAGAAATACAAAATAGTAAAATGCAAGATATTAACACAAAAACAAATGTACAGACTAACAGAAAATAAATATGTAGGAAATAGTCATTATGTTACATGTTTACAGGTGCATTCCGTATTGAGGTATGTTAATAGGGAGCTCTTGAGTGACTTTAGACTGGGGGAAGATTTGATGGCGTCTGGCAGGTTATCCATAACTGCGGTGCTCTGTAGGAAAATGAGGACCGAGCCACTGTCTTTTTGTATTGAGGTATTGCAAGTAAGGTGCTGGTCCTGGATCGGAGGTTATAGGTTGAGGGAACTGCTGGAGGAAGCAGTCTATTCAGGTAGGGTGGCAGCTTCCCAGAAAAACTCTTAAACACCAGGTTGGAAAGGTGAAGGGTACGTTTAGACTCCAGTGACGGCTAGTTTAGCTCTTTTAACATGTCACAATGGTGGGTCATGTAGTTACACTGTAGCGCAAAGCGGCAGCATGAGTTATACAATGTAGTAAGTTTCTGAAGGTGTGTTTGCGGGGCCGCTGCATACACTACATCTCCGTAATCAATAGCTGGCATAAGCATTTGTTGTACAATTTGCTTTCTTACCATGGGGTTCAGGCAGGATTTGTTTCTGTACAGGGCACCTAGTTTGGGGTAAATTTTAGATGAGAGTTTTTCGATGTGGGGGCCAAAGGATAGATTTGGGTCTAACCACATAAGCTCCAAAGTAAAACTCAAAAATAAGTATAAAATAAAATATTATTAAAATAAATAATATATAAAACTAATATTAAATTTATGCAAATACAATTAAGTTAAATATAAAAATTATTATATTAACATAATTTATATTATAATAAAATATACTTACCTAACTTTTTTGCAGGGAGGGGGCTGAAGTCATATTCAGTGGTGCGGCCTTGATGAGGCCCTGGACCAGGCACCAGGCCTGAAGACCCAGACAGGCCCCAGGTGTGGTCCCGTATCTGGGCCCAGGCGAGGCTGCCTGGCCAAGTCCGAGACCCCAGAACAGGGCTCAGGTGGGGCTGCAGACCAGGCCCGAGACCCCGGAACAGGGCCAAGGTGAGGCTGCGGACCAGGCCTGAGACCCCGGACCAGGGCCCAGGCGAGGCTGCGGAGCAGGCCCAAGATCCCAAACCAGTGCGTGGACCTGGGCCCATGAATTGAGAATTTTTCACATGTACAGTATAATATAACACACGAAATAAAGAAGAAAGACCCAAAAAGTGAATATATATATATATTTTTTTTAATTATTCATATATGCTGCTCAACTTCCCAGCTTTAACTTATTTATCTGTCTGAACAAATCCTGCCTATGTATTTTCTATTTTTATTTAAAGCCTATACTCCAAATTCATTCCTTCTGGCACCGCTACCCTGCTGTCCTGTCTCTCTCAGTTCTTTGGAAGATGACAAGATGTTTTCAGAAACTGACTGAGAAAAATCTCCATCTGCTGCAAGATTAGCATGTCCCCTCTCTACACTGTTCAGATTAATCACTGCCCACCTTCCACCCCATCGTCAATTCCATTAATGAAGCTGATCTACGGAACAGTCTAATTAACCCCTTTTGAGTCGTTAAATGCCCCCACTTTCCATTTAGCTAATGACTACACAGATTGATTATCAGATCATTGTTAGATGGTGATAAATCCGTAGAGTAATTACATTCCTAAGGGTTTTATAATAAGTGAATGTATTTCTCACCATTCCTATACGAACACTGGACATTTCTCGGGGTCACTTGAATATACTGCTGTTGCTGTTGGACTCATAATGGACCAAGGCAATATAATAATGATGCATGCGGTCAAGAAAATAGGTTAGGAATAGGTCATTTATAATTTAAGGAAGGATTGGGCAATAATTTCCACTTTAGGAGGGTCATAATTGGCCAGAAGGGTTTCTCATCTTCTCTTATTAGATATCTGTATATCAAAATCTTTGCTAATAATTTTGTGTATTAATAGATACAAAAAAATATTTGAAAAATTCAAATATACTATGGCATCCATACACCAATAATGCTTCTGGATGGAGAACAAAGTGCTTTTCATGTAGATTTGTGGTTGAGATGGTTATAACATGCAAGACATAAACAGACACAGACACCAATAATTGCATGGCAAAAATGTTAACATTATTATTACAAATATTTGTTTCCTTCATATAAACAGCATAATATTCCCATCTTTATTTGTTTATAAAGTATTTTACCAGGAAGGATACATTGAGATTTATTTATATGCGTTTTAAAGCATATATTGGGTTCAAGAAACATTGAATTTTTACAGTCGTTACAGAAATGCAAGGTAAAAATGCAAGATATTAAAAACAAAACACATATACAGATTAACACAGAAAGTAAATATGTAGGAAATATACTGCATTATGCTGCATGTTTACAGGTGCATTCCTTATTGAGGTATGTTAATAGGAAGCTCTTAAGTGACTTTAGACTGGGGGAAGAGTTGATGGTGTCTCGGAGACTATTCCATAATTGCGGTGCTCTGTAGCAAAATGAGGATCGAGCCACTTTCTTTGTGTATTGTGCAACTGCAAGTAAGGTGCAGGTCCTGGATCGGAGCTTATAGGATGAGGGAACTGCTAGGGGAAGCAGTCTATTCAAGTAGGGTGGTAGCTTCCCAGCAAACCTCTTAAACACAAGGTTGGAAAGGTGAAGGGTGCATCTAGATTCAAGCGACGGATGGCCAATTTAGCTCTTTTAACATGTCACAATCACAATGGAGGGTCATGTAGTTACAGTTGTGTTCAAAATTATTCAACCCCCAATGCTGTAAAGGGTTTTAGGGAATTTAGTGTACATTTGTAATTGTATTCAGAATGAAATCCTACAAGGACTTTTTAAAGAACCATATGCAACTAAAATGACATCAATTGGTTTTGTTATACAGTAGTAAATGTTTCTTTTGTGAATTCTTCATTGACACAATTATTCAACCCCTTAAAGACTACCACTCTGAAGAACAGAGGTTCATTCAAGTGTTTTCAATCAGGTATCGAAAACACCTGTGGATGTCACGGAGCAGCAATAAAGCATAATAAGCACCAATTAGGCAGCTTTAATATGACTGTGATACTCAGCTCCTTCTAGACATTTACTGGTGTGGTTACAAACATGGTGAAGTCAAGAGAATGGTCCAGGAAGACAAGAGAAGAGGTGATTACTCTTCACAGGAAGGGCAATGGCTATAAGAAGATTGCAAAAAAGTTAAACATACCAAGAGAGACCATAGGAAGCATCATTCGCAAATTCAAGGCAAAGGGCACTGTTGAAACGCTACCTGGTCGTGGCAGAAAGAAGATGCTGACCTCGACTGCTGTGCGCTACCTGAAGCGTAGAGTGGAGAAAAGTCCATGTGTGACTGCTGAGGAACTGAGAAAAGATTTGTCAGATGTGGGTACTGAAGTTTCAGCTCAGACAATACGGCGCACACTGCGTAATGACGGCCTCCATGCCAGAACTCCCAGGCGCACATCCTTGCTGTCTCCAAACAATAAGAAGAGTCGACTGCAGTATGCCAAAAGTCATGTGGACAAACCACAGAAGTTTTGGGATAGTGTTCTGTGGACTGATGAAAGAAAATTAGAATTGTTTGGGCCCATGGATCAACGCTATGTTTGGAGGAGGAAGAACAAGGCCTATGAAGAAAAGAACACCTTGCCTACTGTGAAGCATTGCGGGGGGTCAATCATGCTTTGGGGCTGTTTTGCTTCTGCAGGTACAGGGAAGCTTCAGCGTGTGCAAGGTACCATGAATTCTCTTCAGTACCAGGAGATATTGGATGACAATGTGATGCAGTCCGTCACAAACCTGAGGCTTGGGAGACGTTGGACCTTTCAACAGGACAATGATCCCAAGCATACCTCCAAGTCCACTAGAGCATGGTTGCAGATTAAAGGCTGGAACATTTTGGAGTGGCCATCGCAGTCACCTGACTTAAATCCGATTGAGAACCTCTGGTGGGACTTAAAGAAAGCAGTTGCAGTGTGCAAGCCTAAGAATGTGACTGAACTGGAGGCTTTTGCCCATGACGAATGGGCGAAGATACCCGTAGATCGCTGCAAGACACTTGTGTCAAGCTATGCTTCATGTTTAAAAGCTGTTATAACTATAAAAGGATGTTGTACTAAGTACTAAGATTGAATGTCACTTGGGGGTTGAATAAAACTGATAATGATGTGAGCACAGAAAAGACATTTGTGGTTATTTCATTATAAATGTTATGTTATATTTGTCTGACCTACACGTGCCTCTTTGATTTAATTGTAAGCAAGATGACTGAATGATCAAAATCAATGTCAAACTGGCCAAAACACTCAATTTCAGTGGGGGTTGAATAATTTTGAACACAACTGTACATTGTAGCACAAAGTGACAGAATGAGTTATACAATGTAGTAAGTTTATGAAGGTGCGCTTGTGGGGCAGCTGCATACACTACATCTCCGTATTCAATTATCGGCATAAGCATTCGTTGTACTATCTGTTTTTTTTTTTACCACAATAAATATCCCAAAGAAATGTCTGAATTTCAAAGAGGGCGGATTGTTGGTCATTATAAGACAAATAGCTAGGAGTTCTGAAATACCACTCACTACCGTTGACAGTATTATAGTTCAATTTAAAGAAAAGGGTAAAAACATCAGAAGGAGTAAAACCCTGGTCAACTTGGGCGGGCCTTCTATAAGACGTGTTCTTTAAATCTTCAGAAGTGGCAAAAAGAGTCCAGATTTTCCAAAGAATGGCAATAAATTATGTTCATACTTGGTTATTATGGACAACTAATATTAAGAAGAAGAAGAACTAAGAAGCGGTCTAATGAGATGAGCGAAAAGTCCACTGCATTTTAGCACATCATAATTTTTTTCTGATTAGTCAAGCTTTGCTCACTTTTCAGATACTGGACAGGATCTGGTCTGGGGATTAACCAATCAGGAATATATAAACAGGGAACAACCAACACTCAAACATGGTGGCATGTCTGTGATGGTTCGGGGAGCAGTTTGATACAGTGGACGATTAAAGTTGGATAAGTGTGCTGGTAACATAACTGCTGAAAAACACATTTCTATCCTTCTGCAGGGACGTATGCCACAATTTTCAAGCTGTCAAAATCAAAGAGAAAATTGATTATTCATGGAAGATTGAGCTCCATGACACAGTGCAAAAAAGACAAAGAAGGATGGAAGAGCCATAATGGCATCAAACAACGTACGTCCCCTAACATGAGCCCCATGAAACACCTGTGGGCAATACTTTACAAGACTTTACAAAAAGAGAAAAAAATAATAGCCACATGATCAGAATTGCTGCATCTCTTACACCAAACATGGGGCTCACCAGCAGCTTTTTTCAGATATCGGCTCCAACCAATTTTTTTAAAATTAATTAGCCAAAATATTTTTAAAAAGTATTGGTCGCAAGTATCCAATGTTTTTTTTTAAAAATGGCCGCTATAATCAAATCAAGCCCATGGTCAGTAATACTTCAAGCTGCATTTTAAGAACTTATTAATTTTATACCCTGGCGACTTGCTACGCTTTAACCGGCTAAAGGAACGGAACTTCGACAAAGTATTGATAACGTTTAATAGACTAATCTTATCATTTCAAAAATGTATTTTGCACTTTAATGTTATAAATAAAGTGGTGAATGTAAACAACTTGGTGCCTATTTACTTTAAGAATGCATAATAATAATTACTTGCGAGTTATTGCTTATTATCAATGAGTTTGATTATTACTTGTAGCCTATGTTTAATTTTCACATAGCGATTGCTCTACTGATATTTATTCATGCCATATACAGTGATATAATTAGGCTGGAAGATACAGTGAACGATGTGCATTTTGGCTGTTACCATTTTAATAAAGAGACTATTTAGCAAAACTGATGACAAATCAAAGGGCTCAGTGAGATGAATAACTCAAAGCATGTTTACATGTATCAAGACCAGGGATGGGCAAGGTGTCTGCACAGGGACACTGGTTTCTGTTTGACCCTTGCATGGTTCACCACCAAACCGCCGTGATTTGGTCTGGAAGGGAGGAGCATCGATCTGGCTCCGAGCAGGGGCTTCAGCCACAGAGGGCTGACATCTTGCATGTCAGCATCCCCGTGTGACTGCCCCCCGGGGCTGTGGGAATCATTGCTCATGTGTGTTATGACATCACAAAGGGGATTCCCCCTCCGACTGGCAGGAAATCACATTACAGAGGATGCAGGGCTCATTTGGACCCATGTATCTCCGGATCCCTAAGGCCTACAAGGTCTGTTGAGGTATTGTTTGAAAGGCCAGAGTCTGGCCTTTCCACTGGTACCCAAGATAAGCACATATTCTTTAAAAGTATAAAAATAAAATGATTGTTTTTCTAAAGCATCACTATTGTGTACTTTTTAATTATAAAGTATACAATAGTGCTTCAGTTACTCACCTTCTCATTTCCCACGGTGAGATGTAGAGGCGATGGCGCAGTTGGTTATTACACACTATTCCTTCAAATGCATATGCTAAAAGGAGAGGTTTCGGTCCGTTGGACCGCTGTAACTCCGTGCTATTCACCAAGGTCAAATCAGGTGTCATTGGACAGGCTTGGATCTGAGCTTTCCAATGATACCAAACATGACTACGTATTGTGTAAAATTAAAGAATAACGTTAATTAATTTTTTTGTTCTTAAAGTATGGGCATTGTTTTTTGACCCCATTTATAAAGGTAACAATGTCCTAACTCTTTTCTTTAAAAAATATTATAATATATTTAAGTTTATTTTATATATATGTCACGGTTCAAGTCCGAAGTGCGGTTAATCTTAAGATTACCTGGGTAATCATGACATTACCCAAAACCGCTGGGTAAAGCTGCAAAAAATGCAAAAATTCATACTTTACCCGGGTAATTTTAGGACTAACCAACTGCCCTTGGGTAACAGTCTGGAAGAGCTGAAAAATTCGCACTTTACCCGGATGATCTGTAGACTATCCAACCCAGTGTGCCTAAAATCAAATTTTGTTATCGTTCAGATAAAAGTCTGAAGCTTCACCCGGGTAATCTGAGGACTATCCACAGCTTCACTTGGGTAATCTGAGGACTATCCACAGCTTCACCTGGGTAATCTGAGGATTTTCCACAGCTTCACCTGGATAATCTGCAGAGCATCCAACCCCGCTTGGGTAAAAGGGAATTTTGCTATTATCTATGGATTTTATCAATGAAAATGGGAAAAGACAAACATTAAAATGTATTAAGGATATAATGAATATACAGAGTAAAAGGATGTTTCTTATATGAATGTTAAAGAGTTACATGATCTTTATAATGTGTTATATGCTTATATATCATTTATAAAACATAATAACCATTAGGTTACTCTTTATATAATATCTTTATCTTCATAAATTAATTTTCAGACAATTAACGCACAAAGTAACGTGACAATTGTTTACACGTTTCAACGTGAAGCGCTATTGATGGTGATGGATGGTGCAGATAAATAACACTGTTGCTGCTACGGACTCAACAAGGCGTTCCTATCTAAACCGCCAAATAATTAACAACAATAAAACATATAAAAGGAAGTCCAACGCACTCAAAAACTTGAGGATACTTCTGACGTTGAATCCTTCAATACGACCTCGAAAAGAAAGAGAAGGACATCAGGGTGTAGATCATACAACTTTTGCACATACTGTATATTTGTCACATCTCTTATTTTCACTCACATTGTTTTAAGCCCACCTGGCTCTGTGTGTGTGGCTTCCTCGGAAGCCAACTGTTGAAGCCATAGGAATATTTTTTCCCTAAGGTGAAACGCGTTTTGGCTTTCTATTTATTTTATTTTTTTATATTTCAAGATTTTTATTTTGAAAAAAGTGTCACAAACTGACCCACATAAATGGCCTCGCAGGGCCAGAAAATATATGTCACAGAAAAGGCAGGCCAAGTAATAGGGGGGACGACTCAAAAAATAATTAATGGAGTGCAAAAATAAAGGGGGAAGAGGATGTATAGTAACTGACATGAACAGGCTGCATCCCCTAGCAGTAACCTCATCCTATAACCTCAGATCCAGGACCAGCACCTTACTTGCAATACCACAATACAAAAAGACAGTGGCTCGATCCTCATTTTCCTACAGAGCACTGCAGTTATGGAATAACATCCCAGACGCCATCAAATCTTGCCCCAGTCTTAAGTCACTCAAGAGCTCCCTATTAACATACCTCAATACGGAATGTACCTGTAAACATGTAACATAATGACTATATTACTTACATGTTTATTTTGTGTGTTAATCTGTATATTTGTGTTTTGTTTTTAATATCTTGCATTTATTACTTTGTGTTTCTGTAACGACTGTAAAATTTCAATGTTCTTGAACCCAAGATATACTTGAAAACGAGAGAAATCTCAATGTATCCTTCCTGGTAAAATACTTTGCAAATAAATAAAGGAACTCCGCAGGAGGACAGTTGGTCACCGCCACGGTATGATGGTACAAAAAAAAAAAACAGGGGAGGGTGAAATAGGAGAGAAAAACTATAGTAGCCATAACGTGACTCTCCCGGCTCACTCCCTGATAGCCCGGGGGATAACGGGAGGCCAAGGAGGACAGTATGTCACGTGACGTTTGTACTCTGGAGCCATTAATGACAGACAGAGCCATGGTAGCCGCCATTGTGGCGTACCCCGAGTCAACCCAAAAAAAAAAGGGGGTGGCCATCATCAAAACAACGGAGGGTGACACTGTCCAGGCACTCAGAGAGAAACAGTAGAGTCTTGTATGTAACGTCTCTAAGAAGCAGAATATTATCCCCAGCCGGGGAATATCAGCAGAAAAATTATAATGTTCACAAGAAAGAGCCGAAGCGTCTCTGAATACAGGATGGGATGGGGGAGAACAACAACGCTCAAATCAGCCATCTTATGGAGGGAGGGGAAAAAGGGGTGCAAAGCTCAAATGAAAAATAAAGTTTCTCAGATTTAAAAATTTAAATGAGGTTTGGGGAATAAAACAAAAATAAAAGGGTAAAAAAGAGATGTCTCATTTTGTCTCAAAAAAGTCAGCAAAAGAAAAATTAAAGTCCTCAGAGCATGTCTCAGAAAGGGATAAACGGCATGGGGGAATCTCATCAAGACGGTGATGGCCAGAAAAAGCCAAAAATAAAAGTAAATAGAAAATATAGAAAGCGGGGTTTAGTGCATCAACCTGTGTCCAGCAAAAAGGCAGAGTTTCCACAAGGCACAGCCACTTCTCGAAGGGTCCGGCGAACATGAAGTCCCAGGATAACCCCAGCCGCAGCGTAGGCTACACTGTGGGTCCAGGATCGGCTCTTCTGCTCAACAGTTATCGACTCCTCCTGGTCCTGCCGCATCGGTACCACAGACGTCTTGGGGAGACACACATCAGCCGCTTCAGAAACCGCCATTCCGTAGTCTCGGCCATTCGGCAGCAACACATCATCCCCGCATGGTCCAAGATCTGTTCCTTTAGGCAGAGCAGAGGCGTAGCAAGGTCATGAGGCGCCCGGGGGCAAGTCCTACCCTAGCCCTCCCAGGGGTCAAATCCTGGGGGAAAAAAGTGAGGGAACTCACCCAAGATTTCCACTACCTGAAAAAAATTATATATATATACACACACTCTAATGCGCTCCTTTCTCATACACAAAAAAAGACAATGTGCATGTGTGCCATGCCTTGGCCACGTCACACTGACAATTTACTTATTTGCAAAGTATTTTACCAGGAAGGATACTTTGAGATTTCTCTTCGAATATGTCCTGGGTTCAAGAACATTGAATTGTTACAGTTGTTACCCAGGGGATTTCACAAGGAGACGAAGGGGCAGTGAGACGAATGCCTGACAGGGGCCAAAATATAAGAGCTGCGGAAACTGTTGGCGCTATATAAATGATGACAATAATAATAATAATAATAATTAGGCCTCAATATGGCCGCCGATAAAGCTCCCCAGCCAGATATCCACTGCAAAAATTGGTCTCAGCTCCGGAGCAGGAGCCGCACAGGCTCCAGAGGACTCACTTCCGATGGCCAGCTGCTCAGAGATTGTATGGTGAGATAGGTAACGGAGAAAATCCTCAAAAATGTCTCTAAAATAAAAATCACGTCTTCTCCTCTTCCTTTAATTTAGTTTTTATTCTTTTATTTTTGTATTTTACAAGTTGAAATAAACAACCTACTATTTTATTGCCGTCTTGGCTGGTTCCATGCAGATGTGATTTTTCCGGAGGTTGTACCCGACAAATAACCACCTGGGCGACTATATCTGGGACCTGATCGAGGTCCAGAAAAATGCGAGTGCTTCCATTTCCCTTTCTTTGATGTACTTTGTGATTTACAGTACACACTATTTCTCTCGCATTTGTACCCAAGGAAATTTCATCGCCAAAAGGAACCATTGGGCTGTTGGGTGGCCACAAATAACCCAGACCACTTCTGGGTTATTTGTGGCCACCCAACAGCCCAATGGTTCCACAGAGCCAGTTGGGCTCAAAACAATGTGAGTGAAAATAAGAGGTGTGACAAATATATGATCAAATGTTGTATGATCTGCACCATGTTGTCCTTCTCTTTCATTACGAGGTCGTATTGAAGGATTCAACATCAGAAGTATCCTCAAGTTTTTGAGTGCGCTGGACTTCCATTTATATGTTTCATTATGACACTTATTTAGTGTGGTATGTGACTGTGGATACAATTTGGTTAAAAACAGCAAAAAACACAATTTTTTTATCGGTCAGATAATAGTTTGCAGCTTTACTCGGGTAATCCTCGGAATTCCGTCACCTGTAACCTGCTGAAAACCAAAGAAAACCGGAGTACCCAGAGGCGTTTGGATACTTTGCAGTTTACCCAGATAAAGTCTGATGTTTCATTGCAATTCGCACTTTACCCAGCAACACTACGGTAATGTGCGTTTTACCCGAGTAAAACACAGCAGAAAACCGGAGTACCCAGGGGCCTCTGGATACTTTGCAGATTACCCTGATAAAGTCGGAAATTTCATTTCACTTCGGACTTTTGCTAATGACGCCTGGGTAATGTCAGGATTACCCGGGTAATCCTAAAATTAACCGCACTTCGGACTTTAACCGTAACATATATATTTATAAATTATTTTAATAATGTATTTTAATATTTTATTTAACTATAATTTTAATTAAATAATTTTTTGGTCTTAATACTTTTTATTTATAAAAATATGACAGCTGTACAGCAGACAGCAAAATACCATGTAGACATCGACTAAGAGACAGCAATAGAAAAACATGAAAGGGAAGGTGAAAAGGGGGAGGGGGCAGCAAAAACAAACCGGGCGATCCGTACAAAGGAGTTGGCAGAGTTCGCAGGGGGTCATCTGGAAGTACAGCGGGTGGGAGGAGGGGGGAAAGGTGAGGGACTGCCCTATAATCAATAATAATGGAAGTCCGGGGGCCATGGAAAAGGCCTCAAGGCCTGGAGACCTCAGGAAAGCAGCAGAGGTCACCTTTCGTGTTGGGAGTGCATCATCACCCTCGGCATATGGAGCAACAGGTGCACAATAGTGTACAATAGTGTAAAGGAAGCGCCACAACAAGCGGCTAACATGCGGCGACACTTTGGGCCCATCAGATGTACTCGGCGGCGCCCGTTCATGAACTGCGGTAGGTGGGCAGCTTTGAGTGTCCGGCGAGTTTGTCCCATCCTCCAGCCAGGACACTGAGTCCTCCTCATCCGAGCTGAACCCAGAAAGGACAAATATCGGAGTGACAGGTTGCTGCCATCACTGGTCCCCTGCCAAAGATTGACAAATGTCCCATTGATGAAGACTTCAAGAGTCCAGACTTCTTGGATTTCTTCCACATCGCGGTAAGTATGACAACAGCAGAAGGTGGTCAACGGCACACCAGGCTTCAGCAATGGCTGTTCTCACTAGGCTGCAAACGGAATCAGGCCAGATGTCAGCAGAAACCACAAGCGGGAGCAGCTGGAACAAAGCACAGTCAGGTGTCCAATGCGTCTGGTACATACAGGTGAACAAGAATGCCGCGTGTCGGCCTACAATATACCACCCGAAAGCGGAGTCTTAGTACAGAGTTCAGCTAGATGCGGCTGTCCACAAATTAAATACATTTTAATAATATAATGTATTTGATATATATATATATATACTAGTCCAGAGACTAGACAGAGTGTTTTTTGGTGGTTTTAAATTTGAAATGGACCTTGGTGTCCTTCACTAAGGTCTGTAATATGGAAAATGTCCACCACAACCTTGGTCCATGCCTATCCCTGATCAAGACTAAGCCAAGCATAATTGTTAAGGAATGATTTCTAGTATCTTAATCCCTGAGCAAAATCCAGACCTTTTGCATGCCAGAAAGACTATACAGACTATCACACCGTCTGGTGGCTCATAGGGCTCTTTACACCCTGTGAAGTTTCTCATCTCTCCAGCGGTCAGGGATGCTACTGTTTTGCATTTCACCATTGGAGCATTGCTGTAAGTATTATTGCTATTATACGTTTTTCAACTCTGATCTCTTTTTAACTCAACATTATTCCAGTATCTCTCAAGCGTCATGTTGATTTTAATGCTTTAAAGGCATAAGAAACAAAAACATACATGCATGAAAACAAGAGAAATCTCAATGTAGTATTCTTCCTGGTAAAATACTTTGCAAATAAATAAATAAATTAATTAATTAATTTAGTTACATAAACAAGAAAAAATAATGCCTTAAATATACTTACTGTAAGATTACATAACATGGTAAACGTGCCCTATGTATAGTTTACCCCCCTGAACAAATTTGTACCATTTCAAAATACACATTAGTATGTCAAACTGGACCAACACATCAATACAATCTAAGATCTAAGAGTAATGAATATTTTCATGGCATGAATAGAATCTGTAGATAATGTTTTATTTCACATTTCGTATTGATATTGGGCTACATTACAATCTATGTGCTATCGTTAACGCTCACCTGCGTGTGCATTAATGTTAGCCGTGGTGTCTACCGCATATTACAATCCAAACGTAAACGGGTTAAGTAACCCGTTTGCGTTGGTACCTTGCGCTTTTCAGCGCGAAGTTACTGTACTATGCGCTCCCTATACTTAACATGGGGAGCGCAAAGTGTTAATCAGCGTTAGGATTACAAAATCCTAACACTGATTAACGTCCGACTCTGGTTAGCAGGAAGTTAACCAGAGCCAGGACTTGGTGTTAACGGTTTCTGCTTCTGCAGAATCCGTTAACACCAGCCAAAAACATAAAAAGAAATCGTATACTCACCTCCTGTCCCACGGCGAGGACCGCGGCTCCAACCGCCTCCTCCGTCCGGCGGGAGCAGGGAGAGACTGGGGGGAAAAGTTCCTCAGTCTCCCCCTGCGTATCACTACGCCGACCGGCAGGTCATGTGACCGCCGGCGTCTGGCTCAATGGAGTCCTATGGACTCCATCGAGTGGATGCTCGCCGCGGCTGCGCTCAGCGCTGCCGCGAGCATCCCGTGGTGTAGCGCCCACTACAAATGCAGGTAGCATTTTTTGCGCCTGCATTGCAATCCCCTGTTAAAACGGGGGCTGTAGGGGGAAAACTGTGGGTGCAGTTTTTTCTCCCTACCGCCCCCGTTTTAATGCAGGGATTGTAATGTAGCCCATTGTATGTTAGTATTCTTCTTTTAAGATTCCACGATGAGGTGCATGTAGCTTATCAGAGCTAGGAAAGCTCTAAAGATATGAGAAAAATATCCGGACATAAAAGGCGTTTTTGGGGAATCAATAAAAAACAGCGACTGTTAACAAGTGCAGTGGTAGAATTAAGTTAAAACTGATTTTAGATACCCTTAAGTGATTTCAAAGAATCCCAAAAGCTTTTGACCATTCTTGATAAATGTCATAATTTGATATTGCTAATTTTCATTTTGTTATAGTGCACACTCTTGTAGAGTGTTACACGATACCCCTCTATGTATATACTTCTTTACATAATGGCCGTTAATTATTATTGATCTATTTCGGATCCAGAATTGAGTTGAGAAATCCCAAGAGATAATTGCAGCTTGAAAAACATATTCACAAAACCAACAGCTTCAAATCAAAGCAACTATTTTACCTTCATTATAAGTACTATAGGAATCCAAACTCACCAAATAGCCGCTTTGACTTAAAACTGAACGTTCTCAAATTAAAAAATTGACTAGACAAAAGGCAATTTTCATACAAAAATAATGATGTGGGATTTAAAATATTGTTAGAACAATACTTCAGAGCCGAAATACTGATTACTGACACCTTGCATGGTCTGAGTTGCTGTGGCACCGTGGAAACGCTAGGGGTTATTCAGAGAGAGAGAAGATCTGGCCCCGAAATGTCACTGAACAGGGAATTTCCCCGTATGGTGACATTTCGGGGCTATTCAGTGAGCAGGCAGTTCGCCAAATTTTCGTCTACTTTTTCCAACCTGTCCAGCTTGTTTTTTGTGACGCTTCCGGCGGGTTTCCGGCTGGTGGTCGGCGGGTTTGCGGCAGGTTTTCCCTGCACTCTGGGGACCCTATGGTGAATGCTGAATTCACCGCAGGTGGGGTACTTTGATCCCCCCGAAGTGCAGGGAATGATAGAGCACCAAACTCTTGACATTTCGGTGCTCTCTGAATAACCCTCTTTGTGTGAAGTTTTATGAATATCAATAAATTGCCCATATAAACCTCCAAAATGCCCAATTCCAGTTCCATTCAAGTCCAATTAACATTGCCTGATGCAATTAGGCAGATGAAGGAATTAATTAACATTTTAGACATGATTTTCTGCATTTGTATGCACGTAGAATAGTTATATGTACATTACTAAGTTATCCTGAGCTTGATTTTGTTTGCGAATTGCATATGGTGACGAGTAAAGGATTTTCACAGCACTTTTAATATTTCACATAAGAACTTCCCTCTATTGTGGAATTAATGAACCCACAATTAGCATGCAACTTAATTATAGCTTATACTAGGCAGCTCCTGCTGTTATACAATTACAGGCCTGTTTCAATGACCTTGAGTCACACGGCAATACAATATTTAGTTAATATCCCAGACTCCATCACTGCACTATAACAGCAATCATGATACGTTGTGAATCTAGGTCAGTTGATCTATGTCTCTAGAGACGTGTCAGTCATTCCAATATAGAGGGACTCTGAGAAGTTAAAAGAACCTTCAGGAATCATAAACAGGGTAATTCAAAGAGATTCAAAAAGTCACCGCAAGTTCGGTGACTTTTCGTTCTCTTCAATTTGGTTCGTTTTGCCGATCCTATTTCGGTGACCCTGCGGTGTATTCAGCAAACACCCCAGGGTCCCCGAATTGCAGGGAAAGGCTGCCGCAAACCTGACGAAAACTAACCACAAAACCCGGCGAATGCACGCCGAAAACCCGCAAAAACATCTGGATTAACCTGCCGAAAACCACAGAGAAACCTGAGCAGGAGTCGATCGCAGCCGCCGGAAAAAGCTGAGAAGAGGCAGTGAATAAATTAGCAAAACAGTTTGCATGAATGTTTGAAAAGTGAAACGCTGTTTGCAAAGAAACTACTGAGCAAAAATGTCTGAAATTTACATATGAGGTCCAGGGAATGATAATAAAAAGGGCTCTTACAGAAAAAATAAGTAAACTTACATTTTTTTTAAAAAAATAGGACATTTAAAAAAAAATCCAGAAAAATGCTTAAAATATCCTAAAAAATCTATAAATGAAGAGACTCTTTACTGCAGAATTTTATAATGAACAGTTTATTAGATATTTAATTAAAACGGGAATATTTTTAACATTGAAGCCTATGGGATTCTCCTGAATAAACTTGCCGAATTAAACCACCGAATGGCAGGGCATTTCGGGAACCTTTCACTGCTGGTTTGTGTTCTCTGAATAGCCGAAGCAGTGCTTTTTCATGGGGATTTCATTGCCCTCGAACAGGCGCCGAACAGGCACCGTATGTGCAGGCAATTCGCTAGGATTTGGCGAATTGCCTGCTCTCTGGATAGCCGAATGGCCAAGAAAGGTAACCGAATGCTGATTTTCAGCGTTCGGTTACCTTTCTCAAGCCATTCGGATCTCTTTGAATTACCCTGTATGTATCTCGCATGCAGAAGTAACTCGTTTGATATTTTCAGTCTTACACAGGACTGCCCCAGTAGGTTGAAGAAGTCTATCATATTCACGATCTCTTGTACTGGACAAGTGAGCCATAATTCATTTCTGACAGTTCTCTGATCTCTTGGAAATTCCAGAATCCATTTGTGGCATCCAAATAATCATAAAACCCATTACAAACTGGTGGTAGAGTGAGTACTCTGTAGACTCGGGCATGTGAGTCACCACAGGACCATATAGAAAGAGTGGTTATTGATGCTGGGTTAGTTGGGTTTGAAATGTTTTTGGTTTGTGTGTGCTGTGTGAGTGTTTGTTTTGCTATAGGTGGTTTTGAAGTGCTGTCTGAGTGATATCTTATGAATAATATGTTTCTAACGGATGAGAGAGATGTGACCAAGCTTTTACTATAATGCCAGGTGGTCAAACAAAAAAAACAGTACTGGTGGGCGGCTCTGTTCTGGGCATCTTTTTATTAGCTTTTCACACTGATGAGCAACGTTTCAGCCTACTAGCTTTCGTCAAGACAGTAATGGCTAATATTGACATCCAAGATTTAGTATGTGTGAATTATTTATTATGCAACTGAGAAAGCATAAAATATGGCCAAATTAGTGCTAGCTATCACTATCATACGAGAACCAAGAAAATGTGTTGTAAAATAGGGTAAATGTAAAACTGCATATGTCAGAATATCTATATTCATTTACCATTGTATGCCCATATTTTTGTCTGTATGTTTCCTGCATTTGGTTGTCTGATTATATTCATTCCTTAACCCTTCTAGGTTAGAAAAAAGTCTGAATCGGTGGACAAGGTGGATCCCTTTTAAATTTTCACACAAGTAATACAACATTCAGCTGTCATCAGTAGCAGGTTAGCACAGATCCTTGTAGGGTTGTACCAGAAACTTACAGGGTTATTCAAACAGATCCGAATGGCTGGAGAAAGGTAACCGAACGCTGATTTTCAGCGTTCGATTACCTTTCTTGGCCATTCGGCTATCCAGAGAGCAGACAATTCGCCAAATCCTGGCGAATTGCCTGCACATATGGTGCCTGTTCGAGGGCAGTGAAATCCCCATGAAAAAGCACTGCTTCGGCTATTCAGAGAACACAAACCAGCAGTGAAAGGTTCCCAAAATGCCCTGCCATTCGGTGGTTTAATTCGACAGGTTTATTCAGGAGAATCCCATAGGCTTCAATGTTAAAAATATTCCCGTTTTAATTCAATATCTAATAAACTGATCATTATAAAATTCTGCAGTAAAGGGTCTCTTTATTTATCGATTTTTTTTTAGGATATTTTAAGCCTTTTTCTGGATTTTTATTTTTTTTAAGAATTCAGATTTTTTTTAAGTTTACTTATTTTTTCTGTAACTGCCCTTTTTATTATCATTCATTGGATTTTATATGTAAATTTCAGACATTTTTGCTCAGTAGTTTCTTTGCAAACAGCGTTTCACTTTTCAAACATTCAAGCAAACTGTTTTCCTAATTTATTCACTTCACTTGTCTGCGGTGTCGGCTTTTTCTGGAGGCTTTGCTGTGTGTGATCGGCTCCTGCTCGGGTTTTTCCGGCGTCTTCGACAGGTTAATCCAGATGTTTTTGCGGGTTTTCGGCAGCTTTTCGGCAGCTTTTCCCTGCACTTCGACAGCCCTGTGGTGCTTGCTGAATACACCGCAGGGTGGCCGAAATGGGAAAGCCGATTTGCACCGAATTGAAGAGAGCGAAAAGTCACCGAACGTGCGGTGACTTTTTGAAACTCTTTGAATAACCCTGTTAGTAGGGATGTGCGTTTCGGGTTTCGGAATTTCGGAATTTTCACGAAATTTCCCGATTCGTGCATTCGGATTCGGCCGATTTTACGAAAATTTTCAGATCCGAAAACGGCAGAACCGAAAAAATTTACGAAACGAAACAAAACGGAAATCGGCCGAAATGAGCCGAAACGAAAATTTAGAAAATACGAACAAACCGAACCGAATCGAACCGAAAAAAAATCGGTGCACAAGTCTACCTGTTAGTCTCAATTATAGACGGATGAACTCAGAAAATAATGGCAGAAAGGGGGAGTGACAGGGGGCAAAAACACAAAACGAAAAATAAGGGGTGGAGGGGTAAATATCAAAAAACCTCTCCTTAAAACAGGAGAAGCAGTAAACTTGTCCATGCCAGGTCACAACCACGTCCAGGGCGGAAAGGAGAGAGAACAGCCAAGCGTATCCTCAGTCAAGGCTCGGTCTCCACAAAATTGTCCCAAATACACCATGTTTTCTCAAACTTGGGCAATGTTTGACGAATGATCGCCATTAACTCCTCCATATCCAAATCATCAGAATGTGCTGAAAAGTTGAATGAAAATGATAGCAGTATCGCACGTCCTGCATCAAAAACGATTTGAGTATCATGCAAGACAGATGGCATTTATAAATGTATATATCAACCGATGGGCCACAATGGACTCAAATACTGGTCCATCATATCACAACCTGTATATGGATTTTTTTGAGAGACTTCAAGTTTATCAGTTTTTCAGGAGACACGTCCACATTTGGTGGCATTTCATTACCAATAGAGGTTATTCAGAGACAGCCGATCTGGCCCCGAACAGAAAATTTCCCTGTACGGTGACAGTTAACTCCAGCATTCAGTTCACTGTGACATAAAACCAACTGATCGTAACAGCTTACTTCATTTTTCTAGTTTTCACCCTCCCCCCACATATGATGTGATCATTGCCAAGACGCCAATTCATCAGGGTTACCAGAAATGTATCTGATCCGGCTTTACGCAGAAAAAGACTTCAGGTAAAGAAATTAAAGTTTATCTGAGAGAGTCCCGGGAGACGATCTGAGGAAGACCAAGCTTTAACCCTAGATAGGGAGAGTTTATTACAGCAGACTAGAAGAGACAATGGCAATTTCCTTTGTGTGTAAGTATACTCAGGCTAGCAACCAGATTGTGCACATTTTACAGAGATACTGGAGTCTTTTACACATAGGGAACCGAAGGTTGATGTCCCACCTTTGGTTTGGTACCGGCGTAATGGTAAATTGAAAGATTTGTTGGTTACGGCTCTTGAAGGTCCTTAATAAAAAGTAAACAATTGTTTCTGGGAGAGAGAAAAACTAGGACATTTCCTTGCCCGAATTGCAGCAGCTGTAATGCGGCAATTGAAGAAGATTATTTGTTACCTCCACATAACGGAGAGAAAATCCACATTAAGGAATGTTTTACGTGTGACTAGACATATGCGGTTTATTGGTTGAAATGTCCATGTGGACTTCTTTATGTAGGAGAGACCACTATGAAAATTAACCACTGGTGGTGATCAGCCAGTATTTTGGCCGATCGCTGAGGTCTCCTGGACTGAGGTCATTGTGCTGGGCGCGATGACGTCTGTTTCAGGCACCCCCTGCCGCCAGAGCAGGGAGAGTGCCTGAAGGGGGGGGGGTCCTTCAGACCCTTCTCCCTCCCCATTGCTAACCGCCACAGGAGAAAAGCAGGTACCACTGGACAGGGCACCGTCTGCCCTTCCCAGCGGTGCCTGTCTTTAACCCCATAGCTGCTGGATCACACTGGTACTTTAGATTAGTTATAAATTAATCTTCCTGTTCATCTTAGATAATGGTACAGTTTATTTGTATTTTTCCACAGGTTTTTAAAAAACCTTGCTGGCTAACATACAGGGTTATTCAAAGAGATCTGAATTGTGGCCGAAAGGTAACCGAGCAGTGAAATTCAGCGTACGGTTACCTTTCCTGGCCATTCGGCTATTCAGAGAGCAGGCAGTTCGCCAAATGCTGGCGAATTGCCTGCACATACGGTGCCTGTTCGAAGGCAGTGAAATCCCCATAGAGAAGCAATGCTTCGTCTATTCAGAGAATAAAAACCAGCAGGGATAAGTTGCTGAATTGCCCTGCTGTTCGGTAGTTTCATGCGGCAGATTTATTCAGGCAAATCCCATAGGCGTCAATGTAAAAAATATTCCTGTTTTAATGCAATATCTAATAAACCGTTGATTATAATACTCTGCAGTAAAAACTCACTTTATTTATAGATTTTTTAGGATCTTTTAGGCATTTTTCTGGATTTTTTTGTGATTGTTTTTCCTTTTTTTTAAATAGTTTTTTTTTCTGTAACAGCCCTTTTTATTATCATTCATTGGATCTTATATGTAAATTTTAGACATTTTTCGTTCTGTAGTTTCTTTGGAATCAGCGTTTCACTTTTCAAACATTTAAGCAAATTGCTTTTTTTTTCACTCCATTCGTCTGCGGTGTCTGCTTTTTCCGGCAGCTGCTCTGCGCTGTGATCGGCCGGCGGCTGCTCGTGTTTCTCCGGCGTTTTAGTAGGTGTTAATCCAGATGTTTTCGCGGGTTTTGGTGTGCCTTTGCTGGGTTTTGCGGTGAGTGTTCGTCGGGTTTGCGGCAGCTTTTCCCTGCACTACGACGGCCCTGTGGTGCTTGCTGAATACACCGAAGGGTCGCTGAAATCGGATCGCCGAATCGCACCGAATTGAAGAGAACGAAAAGTCACCGAACGTGCGGTGACTTTTCGATTCTCTTTGAATAACCCTGTTAGTTTTTCAGTAACCGAGAATGAGTCAAATAAAGAAAAGGAGACTCATATTTTACAAGTAAATCATATCACATAGAAACACTGATTAATTCATTGTGCTTTTTTATTAGGACATGCTATGCATATTTGACACTGTATATTCATAATATGAATTCATGCAACATTTAAAATGATATACTTTATTGCCTGGCACGTTCGTTTTCATTTCCTAATTCTTATTTTGGCCAAAATGTTAAATAGTTTAATTAAGATAAGGAATTTCGTATACATTTGGTATACATGAAAGTGTAAAAAAAAATCTTAATATATTTTCTTTGGATGTGTGCCCTGTAGTTGAGGTTTAAGGTCATACTGCTTACTTAATCCAAAAAAGCAGATCGATAAACACATGTACAAAAGAAAGAAGAGTAAAAACTAGACAGTGACCTTTGACATCCAGAACACAGATAGGGCCTAATTAATTCAGGGTATAGTGGGAGCTCAAATTTGTACTCATTTGCCTAGTGAAAAAAAGACATGGATCAGGATTTTAGATATGTGCTGTTCCAGAATAACCCCTTTTGCTACCACCACACTTTTTTGGAAATTATATCATATTTATTTGAAACATGGGGTTTAAAGTTAACAAATAAATATAGGTTAAAATAGAAATTTGCACAGAAATTGTTTTTTTCAGATAGCAAAAAAAAAAAAATAATAATGTATATGTACTCATTTCAATTTTTTTTTTTTATCCTTTACAGAAATATTGATGGGATGAAAGATTCTAAGGTCTAGATGGTGTTGCATATCTTACACAATTTCACACAGGGTCTACATTGTTAGCATACAGGCTTTTAAGTCAAATACAGTAACTGTGATAAAGATAGATAATAAAAATGGCCAGATTTCCTGCTCATGGGGATTTGCAGTGATCATAAGGAGATTATTAGCAATAAAGCTTCCAAAAATAACAATGGAATATAAAAAAAATATCTATATGAGGCATAATTCCTGTGTATGGAAAGTATAGTAACACCTTGTACATGTACTGTACAGGGATTTTCAAGCATTATAATCCCCTGAATTTTATCCCCATACAGTAACTCCAAAGCTCCCCCTGTATTTGCAATGCAGCAGCAAATTTACGCAAGTAACTTTTTATTACAGTGAGGTTTGGGGCTGCTCTTTGCAGCTAGTTTTACAGTATTACAGAGGGACAGGAGTACATTTTCACAATGGATTTCTATTCTCACAGGTGCACACTAATCCTGCCTTAAACAGATATGCAAATGGTGTGTGATTTGCTAATGAGTTATTTTCAATATGTTACAAGGAAAAATCAAGTTAACTGGATTAAGGGTGGGTTTATAATGCAATACTTCACAAAAAAAGCTAAAGAACCAATTAATGATAAAATACTGGCATATCAAATGAAACATGATTTATTATTTATCAATTAAATACCTGATACATTCTAAGATAACAAGATTGATTTGTAAGTTTCATCTAAATGCTCAAATGTATCACTTTACCCAACACATTCTATATTTTACAAGTTACATTTTATAGTTTAATTATCTGCTTCTAAAATTTCAAAAAGCTAATCTATAATAAATCAATACATCACAGTCACTACATAATCAGGGCTATTCAAAGAGATCCAAATGGCTGCCGAAAGGTAACCGGACGCTGAAAATCAGCGTACGGTTACCTTTCTCGGACATTCGGCGATCCAGAGAGCAGGCAGTTCGCCAAATGTTGGCGAATTGCCTGCACATACGGTGCCTGTTCGAGGGCAGGGAAATCCCCATAGTTTTGTCTATTCAGAGAACAAAAACCAGCAGTGAAAAGTTGCCGAAATGCCCTGCCATTCGGTAGCATCATGCGACAGATTTATTCAGGCGAATCCCATAGGCTTCAATGTTAAAATTATTCCTGTTTTAATTCAATATCTAATAAACCGTTTATTATAATATTCTGCAGTAAAAAGTCTCTTTATTAATAGATTTTTTAGGATCTGTTAAGCATTTTTCGGGATTTTTTTGCAAATAAATATTTTCCGTTTTTTTTTTAACTTTTCTTCTTTTTTCTGTAACGGCCCTTTTTATTATCCTTCATTGGACCTCACATGTAAATTTCAGACATGTTTTGCTTAGAAGTTTGCTTGCAAACATCGTTTCACTTTTCAAACATTGAAGCAAACCTTTTTTTTTTTCACTCCATTCGTCTGCTGTGTCGGGTTTTTCCGGTGGCTGCTCTGCTCTGGGATCGGCTCCTGCTCGGGTTTCTATGGCGTCTTCGGCGGGTTAAACCAGATGTTTTTGCGGGTTTCGGTGTGCATTCGCCCTCGTTTTGCGGTGAGTTTTCGGCGGGTTTGCGGCGACTTTTCCCTGCGTTTCAGTGGCCCTTGCTGCATTTTTCTGGTGTTTTTTTAAAAAAAAAATCTGTTTATTTTTTTAACTTTACTTATTTTTTCTGTAACAGCCCTTTTTATTATCATTCCTTGGACGTCATGTATAAATTCAGACATTTTCACTCAGTAGTATCTTTGCAAACAGCGTTTCACTTTTCAAACATTCAAGCAAACTGTTTTTCTAATTTATTCACTGCATTTGTCTGCATTTTCCGGCGGCTGCGCTGCGTGTGATCGGCTCCTGCTCGGGTTTTTCCATCACTTTCGGTGGGTTAATCCAGACTTTTTTGTGTGTTTTCGGCGTGCATTCTCTGGGTTTTGCGGTGAGTTGTCGGCAGGTTTTCGGCGGCTTTTCCCTGCACTTCGGTGGCCCTGTGGTGCTCGCTGAATACACCGCAGGGTCACCGAAATGGGATCGGCAAAACGAACCGAATTGAGAGAACGAAAAGTCACCGAATGTGCGGTAACGTTTCGATTCTCTTTGAATTACCCTGAGTGAAAGCAAAAAACTGAGAAAATGCACGTGCAAGTGATAAGCATGCAGGTATCAACAGAATAAAGGGGGAAGGTAACGGGAGAGAGGGATAATAAAAAAAAGCACCTACTGATCACAGATGGGGGGAAGCAGCCCCAAAATAAGAAAGTGATGCTCAGCAGCTCGCCCCTAAACCCCCGCAGAGGATCAGAGGGCTGTAGAGGGAACCTTAAGGCACGGGCCACCTCAGGGCCAAGAGAACGGAGAGAGCCTAGGTACCCGCCTATGGCACACCCGGGGCGCAATCCTGCTTTTGTACTCATCAAAAAAAGGAGGGGGTAAACCAGCACCAAAAACAGAGTCTGCAACCGAGCTACAATATTCACTAGCTCAGAAAGGTCAAAAATGAAAGTTCAAAAAGCAGAAAGCCATATCCAGGGTAGACAGATAGACAGACTAGTCAAGATCCCGAGGCCTTGGGGTCAGCAGCAAGGGCTACATATCTCTATCAGCACCCATCGATCCAGGCAGAAGACCCAGAGCCATCAGGTAAGCAGGTGCTTCATCCATCGTGGAGGCTGTAAGGTCTGTTTTCCCATCAGGAATCTGGAGGGACCCAGATGCCCCCCATCATTAATGGACATCTTGAGACTGGAGGATAGCGGGAAAAGCCCTGAACTGTTGTCTCGCTGCCAAGGCCAGGAATGGCAGACCCCGATAGACAGCAATCACCATATTCTTGAATTGGACCGGAGGGGCCCCTAGCCGTTACCCCCAAGAGCTGGTCATGGAGAAGGATGTCGCTGGTGACCATGAGAATCTGGGGTATTTATTTATAAAGTATTACATATAGGTCTGTGTGTATGTCTGAGTGATTATATACAGCTGTGTATGTATGAATATGTACCTGGGAGAATATCTTCTATACGTCCCTATTTTCAAGGGATAGTCCCTGTTTACGGCCCAAATCCCCCTGTTCCTCTTGTTTTTTAATGTCCATCCTTTTAGGTGCTCCTCCATACAATTAGGGTTGTGTGGGTGTATAACAGAGCTACTAGGCAATAAAATTCCCAACAATGGACCCTATTACATTCTCCGTGCAAATTCGTACGCGCAGCGCAACTTTTTTTGCGCGCAGCGTCAAGCGTTATCACGTGAAAATTAACGGTGGTATTACAATCCTCGCGCATCTTTTCATCCGTCAACCGACGAGCAAAACGAAGAGAAATACGCGAGCAGTAACGTAGCGCACGTAAATCAGTGTGCAGACTGTTTTTTTCGCGGGATTCAGCCAATCAGAATTAAGAACCTTAATTGACATCAATTTACTTTAATTGACCTTAATTGACTCACTTAAGTTTTTGCGCCTGTCAAAGTAAATCTGAGTATACATGCTGCAGCAATAATAAAAACACGCACGAATTCTCAATTTTATTGTTTGGGTATGTGTAACTATACTGAGCTGTATTTTTTTTTTTGTGCTGGTGTATTTGTTTTCGACCAAGACGTTCGGATTTGACATTAACACCAGCTTTTCAGAAACGTTAAAATTATGCGCGCAAACGTTGGCCATCAAAATTTGCGCATGGATTGTAATACCATCCGTGTATCAGCGCACAAACGCATTTGCGCTCACAATGTTAAGTATAGAACGCGCAAAGTATCGTACACTCGCGCAGCGTTCGCGCAGGTTCACTCGTGGTAGACGAATACGTGCATTCGTTTCGCAGACATTGTAATACGACGTTGTGCGCAAATGATTTTTCCCCTCGCGTTAATGGGTTTTTGCACACGCGTTAACGTTTGCGCGAAGAATGTAATAGGGCCCAATGTGTCTAAACTACAATAAATGTTGTTAGAAATCACTGTGTAAATAAAATACTTTGCTTTTGTTCTAAATGACATATTTATTAGCATACATGACCAAAAATTTGTGATGCCACAAAACAACTCATACACGCCCTGGTAATCTCCCGACTCGACTATTGCAATAATCTCTTATCTGGCCTCCCTCTGTCCCGCCTCTCCCCCCTACAATCCATCCTGAACGCCTCCGCCAGGCTAATTCACCTCACCCGCCGCTCTGTCTCTGCCGCTCCCCTCTGCGAGTCCCTTCACTGGCTCCCCATCCACTGCAGAATTAAGTTCAAAATCCTTATCCTTACCTACAAAACCCTCACTAACTCAGCTCCCCACTACCTGTCCTCACTAATCACCAGATATACCCCAGCCCGCTCCCTAAGGTCAAACAGTGACCTGCGCCTAGCTTCTCCCCGCATCACCTCTTCCCATGATAGACTGCAGGATTTCTCACGCGCAGCCCCCACTCTCTGGAACGCTCTCCCTCGTACTGTCAGACTTTCCCCTAACTTCTCTTCCTTCAAACGCTCCCTGAAAACATTCCTATTTAGTGAAGCCTACCACCCAACTCACTGACACAACCATCAATCACTCTCACCTTACAGTCCTCTCCTCCTGTTTCCAACCCCAACCCTCCTAGATTGTGAGTTCCTACGGGAATAGGGCCCTCATCTCCTCCTGTACTGTTTGTCAAATGTTGTTCAATGTATTGTAACCCTGTCTATACTGTGCTTATTGTACAGTGCTGCGGAATATGCTGGCGCTTTATAAATAAAGAATAATAATAATAATAATGCCATATAAAAATTCTTGGAATAGCCTAGTTTCTGAACCTTACACCAGTGACTTTCCGAAATAGTATGTGTGAATGTGTATATAGCTATATGTATGTGTTTGTCTCAGTGCCGTGTTTCGGCAGTGCCGTGTATCGATTCGGAGCCCAATATGCAGAGGTGCGATGGTATCGCTGTACAGTAAGGTTCAGACAAGGAGGAGTGGTCAAGATCAAGCGATAGATTAAGGCAGGCGGAGTTCATTCTAGGGCAAAAGGAAAGCCAGAGGTCGAGAGCCAGGAGGTCTGTAAGATCGGTGCACGGTACAAAGGAATAGGCAAAAGACGTAGTCAGTATGGAAGCAATAAGTCGAGGCTGGCAGAGTTCGTGCAAGGTCAAAGGTCACTTTCCAGTTATTCAGTAACAGGGATACTTGGTAAGCTAGGCTCAATAGAGAGCTGACAATTGAGCATCTTCTCCTGAGAGCTGACTCCTGAGTCTGGGTTTTTCTGGAGCACTGTTAATGGGTCCAGCCCTTCTCTTTAAGGGGTCCCTCCCCTGTCTCACCTGCCCACTGAGCCAGCCATGGCTCAGGTCCGGTCAGGAACCCGCACAAGCCCCACATCGAAGGAGAGTCAAAAAGCACCGCATCCAACAGACCCCGCGGAGACCAAGCAGTCTACCCACGTGATCCAAATGAGAGACCACTCCCCCAACGCCCACGAGTGAAGCGGAACCAAGCGGGAGGCTGGCAGGAGGGAGGTGGAGGCAATGGAGGGCACCGAGCACCGGACCGAGAGGGCACCGCAACCTGTAGCAAGGGAATCCCCAATGCCCGACGTCCCCCGCCGCGCAAGATGCCAGCAGTCGCCATGACACCTCAGCCAGATGGCAGAGGTGAGACATGACAATCAGTGTGTTTCTGGGCCTGCGGGAGGGTTATTGCTGGTGAAGCTTGATTCTCAGTGAGAGGCAGAGCATGTGCCAGAATGCAGACTGTACACCATTGATGTGCATGGTCTGGCGGGTGTCACCTGAGTTGCAGCAGGACAGACACTGTGCGGCAATGTTCTGGAGAGAGTGTGATAAACTTAAAACTGAACACCAACTATTAGCCAAAATTGGTAGAGTGCCTCTCCCAAAATTTGTGACTGCATACGGCCCTGATCTGTCTATCTGTGCTTATTCTTGATATACTACCAGTTGCTCAGAATTCTGTGGGCCATACCTAAGAAAAGTAAATACACAATACCCATTATTGTGTTACATGTTAAGCGAATAAAAAGTATGCAAAGACAACCAACAAAAACTAGAATTATGAAAAAAAGTAGTAATTCCACAACTTCAATATAATGAATCCTCCATTCAATATTTTATTTAGATCACTTAAATACATGACTGGCAGCATTCCCGTTCAATCGGTCTTCATGAAGCTTGGATGTATAGTACAATAAAAAACACATGACATAAGCGATCAACCAATCCTGAAAAATAATAGTAATCAAGTGACCCCTTTCTGCAATTTCTACTGACAGATGCAAATTAACTCCTTCTCCTGATATCCATGGATGCAGAGAATTCTTTTGATAGATTCAGAGAATTCTTTTGATAGATTCAGATAGTGGTTACTATTCATACACCCCACACTTTCGTGGAGTTTATTTTGAAGTGCACTATCAGGGTTATCCAAAGAGATCCGAATTGCTTGAGAAAGGTAACCGAACACTGAAAATCAGCGTTTGGTTACCTTTCCTGGCCATTCGGCTATCCAGAGAGCAGGCAATTCGCCAAATCCTGGCGAATTGCCTGCACATACGGTGTCTGTTCGGTGCCTGTTCGAGGGCAGTGAAATCCCCATGAAAATGCACTGCTTCGGCTATTCAGAGAACACAAACCAGCAGTGAAAGGTTCCCCTAATGCCCCGCCATTCGGAGGTTTAATTCGGCAAGTTAATTCAGGAGAATCCCATAGGCTTCAATGTTAAAAATATTCCGGTTTTAATTCAATATCTAATAAACCGTTCATTATAAAATTCTGCAGCAAAGAGTCTCTTTATTTATAGTTTTTTTTAGGATATTTTAAGCATTTTTCTTAATTATTTTTTTTTAAAAGTCCGATTTTTTTTTAAGTTTACTTATTTTTTCTGTAACAGCCTTTTTTATTATCATTCCCTGGACCTCATATGCAAATTTCAGACATTTTCGCTCAGTAGTTTCTTTGCAAACAGCTTTTCACTTTCACATTCATACAAACTGTTTTGCTAATTTATTCACCTCCCTCTGTCTGCGGTCTTGGCCGCTGCGTGTGATCGGCTCCTGCTCGGGTTTTTCCGGCGTCTTCAACGGGTTAATCCAGATGTTTTTGAGGCTTTTCGGCGTGCATTCGGCAGGTTTTGCGGTTACTTTTCGTCAGGTTTGCGGTAGCTTTTCCCTGCAATTCGGGGACCCTGTGGTGCTTGCTGAATACACCGCAGGGTCACCGAAATGGGATCGGCAAAACAAACCGAATTGAAGAGAACGAAAATTCACCGAACGTGCGGTGACTTTTCGAATCTCTTTGGATAACCCTGATTGATGGCTGCTTTATGAACACCCATTGGCCTGGGTTTTTGTAAACCAGAGCTCAAAAATGTACTGGTCCAATTGTCTCCGGTGAGTAAGAATTGAGCTCAGTTGAGTTTTTTTAATATGAAGCTCAGTGTGATCTGTTCTATGTAAAAAATCTCTTGACGTGCAAAAACAAAGTTTGACTACTTGGCCACAGTGGCTCTGTTTTACACCTGTCATTATATACAGTGACAAAGCAAGCAGTAGTAGTAGTTTCTGTGTAAAACAGAGGAGCAGGGACAGGCTGAGGGGAAACATACATGTTTAAGGCAGCAGATACTGGCTTAGGGGTGCTACGACAGGTTTAAAAGTGTATGTGCACACTGAGGGGAAATAGGAGTGTAGAGACAGTTGAAAGTGGAAGGTGAGGATTCAGGGACAAGAGTGACACAGGACAGATTTGATAGAGAATGTTTAGAGTTCAGACTCAAGAATGATCTGACGGTGTAAGGGTACAGGTTGAAAACTGTAAATACAAAATGAGATAAGAACAGGTTGAGAGGTAAGTGAAATAATTACAGAAACAGCGACAGGATCAGGAATAGAGAGGCATAGTAAGAAATGCAGTGACTGTGTTAGGAGTGTGTAAAGGCAGGTTTGGTTGTGCAAGACCCGCGTTAGGAGTGCAGGGACAGATTCAGATGTACAAAGACAGGTCTGGGGGTGTAAGGCCAGCATTAGGAGTGTAGGGAGAGGTTCAGGGGTACAAGGACAGGTATAGAGTGCAAGGCCATTATTAGGAGTACAGGGACAGGTTCTGGTGTATAGGTACAGGTCTAGGGGTGCAGGGCTATCATTTGGAGTGCATGGATGGTTTAGGGGTTCAGTTTAAGGTACAGGCACAAGCAGACCCAGACCGGTCATCGGGCAAACTGGGCATTTGCACGGTGGGTCGATTGTCTACCACCAGGCTCTTTCATCCTGTTTAACCCTGGTGGTTTGAGTGGCCGCTGGTGTGACATGCGTTCTGTGCTTTTACTGCCATGCACTCTGTTACTGATACTGGTCACTGTTTCCTCTATCTAGTTCTGTTGCTGCACTCCTAAACCTATCCCTTTTTCACCAGTCTTGTAATCATAAATGCAATCCATATGTAATATTAAATTGCAATCTTAAATGTGTCCCTGCATCGCTATACTGTCACATCATACCTGTAGCTGAACTCTTATTATTCCCTCTGCAGACGCATGTGCATCATTCCAACAAAACAGAACAATAGTAGACTGTGGGGATAAATGGGGCATTCAGATTTCACAGTATCTGATAATGGGGCAATGTTTGCCAAACAAGACCGAAAAGCATAGACCACTCAGACTTTTCACAGATATAAACACATTCTAGATAGGGGGGGAGTTGGAAATGTCTACAGTGACCCACACAGTAATCATATTAGCCATAGTAACAGATAAGCATAGACAATAATGATATTAGCAATAACAGTATTCATACATAACACAGATACAACAAATATAGGGTGACTTCAACATAGGAGGGGCTGAGAAACAATATAGAACATCAGGCCTGCACCTCCCAAATGCATCTCTAGGTCCATGCACCCCAAGTTTTAAGTGACTTGCAATGAGTAACTCTTTATTCAGGCAGGCTAATATCATATAACATAAAATTTTGAGCCTTGGTGTAAACAGTGCTTTGTCAGACCTCTCTCACATGCAATGGCATGCACCCTCTCCTCGTCACTCTTCTCGTTATCCCTCGAACATTTTCTCAAATTGATTAGACAACATCCAGACATCTTTTGAATCCAAGTCCTTGCACTCCCACATAAAGTCTCAACATATGCTGATGATTTGCTTTTTCTCCTGCCACGCTCTGATGACTCATCGCTAAAGGAAAATAAATAAAGTGAGTATTCATTTTATTCACTCTTGGTTGAAACGGGAGTGGGGGCAGGGAGGACCAGGAGTCAAGGATCACAAAAGTATCAAAGATCACAAAAAGCAAACTCTGCATTACAGACACAAGTGGTTATGCTTGAGAACACATCCTCAAGCAGGGTGAACAATCTTAGTAATTTTGTCATCAGGGCTTCCATCAGGGCATGACAATGCATGACATGTTTATGAGCCCAGTGTTTCCACGGGCATCTGCTAGTGTCCTTACTTGCACAATGCCTCCTGTGGCTGTATCTATGACATGTGCATCACACAGAGAAAGAAGCTTCAATATCGGGTCTCTGAGTATGAATCTTGAACTTCAAAAGCTTGACCACTGAAAGCAAGGCTTCCTCCACCACTAGCAACATTCTTAGTGGTATGCTGGGAGAGAGAAGAGGCTAAGTGCTTCTCAAGCAGAGGTCAATGAATGGACAGGTCATTGGGAAAGTAGGGGAGAAGAGAACCTTGCACTTTAGAGAAAGGAGGGAGAATGGGTCCTCTCAGTTTTTAGTAATGGGCCATAGGGCCTCTCCCTTTGGCGGGAAGGGGTAGGGCCACTCTGAGGACCATCTTCGTATCTGGACTCCCTGTCTTGGGGCAGAAGAATGCTGTCTGGGAACTTGGGAGCATATGCTCTCATGTTTTGGGGCCTTGGGGCACAGTCACATCTGTCCTCGGGCTTGGATAGCATGGGTGCCCCTGTTTTGGGACTGGGGAGTAGGTCTGTGTAGCTGTTTATGGGTGTGCAGGAGCAGATGGGTGTGTTCCAAGGGGGCAGTTTGGGGATGTTTGGGAGTCTTATGTAGAGTGAGCGACAGTTGCGGGGCAGGCAGTGGTTCATTAACCTGATAATTCTGATGCCAGACATGCAGGGTTATTCAAAGAGCTCCAAATTATGGCTGAAAGGTAACCGAACTCTGAAATTCAGCGTACGGTTACCATTCCTGGCCATTCGGCTATCCAGAGAGGAGGCAGTTCACCAAATGTTGGCGAATTGCCTGCACATACGGTGCCTGTTCGGTGCCTGTTCGAGGGCAGTGAAATCCCCATAGAGAAGCAATGCTTCGTCTATTCAGAGAACAAAAACCAGCAGTGAAAAGTTGCCGAAATGCCCTGCTGTTCGGTGGTTTAATTTGACAGGTTTATTCAGGCGAATTCCATAGGCTTCAATGTTAAAAATATTCCCGTTTTAATTCAATATCTAATAAACCGTTTATTATAATATTCTTCAGTAAATCTTTAGATTTTGTAGGATCTTTTAGGCATTTTTTGGAGAATTTTATTTCCCGTTTTTTTTTTAATCGCTTTTTCTTTTTTGTAACAGTCCTTTTTATTATCATTCATTGGATCTTATATGTAAATTTCAGACATTTTCATTCTGTAGTTTCTTTGCAAACAGCGTTTCACTTTTCAAACATTCAAGCGTACGTTTTTTTTTTTTTTCACTCCATTCGTCTGCGGTGTGGGGTTTTCTGGCGGCTGCTCTGCGCTCTGATCGGCAGCTGCTCGGGTTTCTCCGGCGTTTTCCCGCGGGGTCGATCCAGATGTTTTTGCGGATTTCGGTGTACGTTCGCCGGGTTTTGCGGTGAGTGTTTGTCGGGTTTGCGGTGACTTTTCCCTGCACTACGATGGCCCTGTGTTGCTTGCTGAATACACAGCAGGGTCGCCGAAATGGGATTGCCAAATCGCACCGAATTGAAGAGAACGAAATGTCACCGAACGTGCCGTGACTTTTCGATTCTCTTTGAATAACCCTGATGGTTTCACTGCTAGCAACAAAACTAGCTTTCATTCCTGACAGAACAAGAGAACGACGAGTAGGAAAGCTCTCCTGCTCTCTCCTGTCACTCAATTTTTGGCATAGAGATTTTGCTTTCGATATAGACCTCTGAAGCCATTAATTACCAAATATTATTTATACTTTTCCTTGCAATTTATGCTGATACAATAGATGGGGATGAATTTAAAAAGCTTTCAAATAACATACCGGTAAACTAAGTATTGAAGGTTCATTTCAAGACCAAGATGTTCTGTGCTTGGTATTGCAGTCTAAAGTTATTTTCTCCAAACTAATATACCATGGTTTGGAATATTGTACCGCTGCTTTTAAATACAGAATCTGTGACTGTTTGTGGTATGGATTGGTGCCAAATACATTACTGAATTCTGAGATGCAGCACTGCGCAGAAATGACATTATTCTGTAACTTTTCTAGTTGTTCTCTAGAGCTTTGTGACGTGGAAAGAATAAACTGCACTAAAGGAACATATAATGAGAGTGTGTAATAAAAATCACATTATAAGCAGCATGGAAAAGCTATTACATGCTGTGGGCAAGGGCTGTGTTTTATTTCTTACTTAACCACAGGTGCCATTTTCCAGGAAGGAAAGCAATATTAATCACTATAGTCTGTAGGCCCTCCTGTAACAATATCATAGTCTTTTCATGCTTCAGGTCAAGTATGGCAGGTACGCCATATACAAGTCCACCCTCATTATCTGTGGTTAATTTGTTCATTAGCTTTCTGCAAATAGAGACCAAACACAAATAATTGATGCCTCTTTTAAATGATTGCCAGCCAAGTGGGGAAGGCAGGAAAATGTAGTCAGGAGCACTTACTCCACCATCTAGTGGCTCTGTCTGAGCACCAGACTCCCCATCAAATGATTGTATGACCGCACAAACTCCTCCGAAGGTGCACTCTACTCACACTCTTATTTTCTTCCTTTCCTCTTCCGTCACAAAGTTTTATCTCTCTCTCTCTGTCTCAATGCTCCTCTGACATTTTCTTCCTTCTCCTTCACTTTTTTCCCTCCTTCTTCTTCTCCTCTCAGTTCAAATTGAACTCTAAGCAGACAAGTGAATCCACAAAGCTGGAGACCACAGATAAATAAATTGGAACTGCACTCAAAACTTGTTAACATTGATACTCATTCCATTGATGTAAGCCATAGGCATGAAGATTATAATTTCAACTCCAAAAATCTAAAACACACAGGGCCCTATTCCCTAAATAACGCTAAAACAGGGATGCTATCAAGGAAAACCGGTGCCTGCAGGTTTCCCTGTTGCGTCCCCATGGAGAGCTACAGTGCTGGGCCGCAAGCCCTGTGTGATCACGCTACAGCGAGATCGTCCAGCACCACGGAGTGATCGCGAAGGAAAACTGGGAAATATTTGGTCCACTCCCACTCTGCTTGCAGCCAGGAGCAGCGACGGATCGGGCCACCATTCTCGCCGCGTAATAGAGGTGAGTATCAGATTTATTGGGGGGGTTTAAGGGGGTGCTAAATGATTTCGCAAAAGCACAATCAGCACCAGCTTTTACGAGTAGCTACATTTTTTGTTGGTGCAGTAATTTGCACTAGGAATTTCTAATACCTTACTTATCCTAACATGAATTATTGATTGCAAATCCTATACTTAACATGTGGAACGCAAAGTGCAGTAAGTTTGCGCAAGCTGGCGCAATCACCAATGCGCTAACGGATTTTTCACCGGTTTACCGTTAGGAAGCCAATATGGGGGATTGCATTGAAGTCATTTATGCTTGCGTTAACAGGTACTCTTCTGAACGCTACAGTTAGCATTCACTAGGGATTAGAGCACACACAGTTCAAACATAAATTTGCCCTGATTCTCTCCACACCTCAATCCTGTTCTAACACTTTAGTCCGGCTTCCTCGTTGTTGGTCTGGACTTGACATGCTGCCTGTAAAGCACAGCAGCCACGCTAGCACATGCTAGCCCCCAGCCAATCCATATAGCCCTACACAGGGACATTGAGAGCTATTGGTGGGAGCTGACTCCCTAAAAGAATCCCACTTCCAGGAACATATCATGCAGCTGCGAGATCAGCAATTGTTAATCACAGTTTTTGGGCAGAGCTAAACCCAAAGGGGGGGAGCACACATGTCACTGTGACCAACCAAATTACACCCTGTAACCTTGCTCATAATTCACTTGCTCTACCTTATACATCGAAAACTGAAGATATATTGAAACCATATAATAATATGCATTTCTTTATTTTATTTGTATTAAACATTGTAATCACAGCATTCTTGTATCAGTTCCCTTCATCTAGTGTCAAGCCATATTTAGTGTCACGTTCCCACGTTCCAAACCTGTCTTCCCGCCCTCTGTATTTGTATTTTGTGTTTTTTCCCTTGTGTTTCTGTTGCTGCCAATTCCTGGGTGGCCTCCCAGGGGTTAATTGGTGTTCTGTGTGCTGCTCACCTGTTGACCCTTGCCTTGATTCCCCTGCCTATATTAGAGCAATGTACCTATAGTACATTGCTGGGTCATTTTACTTTGCCTGGTCTCCTTGCGACTTGTGTCCTGAGAGCTCCTTGCTGTGTTCCTGTTATCCTCCGTTTGTTCATCCTTGTTTAGTTTTTGCCTCTGTTATTTCTGTTCCAGTTTATGTCAGTTCCTTTTGTGTATTTAGTTCTGTCTATTGCTGTATTTTGGTTTGCTGTTCATGTTCCATTCTGATTCCCCGGTTACTGATTTTGGCTTGGCTGACTTCCCTTCTGGTTCCTATTCCTATATCCTGTATGACGTACTCTCTCTGGTTATGACCTTTTGGCTTTCCTCTATATGACTACTCTATAGTATTTTCCTTGTCTGTACCGTTTCCAGGTAACCCTGTCATCTGTATACAACAAAAGACTCTGTACGGCTTCAAGGTAATACTTTCCTTTAGATTAGATCCGGCTATCCTAAAGACCGGCCTTTCAGTGCAGGGAATCTTTGGTATTGCCGTACAGAGGTATTTGTTAACCCTGTGTTGCTTTCATCTGTCCTTGCAGTTTACACTGCATCTCTGCATATAGAGGCTTCTCTCAGGAACCAGGGCCTCACCTTGCTGCGAGTTATATTCATAGGGATATATATACAGACCGACCACTTCCAAGGATCGGAGGGCAAGGATAGGGTGGTGCGTGCCTGGTGGTACTGCCACCGTGACATTTAGTTTGCATTTCCTTGTTCTCCATTTGAGGAATTTCAGAATTTAATAAAATTATCATGGGCTCTAGAATTGTTGTTGTATGGATAAAATCGTGGAGGGAAGTCCTGAAAAAATGATAATATCGGCACAATAGTGTGAACCCAGCTGCATGGGCCTCAGTACTCTGTTTCTCAAAGACCCCGCTTTAGAAACGCCAGGAATTCTATCCACCTCGAGTCTTTTCCACCTCCGACCACACTGAACAACGTGTCGGGTACACAAAAAAGACTTTGTTCCAAAGTAAAACTAAACTCCAAGATAAAACAAAATATATACGCCTTTTATTACAGCACTTAGGCTAGGGTCAAACGAACGCATTATTCGCAGCAACCATCAAAAAGTGCGTCTGAACGCATTGACGGATTTTTTCACGGAATGCGTGAAAACAGTCAGACGACGCGCATTTTCGTGCGTGATTTTTTACGGATCGTCAATAAACCACTTCTTGCGTCTGGACATTATGTAGGCTGAACATTAGCAGCATCTGACACCTCCTAATCACGCAAACACGCCGCTAGCGGACGCAGCGCACTCTGTACGTCAGTACTAGCGGTTCTGCGTCCTAGAAAAAATGCGTTCATTTTCCACTTGCGTTGCGCGCTGGACTTTCGTGCGGCTGGACTTCATATATTGGCCGTCATTGCCCGTCATTTGCTGCTACTGCGGCCGTGATTAAGTGCGCCTAAACGCATGTTAAAAATGCGTTAGTCTGACCCCAGCCTTAAAACTATAAAAAGTGCTCATGCTCTGTTGTTGTATTGACCCTTGGTATTTACCTGTGGAACCACCGAGGTTATGTTATAAACTCAATCTCAGTTTGTGACCCAGTGCAGCCAAGATTTGGGTATATAAAACTCTTTTATATATGTTGGATCACAAGTAGGACATACAGTACATGTATAAAAGCTAAAGGTACATTCTGACCACCATAAGCATAATAACGTAACTGGTCATGGAGTATTGAGTGCCCCCCACCTGCCCTTATTTTCAGTCCCTAGGACATCTGGGCTTCCCTCTGCAGGATTACTGACATTTTTTTTTATTTTTTTATTTTTTTTGTGAAAGGATTTTACCAGGAAGGATACATTGAGATTTCTCTCGTTTTCAAGTATGTCCTGGGTGGCAAGTATGTACCGTTAAGTGTCTTGCCCAAGGACACTTACTGAGAGGTTGCTCGCTGGGATCCATTCAGCTTCTGCTGCACAGCCTTCCAGGATTCCAATCAGTTTTGCAAAGGCTGTGCAGATCTGATTGGTTACAGATTTGTACTTGCAAAAAGACATATGTTTATCTGAGCAATTGGCAGAGCAATGACATCTTCTTTCTGCAGATGCTGTCTATCCGGAAGAGAACCAAAGGAGACCATAGTCAACGAGAAGAGGTTTTCAGTCATTTATCACTTTACGTTAATATCTGGGGGGGGGCTCTATTTATGGTAAGTAAGGTCCACATATAAGATTCCTGGAAACATCATGTCATCTGATAGAATGAAGTCATAAAATATGATTTTAGAATAGATACAGTGACTGATTAACAGTTTAGGACTTTTCAACATCTTGCTTCTGAGAATTTTTAATTTATTTCTTCTTGAGGCTATATCATGTTTTACTAGGAATGCGAAGTCTCCAGACTATATATATAAATATATATATATATAATCACTACTACATATATAGTAAGAAATAGTGTGTGCCAGCTATTAAGTGAGGTAATCAATGTACAGGAAGCCAACACCCCATCATTCAGTTGAATGGATGCTATGTAGGGGGCAGAGGGTCCTTTGAGGAGAGTTTTCACTAACGAGGTCTGTCTCCTGTTTATCCATTACACCCCCTACCCTCATCCTGCTTATTCCATTAATCCGCCTGCATTATTAATGGAACTGGTAGCTGAGCAGATGGAATGGAGTGTATGTCCCTATGACCCCCTACTATGTTTCCACTGTACTCCCCTCCTCCCTATTGTCACCCGGTGTCTAGACACACTGTATCATCCACGCCAAAAGGGTTAAACATATGGATTGCTTAATGTGTGTGTATCGATACTTCCTGGATAGTAATAATGATAATGTAGTACCTGTACATTTATTTATTTGAGATTATATGTTAATACATAGCATACATTTGCATTAATAATTAGCATGGTTAAAGATTGTAGAATTGGTTATGCTAATAAGATGTTAAACTAAAATAATGGCTTCGGCCAAATCACTAACCTTTTCACTAGTGTTACACAATTTTCAGATATATAAACCGTTAATATTCACATTGACATCCACGGAGTATTTTTTCAATGAGATGACACTATCCTTTTCAAAATATTATTGACTCAATTATGAGTCCCCAGCTTTAGTAGATTTCCTACATATTTATTTTCTGTGTTAATCTGTATATTTGTTTTATTTTTAATATCTTGCATTTTATTACTTTGGTTTTCTGGCATGGTTTATTTGACCTAGAATTTTCCTTCCAGTCATTCTCCTGGTTTTCACCTCTCTCTGAATAACCCTGATAGTATATATCCATACATACAGGCACTCATTGATTTACAAACGCAATACTTTTTGACTTTTGTAAGCCAATTTGGACATGAGATATAAATATGTATAAGGCAATACAGGCATACGACCAATACACAATACGGACACACAGAAAATAGAAAATAGGGCATACAAATAAAACATAGAAAGCACATTGTAGGGGTTAGCAGTGGCAGTATGTTTGAATCAGATATTAGTCAGACATATATACAGGTAATGTACAATTACATAGTATGGGCATACAAATAAGGCAATAAAAGTACCTTCCGGGTTAACAATGGCAGATGCTCATGTACAAAAAAAATCTGTCACAGTTGTAATCTCTTCATTTAAGAGTATATATAATACAATCTGTATATCGTTGTTTATGTAAACCAGGATTGCACCGGGGCGGTGGAGATACTCAGAGTGCAGGAACCAAGGACTGGTGTGTATATATATATATATATATTATATATATAATACGGAATATATAATACGGAATGGAGAGGCACTCGAGGACTTCCTAAAAATTCTTTATTGGTAGAAGATTAAATTTGCAAAATCCAACGTTTCGGCTCAGCTGAGCCTTTTTCAAGGATAGATACATATTCATGACAAACACAATTTATACTAAATGGTCTAATGGTTTCCATTAGAAACCAAACCGTACGTACTCATGCTTAGTCACGTGGTGCACTTAGGACGACGACGTCTGGGGGAGGTGGTCAGTTTTTATTTTTAGTATAAATTGTGTTTGTCATGAATATGTATATATCCTTGAAAAAGGCTTGGCTGAGCCGAAACGTTGGATTATGCTATTTTAATCTTCTACCAATAAAGAATTTTTATGAAGTCCTCGAGTGCCTCTCCATTCCGTATTTTTTACATTTCTCCATGAGAGTTGGCAGCACCAGGCATTTAAGAATCAAGTTGGGTGAGTGCTGTTCCCATTGCTCTTTGTTATATATATACAAAACACATGGGGGGGTAGCACTCAACCTAAACTAAGCATTCAGTGTGGGTGCGTCTCAAGACAAAATAATACAAACAAACCAGAGAGAGAGCACTCCAATCAGCACACTCAAAAACCAATAACAACAGCTTCATGCATGTGAACATTATACCAGCTTTTACCACATGTTCAAAAATTCTTAAATCTGAGCTTTGTTGAAAAAAATGGTGGAAATTTAGTTTGCAATGAACGGCCGTCTGTTCTCTTCGTTTCAAAGGGCGCATCCTCGGATTTTCGTTTTCACTTTAGACGTAGGATATTTTGGATGCTCCGATATTTCGGTCAATACGGTAATCCTACCGATTCGTTCCTTCGGACGTATTTTTTTTTTTTTGTATTTAAAGATTTAATTTTCCAGTACGTAAACAAAGGATCACAGTTCGACCCATATAAATAGCCACGCAGGGCCGACAAATCGTATAAAACAGGTAAGGGTAAGGGGTATGTTTAGAAAAGTATATAGCTAAGGGGAGATGACCATAATCTTGCTGATATAAGAGAGAAATGGGCGGATCCGGAGGAAACAAACCCACACCTCCCAGTAAGGGAGGAGAAGGAAAAAAAAAAAGAGGGGGGAGGTAAAGTAGTGGCAAAACCATGATTGTGACGCTCCTGGCACACTCCCGTAGGAGGCCATGGAGGGATATGTCACGTGGCCCGAGAGCCCGAGGGCCAGGCATGACGGGAAAATCATGATGGCGCACCTCGGGACCACCCGGAAAATGCCCAAAAAAAAAAAAGTGGGGGGGGGAAGGGGTCCAGAACCCATTGTGTCCCGCTGGCGGTTAGGTCCCCCATGACTGTACGTCATGGATATGTGGAACGCAAGGGTCAAAAAGGCCAGAGCACATATCGCCGACAGGGGGGGATATGGGGACGTGCAGCAGGTACGAGGGTCGTATCAGGCAACCTCAAGCAGGCCAAGCAGAACAAGGATAGGCAAAACAGGGATGACGTAGAACAAAGCTGTAAAACAGCAAAGTAGCCATGCGAGTAGTCCGGCAACTCAGGTTGGGTCCTGGAGAGGAGAAGTGGAGCCAACGGACGCGCTCCCAGACGCAGGTCTCCGGACGTATTGTTTTATTAGGAAAGATCCTTTTTTTCTTATGAATAAATGTTCAAACAAATCCCCGTTTTTAAGTGTTTATTAAATATTTCTAAAACCGTTTATTATTTTCAATTGCAGCAAAAAGCCATTTCTTTAATTTTTTTTAGGATTATTTTTGCATTTTTCGGGAATTTTTGGGTTAATATGTAGGGTTCTCCTAACTTATTTTAAATGTATAACGAGGTCTGTTTTTTCCTTTGCAGATGCAGAACACATACAGCTGGATTACCTTCTCACAGTCTGTCCGTATGTGTTCTGTTCGGCAATGACTTTTGATACAATACATTTTGTCAGTATTAGTACCATGGATAGTAACAAGCCTGCCGTTATCCATGGTGCTGATATGAAGAAATAGATCAATAATATGTGTTTCACCATCGGCGACTGTCCATGGTTCTGAACGGAGATATATATATAGAAAAGATAAATAGAATAGATATATAAAAAAAATAAAAATTAAAATTGACATTTAAAAATTTTATACCTATAGAGAAAATATATAACTCAGTGGATCCTGGTGTATAATTTCAAATTATCAGATGTGGAATGACCCTCCTTGGTTACTTCGAGGAAGCCCAGGGGGTAACCCTTATTTAATTATACCAGATTTGTCTGAATAATAAGCAAGTATGGAAAAAAGATACCTCCAGCGCTGCAAGGAATGGTGCACTGGTGCTACCACATTTATTTTAAATAAACAAAGAGAAAACACAAAACAAACGTTTCGGGGACACAGCCCCTTCCTCAGTGTATAGTGCACTCACTATACACTGAGGAAGGGGCTGTGTCCCCGAAACGTTTGTTTTGTGTTTTCTTTTTGTTTATTTAAAATAAATGTGGTAGCACCAGTGCACCATTCCTTGCAGCGCTGGAGGTATCTTTTTTCCATACTTGCTTAAGATTCATTACCCTCTTGGTTGGATGTACAAGAGTGAATTGCCTCTCCAGCAGCAGCTGAGTATATTTTCATAAATTTTCTTAAAGAACTTTCTTTTGGGTATTGTGGATACCCAACCCCATACATAATTTTTGTCTGAATAACCCTGTATGTTTTATATATGGTTTACTTCAGAGAGCGTGAAAAGCAGGAGAATGACTGGAGAAGTGAAAATTCTAGGTCAAAATAGCCAAACCAGAAAAATTCTCCCTTTCATCTCACTTTCCAAATCGGCTGTTTCGACCTAGAATTTTTCATTCTCCAGTCATTCTCCTGTTTTTCACGCTCTCTGAATAACCCTGATAATATTTATTTGACATAATGGTGAAAGTAAATGATATAGTGTTACTATGTCATTTTATCATAGTAGCGTCTCCACTGTGTATATATTTTTTGCTAATATTAGGAAAACACTGTTGCAATAATCACTAAGAAATACTGGCTGATACTCCCTAAATCACCAGACACTAATGGGAAGTAGGAGGAAGCCCTCCTTCATGGGTGTGCATTATAGATAGAAAAGCAAGAGAAGGTAAGAAAGCCAATTATTTCCCAATACTGCTCATATTTCAGGGAGTGTTAGAAGCAACAAAGCATCAAAATTCAACTCCACAGGGGGCGTGGCTGGCTGTGAAAGGAACAGGACGTGCTCTGGCAGAGCTCCGTCTCTGCTTTCACTGATTACGGACATTTAGCTGACTTTTCTCCGCGGACTCTCCGCACCTGGACTCCCTGAGTAGTAGCCAGCCATCGGGGGTGAGTTGTCTGGGGCCCATTCTGCCCCCCCCCCTCGGACCAGAGACACTTTTTGCCGGCCGTTACTTCTGTAGGAGGTGCGGCCAATGGCCATTTTGGGGCCTGCACCCGGGCTTCTGAGGTCTCCCTGCTGCTCCCAATTAGAGGGTCTCGTTCCCGGTTCGATTCCTCTTATCCTGGCTCAGTGGGTCTGGCAGCCTCCGGAGGGCGCCAGCCGTGTTTCCACTGTAGGCCCTGCCTGTATCCCGACCGACAGTTGCCATGGCGGCCATCTTGAGACTTCCGGCCGCAGCGTGGTACCCCAGCTCACACAGTGAGGAGATAAAGTTGGCTGGGGGGACGGAGGGCCCCCTTCTCCCGGCCTTTCCAGCTGACCATGCAGGAGGGGTGCTTGGAGTGCCTGTGCTGCAGAGCTTCGCGAGACCGCTACTTTCCTCCATGTCCAGCATGGAACGTGCATTCTCGCGCCTGGAGGACATGCTGCTGGCGCTGGGAGACGAAGAGCGCCCGCTGACGCGCGGTGATCTACGACGCTTCACAGAGGTCCTGCGGAGTGGCAGGAGTGAGAGCGTCTTGGACATGGAAGCGCGTGGGAGCTTCCAGCGGGCTGCAGACTCGCACGGCTCCAGAACATGGGTGGAGTCTAGTGACCCCTGGATTGAAAGCGCTGACTCGGCGCCACAGCTTCCTATTGCACCGCCGACAGAGGAGACAGCATCGCCGAGTGATCCCGACGTTCCCACCGATCACGGATTTGTGGACCGCACTGGGCCGCCTGAAGCGATGACGGAGCTTGGGAGACCCGGTCAGAGTCTGGGGGTGAGGGTGAACTTTCCCGTGCTGATCAGGGAGTCAACACGGGCTGGATATCTCGCCCTGTCTCTTGCCGCTGTGCTACCTGTGGCCCTCCTTCAAGATAGTGATGAGGCAAGCTGTCTTGTGACCTGTACCCCGGTGGAGCTGCACATCTGGCTTCCTGTCGCCGGGCGTCCGCGGGCGGTGAACCCTGGCCTTTCTCCTGGCACACTCCCTGCTTTCCACGTACTTTCCTTCCGAGATACTGGCTGATGCGGTTTTTCTTTACTAGATTAAACTTTTTGTTGTCCCCCCCCTTTTACACCTGTAGACTTCGTGTGATTATTTACCTTGATGACGACTAGGGATGAGCTGTTCGGGTTCGGACGGTTCGGAGTTCGGCCCGAACTTTGGCAGTTCGAAAGTTCACGAACTTCGAACTTTTTGGGTGTGTTCGGTTCGAGTTCGAAAAAAAAAAGAAATTTTGAAAAAAGTATAGAAAATGCTGAAAAAAATACTAAAAAATCTAGAAATAAAGAGACTCTTTACTGCAGAATATTATAAGCAACGGTTTATTAGATATTGAATTAAAAACTAATGTGTACGTGGAAAGATTCTCAACTCTAAATGACCTCTGTTCACAAACGGGCATAACACCAGGTGCTTTTAGTCTGGTAATCAATTTGATACATTGTACACTATACTGAGGTACTGAGGGGGTGGGGTGGTGTCTGTTTCTGATTGAGATTTGAGAATTAATTTCCCTCCTAAAACTTCTTAATATGCTGCATTTAACTGGTGTTTGAAAAAAATTCAAAATAACATCTAAAGCAATGTTATTTTTCACCTCGGGATTAAACATTCACAGGGTTATTCAGAGAGCGGTGAAAATCAGGAGAATAACTGGAGAAGTGAAAATTCTAGGTCAAAATAGCCAAACCAGAAAAATTCTCCCATTTAACTCACTTTCCAAATTGGCTATTTGGTCTAGATTGTTCTCTTCCCCTGCCAGTTCTCCTGGCTTTCACCTCTCTCTCAGGGTTGTTCAGAGAAAGGTGAAAACCAGGAGAATGGCAGGAAAAGAGAACAATCTGGACCAAATAGCCGATTTGGAAAGTGAGATAAGGCTAGGGTCAGACTAAAGCATTTTTCGCAGCGACCGTCAAAAAGTGCGTCCGAACGCATTGCCGTATTTTTTCACGGAATGCACGAAAACGGTCATACGATGCGCATTTTTGTGCGTGATTTTTTTACGGATCCAAACCAGGAAACTTTGGGTGTCTGGACGTTATGTTGGCCGGACATGAGCAGGGTCTGACGTCTCCAAATCACGCACACACACACCACTAGTGGACGCAGCGCACTCTGTACGTCCGTACTAGCGGTTCTGCATTCTCGAAAAAATGCGTTCATTTTCCCCTTGCGTTGCGCAGCCGGACTTTCGTGCGACCGTACTTCGTATATTGGCCGTCATTTGCTGCTAGTGCGGCCGTGATTAAGTGCGCCTAAACGCACGTTAAAAATTCGCTAGTCTGACCCTAGCCTAAATGGGAGAATTTTTCTAGTTTGACCTAGAATTTTCCATTCTCCAGTCATTCTCCTGCTCTTCACCGCTCTCTGAATAACCCTGACAGGGTTATTCAGAGAAAGGTGAAACTCCGGAGAATGACTGAAGAGAAAATTCTAGGTCAAAATAGCCAAACCAGAAAAATTCTCCCATTTATCTCACTTTCCAAATCGGCTATTTGGTCTAGAATTTTCCATTCTCCAGTCATTCTCCTGCTTTTCACCGCCAAAAAATCAGTAAACTTTTTCTGCGTGTCCGAAAATGTCTCCTCTTTTCATACAGACTGCCGCCCCAAGCAGTTGTTTATGGATAGATTAAAGGAAAAGCATTTACCGTCATTTGAAATGTCATTTTTTTGTTTTTACATACTTCTATACATCCTAGAAATCCGCCACTTCACGGGCAGGTTATGGCGACCTCCTAGGCACGATATTTGAAGGAATTTTTCGTTTTTATTTTTAACCCTTATTTCATGGAAAACTCACTGTCCCTTTAAAAACGTTTTTTTTTTACTTTTTGTCCTTGTTTCTTGTCCCCCAGGGCACTACCCGGACCCCCATACACCTTTTATGGCAAATATCTAGCATATATGCCCTCTTGGAGGGCACTCTAAAAACCGAATTTTCAGCCCCATTGACTTGTATTGAGTTCGAGTTCGGGTTCGGATCCGAACATTTGGAAAGTTCGGGTTCGGCTCTGATCCGAACTCAGGGAGTGTTCGGCTCATCCCTAATGACGACCCCCTGCTTTCGTCCCTTACACCTTTTTGTTTTCTCATGACACCCCTCCCTGGCTCACCATTATACCCCTCATTGTATGTTTTTACTCTCAGAGACTCATTTTGTGTACATACACTTGGGACAGCTGTCACTTCCCTCCTTGCCCTGCAAACTTGAGTCCATACTGATGATACCCCCTCGGGGGCTGATATCTCCTGAGACTCTTGCTTTTATCTGTCCCCCCCTTCATTTTTATTCCCCCCCCCACTGAGACATATTATTAGCAGACTATACCCCATTTCACACCCTTTTCTCTTCCCTTTCCCATGTTTTTTTTTTTTTGGGCGTTGGGGCAACTTGGGGCGTGCCACTGTGGCGGCCACCATGGCTCTGTCTGCCGCACTTGGCCCTCACGTACCCCGGCCTTTGTGACCTGCACATGTCCTTGGCCTCCTACTACGGTACCTCGGACCTTCGGGAGTGTGCCAGGACAGTCACACATTTGGCCTTTGCTACCTTCTCCATCCCCCTGCTTTTTTTTTATATATATAGGTTTTTTTTCGGGGTCCTGGAGCACTTCTTGGTGTGTCTGTACACCTCCCCCCCTAACTTACTATTCACTGATATTTATTGTTTGACCCTGTGAGACCATTTATTATTTACTTGTATGATTCACTGCTGACTCTCTTCAAAATTTTTTTTTTTTATTTATTTTTGTTGTTTACCCTTGATGAGACCCCCCTCTTTGGAGATGTTTATTGCTAAAATGTGATTTCCCTTAGATGACTTATTTGTTTTCTCCTGATGTGTTTTCTTTGACGTTTCCTGGCCCTGCGAGGCCATTCCATGCTTTGTATGTTGTTAACCAGTTCGCTGCGGAGGAAGCGCTCAGCGCGTCCACCCGCAGGTAGCGTTCCATGCGATGGACGCGCTGAGCGCGTCCTCCCTTTGGGGCCAGCGTTCGGCCGGGTTCCGGCCGATCGCTGGCCCCCCCCGGTGCGGGCTGACATCCTCGATGTCAGCCCAGCACCCGGAACCGCCGCCGGAGTAATTAGGTGTCATCGCGGGGGCGCGATGACACCTAATTCAGGCGCCCCCCCCTGCATGTGCGGAGGAGGCGCCTCGCTCCCTCCCGATCGGCGGCGTGCAGGGGGTTAACCCAGGCACCGTTTGGAAGGGCACAGCCTGCCCTGCCAAATGGTACCTGGCATTAACCCCATGGGGGCCGGATCACGAATCGGCGCCGAAAAGCGCCGGTTCGTGATCCTTTCCCGGAGCTGGCCGACATCTTGGATATCGGCCAAGCCTCCGGGAACTCCCCCTGAGGACTGGCGTCATCGTGCATAGCACGATGACGCCAGTCTTGGAGTTAACCCCTAACTGCCACCAATGGTGGAGATAGGGGGTTCCAATGAACCCCCTATCTCCCGATCCGTGGCAGTTAGGGGTTAATGTTTGGTATTGTTGGATCGGCCAGAGCATGGCCGTTCCATCAATACCAAACATGAGTATGAAAAAAGTTTTTTAAAAAAAATTAAAAATAAAAATAAAAAAAATATTTTAAAAAAATTATATAAAAAAAATAAACAATTTTTTTTTCTTTTTTTTGGTTCATTAATGCAGCAATATTGTTCCCATTTCAATTATAATGTGAACAATGATGCTGCACTAACGATTTTTGTATGCGGTGCGTTTGTTAAAAATCGCGTAATTTTCCCAAAAAAAAAATGTAATGAGACCCCATCTCTAATTTTTTTAACAAGTGCACCCCATACAAAATATAACCGCAATTGCTCACATGTTAAAATGTGAAAAAAAACCACTTTACACTTTGTAAATTATTGAAAATTCATATTTTATTGCATTTTTTGTTATAATATACAGACAGGTCATGACGTATACATATAATAATGACATATTATGAATCTGCCGAGTCTGACGGAAAGAACGATATATAATATGTCTGGGTCATATACTAAAATAAGCCTTCAAAACACGTTTAAACATGAGCAAAATCGGTAAAAATGACCTCAGCACAGAGGTGGGAAAAGCCTCAGCAACGAAAGGGTTAAGCTGACTCTTTTTCAAAATAAAAACTTTGAATACAAAAAAAAAAAATTCAACTCCACATCCCACAAACTCTACGGGCAGTATTACAATGTTGGGGCTAACTTAAAGGGACACTCTAAGCAACATGACCACCTAAGCTATTTTAGGTGGTCATGATGCCCGGAGTATTCCCTTGCCTGTCCCTCCTGCCTCCGCTCAGCAGAAAAGGCTGAAAACAGCTGAGAGAGGCGGAGGACTTTACTCCGCCCTCCCAGCTGTCAGTCAGCAGAGCGGGAATCATATTTCCCGCTTCTGCCGACTTTTGCCGAGTAGGAGATGTCATTGCGCTTTCAGCGCGATGACGTCTCCAACTCGCCGCAGTAGCTGGTGGCAGCGACTGAGGGTTAGTGTTGCGCGCATCCTCTTGCGCGCAACACTAATCCTCAGAGGGAGCCGGGAGGAAGGCTGCCGATTGGCTGGCTTACGTGAGAGGTGCGCATGCATGCTTCTCACGTAAACCAGAAGGCAATTCCAAAGCAAGAAGGACGGGAGCGGAAGAGGAGGGAGGCGAGTATAAAAAAAAAAAAAAAAAGACGCCGCTGGAAACAAGTGGATTTTAGGGTAAGTATTACAGTTACAAGAAAAAAAAAGAAAACATAAAGATTTATTAAGGGAATAGGGATAGGTTAGGATAAAAAAACGGGGGGGGGGGTGATTTTTGAGTAGAGTGTTCCTTTAACCAGGGTGGAGTAGTGGGCGGGGAGGAGGCGAGGAATATTCAGGAAGTGGGAGCTGAAGAAACACCCGTAGTTGAGGGGCGTGGCCAGAGAAGATGATATGACAGAGTTTAAAGCTTGAAAATAAAATTTTTTTACAGATTTTTAAAACTTTTATTGATTTATTCTAGTTTGTCTATAGTTATACCAGATTTGTCTGTAGTAAACCATATATAAAACATAACCTTTATTTGACATAATGGAAAAATAGACGATATTGTGACAGAGATTTACGGAAATTCACTTCTTACACCCATACATCATAAAAACATTAAAACCAATGGACACTTGTGGAGTGGGTAGTGCTGATGTCTATATATTGTTGGCTTACTGGCTGAACATCTACACAGACACTCATTTAGATGACTCCTGATGACACTGAGTGGATCATCAAACCACGTAGGGCAGTATTACAATGTTGGTGCTAACTTAACCAGAGCTGTTGTAAACTGAAAACCTCCATAGGCTATAATGGCTCTGGGAAGTTTACAACAGCTCTGGTTAAGTTAGCACCAACATTGTAATACTGCCCTACGTGTTTTGAAGTGCAGCCGCACTTTATCACGGCCGTAGCAGCAGCAAATGACGGCCAATGACGGGCAATGTACAAAGTACGGCCGCACAAAAGTGCGGCTGCGCAACGCAAGCTGCAAACACACACATTTTTTTTGAGAACGTGATACCGCTAGTACTGACGTACAGAGTGCGCTGCGTCTGCTAGCGGCGTGTGTGTGTGATTAGGAGACGTCAGACGCTGCTAATGTCCGGCCAACATAACGTCCAGACGCAAAAAAGGTTTAATTGATGATCTGTATAAAATCACGAACGAAAATGCGCATCGTATGACCGCTATCGCGTATTCCGTGAAAAAATACGTCCATTCGTTCGAACGCACTTTTTCACGGACGACGTGAAAAATGCATTCGTCTGACCCTAGCCTTACTGCAGAATATTATAATAAACGGTTTATTAGATATTGGATTAAAACGGGAATATTTTTAACATTGAAGCCTATGGGATTCGCCTGAATAAACCTGTTGATTGAAACCACCGAATGGCAGGGCATTTCGGCAACTTTTCACTGCTGGTCTTTGTTCTCTGGATAGACGAAGCATTGCTTTACTATGGGGAATTCACTGCCCTCGAACAGGCACTGTATGTGCAGGCAATTCGCCAACATTTGGCGAACTGCCTGCTCTCTGGATAGCCAAATGGCCAGGAAAGGTAACCGTACGCTGAATTTCAGCGTTCGGTTACCTTTCGCCAGCAATTCAGAGCTCTTTGAATAACCCTGTGTATTTTTCTGAGAAAATACGCGATTTTAGTTAAAAGTGAATAAACAACATTTTTTGTTACTGCAGCATCATTGTTCACATTATAATTGAAAAGTGAACAGTAATGCTGCATTAATAAAAAAAATTAAAAATACATTTTTATTTATTTTTAAACCTTTGCTTTATAGGTAACTTACAGGGTTATTCAAAGAGAATCAAAAAGTCACCCCACGTTCGGTGACTTTTCGTTCTCTTCAATTCGGTTTGTTTTGCCGATCCCATTTCGGTGACCCTGCGGTGTATTCAGCAAGCACCACAGGGTCCCCGAATTGCAGAGAAAGGCTGCCGCAAACCCGACGAAAACTAACCCGCAAAACCCAGCGAATGAATGCCGAAAACCCGCAAAAACATCTGGATTAACCTGCCGAAAACCACGGAAAAACCCGAGCAGGAGCCGATCACACACACGCATCGAAGCCGCCGGAAAAACCCGACACCGCAGACGAGTGAAGTGAATAAATTAGGAAAACAGTTTGCATGAATGTTTGAAAGTGAAACGCTGTTTGCAAAGAAACTACTGAGCGAAAATGTCTGAAATTTACATATGAGGTCCAGGGAATGATAATAAAAAGGGCTGTTAGAGAAAAAATAAGTAAACTTAAAAAAAAAAAAACCTGACTTCTTTTAAAAAACAAAATACAGAAAAATGCTTAAAATATCTTAAAAAATCTATAAATAAAGAGACTCTTTACTGCAGAATTTTATAATGAACGGTTTATTAGATATTGAATTAAAACGGGAATATTTTTAACATTGAAGCCTATGGGATTCGCCTGAATAAACCTGCCGAATTAAACCACCGAATGGCAGGGCAATTCGGAAACCTTTCACTGCTGGTTTGTGTTCTCTGAATAGCCGAAGCAATGCTTTTTCATGGGGATTTCAGTGCCCTCGAACAGGCACCGAACAGGCACCGTATGTGCAGGCAATTCGCCAGGATTTGGCGAATTGCCTGCTCTCTGGATAGCCGAATGGCCAAGAAAGGTAACCGAACGCTGATTTTCAGTGTTCGGTTACCTTTCTCAAGCAATTCGGATCTCTTTGAATTACCCTGTTTGTCTTCTATGGTATCATTGGAAAGGCCATGCTCTGGACTCATGCAGCTGCCATTATGAAGTCAACAGCAGCTCTTACTCAAAATTGGTAGAGAGCCCCTCCTGACACTTGTGCATTGCCACCATCTCTGTGTGTAATTATGTGCTATTAACTTCTATTTCATATGCACTGGTGGATGATGATGTTTCGATATGGGGGGGGGGGCTACACTCTACGCTTTGTAACTTTAAAATTTATAAATGAAGAATGTTAGAAGGGTTTTCAAGGGGACTACAGTCAGAGCATGAGTAAAGTGCCATCAGACAGAACATATGTTAAAAATATGCCCTTAGAGCTTTTCTTGATCAGAAATGGAATAACAAGCTCAACACTTGCTAAATATTTTTATTTTAATTTTTGGCTACCACTGCTCACCTCACAGAAAAACAAAGTAGTAGCCCCCGACTCTTTCAATTTCTTACATTTTCTTCTCCTTTTGAATTTTTTTAATGTGTATTCTTTTATTAAGGGAAATAACTGAACACCGGACAGTTCTCAATAAATGATTAAAAGTTAATATTTTAATATTTTCTCACATACCTTTGTATGATCCAAAGGTTGCTGCTCCCCTTTTATCACCTCTTCGTTAAGTTGCATTTAGGCTCGGGTCAGACGAGCGCAGTGTTCATGTCCGTTTTGCCGCACATTTTAACGTCCGTGGTATCATACAATTATGATCAATAGAGACCCACACGCAAAGTACGTCCGCACAGAAGTGCGGACGCACAACGGACGCAGCAAACGGACGCAAGTTAGGCAAGAACTTAAAACCGCTAGAAAGGACGTGCGGAGTGCGCCACGTCTGCAATGTCCGCATAGCTTTGTGTGTGAGTGAAGGAACGTAGTCAGACGGACTGCATTTTTGACGTCCAGCATTTTTGACGGACAAAATGTTTTTCATATTAATTTTATTTCCCATCTACATCAGTCAAAAAAAAGTCAGTCACGAAAACGGACCGTGTGGCCACTACCTTGTCGTCAGTCAGAAAGTACGTTCGTTGTGCACGGATGCACAGTCCGCACAGAATGCGTTCGTCTGACCCTAGCCTAAAAGGTATAATCCGTGTTACGTGCCATACACTAACCTTACTGATACCCACCAAACTTTCTTTCAGAAGAAAATACACGGATTTCCATTTTAACATGACGCATAATGCAGAATTTGTTAATACTGAATGTTTTACAGTTTATCGACTATTCTTTAGTAGTTTTTAGTGAAATTCCTATATAAAAAAAGGGATTTTAGGACCTGTGTTTTTAGGCCAGTTTTTTTTTATGTCTTTGTCTCTTTACAGGCGTTGAAACACGTTTCCTTGGGATTTCTACACATAGGAATCACTATACTGGACTGAAAGCTCCATAATAGCTGCCAGCACACAGGATGGCAAAGCTATGTATTACGATTGAAGTAGGTGAGTAAGAATATTTAGGATAAAGTCCACAGAACAGCAGTGAATTGATTCTTGTCACAGTCTAAGCTGTGAGAGTTAAGCCTTGTTACATATCCTTATAAGTGACTTGCTTTCTTCCCTTTTAGGCTGCTGTCAGACGAGCGTAGTGTTCACGTCCGTGATTGCGCCTAAAAGTACGTCCGTGATAGCATGACAGGAAGCCCATCGGAGCCTGTTACACGAAGTACGTCCGCACTGAACTGCGGACGCACAACGGCCGCGGCCCACGGACGCAAGGCAGGCAAGAACGTACAACCGCTAGAACGGCTGCACAAAGTGCGCTGCGTCCGCAACGTCTGCATAGCTTTTGTGTGTGAGTGATGGAACGTGGTCAGACGGACTGCATTTATACGTCCAGCATTTTTCACGGACAAAATGGTTTTGCTTTTTAATTTATTTTTCCTCCTACATCCGTCAAAAAATAAACGTCAGTGAAAAAAACGGACTGTGTGGCCACTACTGTGTCTTCCGTACTGACGTACGTCCGTGTGCAAGGACGTACAGTCCGTAGAAATCACGCTCGTCTGACCCTAGCCTTATAGTCTTCATTTGGAAAGTCACAGATGTAAGATATCACACCTTACATGGTAATCGGAACAGTGAACCATTTTTTTTTAATGTTTAAATGGTTTATTGAAAGAAGAAGACAAATGACAATAACATGTCCAAATATAAGGTAAGTCAGAACGTATGGTTTGGATAGTACAAAGTCTGGTAAAGCACGAGGAGACATCTTGATAATCGGTGGTATGAGCATGGATGATGACATTGATCGTTAAGAATTCGGACATCGCAAGCTAGTTTCCTCGGAGAAACATGTGATCAGTTGCACAATGTGATACGGCAGGTGGTTTGTAGCCGGAGGTAAAATTCTTTCCATGTGAGTAGGTGGAAGTGAGGAAAGACAAGGTATAGCAGAGGGGAGATAAAAGATAATGTAAGCATTGGAAAGTGATGAAGAATGAAAAAGAGAACAGTAGGTAGTGAGTTAATGAGAGAAAAAGTGGAGGTAAATAAAAAAGAGAGGGGGAGGGCTGGAGGAAGGGTAGGCTGTGGGGATGGAGAGGCAGAGGGTACCGATTCGTCTGCAGGATGTTAGGTCTGTAACCATGAGGTGAACCATTTTTGTTATTTAATATTCAACGAATTGGGGGAGGAGGGAAGGGATGAAAATAAAGAAAAAGAAACAAATGAGAAAAGAACAAACACTGGCGTTTCACAAAAGAAAAATACAAACAGCCTCAGAAGAGGCTTCAGAGTGAACCTTCTCCTATGGCTGTTTGGATTTTCCTTTGTGAAACACCAGCTTTTCTTGACGTTTTCTGGTGCTCTTTGAATAACCCCATAAGTGATGTAATTACAATAATGATAATGGTTAAAGTTAGGAAGTTCAGTATGTAACATTTTGAATGTAGCTCAGAGGTTATTCACTATCCAGAGTTGTTTTAGTCAAACAATGGTGGACAAACTATGGTGGAAACCTACAGGTAACCTACAGTGCATTTACTCTCGATGAAGGTTCCATCATAATTCTTTGTAGATTTCACAATAGTTTCCACTGTAGTTCCTGCAAAGGTTGTTCAGTGTAGTTTTCAACTTTATTTCAGTTGATGTTGTCTATACTAGTTGTCACAATTGTGGCCAAAACCTTCTGATTTTGTCAGTTTGGGTTGACAAGAAAATTCCTCTGCTTCCCTGGCCTGGAAATAGCCCTGACTTGAATCCCATCAAAAATCTGTGGTCAAGATTGAAACGTATGGTCTCAAGAAAGAATCCAAGCAACAAGCGAGGACTCACTGAGGCTATAATCAATTCCTGGCATCATTTGATCACAGAAGAGGATGTCAAAAGACTTGTAGAATCAAAGCCTAGAAGGTGTCAGGCAGTACTTAAGGCCAAAGGCTATCCAACACATCATTGAAAAAACACATTCAGGGTTATTCAGAGCCGATCTGGCCCCGGAATGTAACCGGACACTGAAATTCAGTGTACGGTGCCATTTTGAGGCCATTCAGCTATTCAGAGAGCAGGCAATTCGCCAAATTCTGGCAAATTGCCTGCACGTACAGTGCCTGTTCGAGGGCAGTGAAATCCCCCATAGAGAAGCAATGGTTTGTCTAGTCAGAGAATACCGAACAGCTGAGGAATGACAGTGAAATGCCCTGCCGTTCGGTGGTTTATTCAGGCGAATCCCATAGGCTTCAATGTTAACAATATTCCATATTCCATAATTCCATAATCTAATAAACCGTTTATCATTTTATTCTGCAGTAAAAAGTCTCTTTATTTTTAGAATTTTTAGGATCTTTCAGGTTTTTTTGTCAATTTTTTTTCCATTTTTTTTTTTAAACGTTTTTTTTTCATTTTACTGTAACAGTCTTATATGTAAATTCCAGACATCCGTTCAGTAGTTTTTCTGCAAACCGCGTTTCAAATTTCAAACTTTCAAGCAAACTTTTTTTTGTTTTTTTTCACCCCGTTCATTTCCCGCAGGCTTCCCATAGGCTTCAATGTTAAAAATATTCCAGTATTAATTTAATATCTAATAAACCGTTTATCATTTTATTCTGCAGTAAAAAGTCTCTTTAGTTTTAGATTCTTTAGGATCTTTCAGGCATTTTTTTTCTGATTTTTTTTAAATAATTGTTTCATTTTTCTGTAACAGACCTTTTTATTATCATTCATTGGATCTTATATGTAAATTCCCTAAAATTTTGTTCAGTATTTTTTTTGCAAACAGCGTTTCAAATTTCAAACTTTCAAGCGAACTGGTTTTTTTTTTCACCCCATTCGTCTGCTAGTCTGCTTTTTCCGGTGGCTGCTCTGCGTTGTGATTGCCGGCTGCTCCGATTTTTCCAGCGTGTTCAGCTTGGTTTTTGCAGCGTTTTCGGTGAGTGTTCGGCGAGTGTTCCCTGCACTACGGGGGCCCTGCAGTGCTTGCTGAATACACCACAGGGTCGACGAACTAGGAATCGCCGACTCGTCCCGAAGTGCAGGGAACGAAAAGTCACCGAACGTGCGGTGACTTTTCAGATCTCTTTAAATAACCCTGATTGTGACAAACTTGAAATTATCATTTTTATGCTATATAATAGCCAAGATGCATTATGGTACATTTCCAGACAAAACTGAACTTATTTAAAGATTTGTTGTTGTTAAGGCATTCATTTACTATATAAAATTTTACTTGTGCTATGACATTTTTAGAGATTTTTATATAAAAAGTACTTTAAACTGCAAAAGTTTGTAAAAATGTTAGGTGTATCCACAATTTTGGCCACCAGTGTATATACTATTATTGTAGCTTCCACCATTGTTTCAATAGGAATTCAATGAAGATTCCAACTTATAAATTGCTGATGTTATTCATTGTTGTTGCAAACGATGGAGAATGGCCACAGTTCACTTATTTTATGGAAATATTATCAGGGTTATTCAAAGAGAATCGAAAAGTCACCGCACGTTCGGTGACTTTTCGTTCTCTTTAATTCGGTGCGATTCGGCGATCCCATTTTGGTGACCCTGTGGCATGTTCAGCGACAGCAAGCACCACAGGGCCGTCCTGGTGCAGGGAAAAGCCACCGCAAACCCGACGAACACTCACCGCAAAACCCGGCGAACGCACACCGAAACCCGCAAAAACATCTGGATTAACTCCGCCGAACACGCCGGAGAAACCCGAGCAGCCGCCGATCACAGCGCAGAGCAGCCGCCTAAAAACCCGACACTGCAGACGAATGGAGTGAAAAAAAAACAGTACGCTTGAATGTTTGAAAAGTGAAACGCTGTTTGCAAAGAAACTACAGAACGAAAATGTCTGAAATTTACATATAAGATCCAGTGAATGATAATAAAAAGGGCTGTTACAGAAAAAAAAAATCCGATTTAAAAAAGAAACTGAAAAAAAAGTTTGGCTGAAAAATCCCAAAAAATGCTTAAAATATCCTAAAAAAATCTAACAATAAAGAGACTTTTTACTGCATAATATTATAATCAATGGTTTATTAGATATTGAATTAAAATGGGAATATTTTTAACATTGAAGCCTATGGGATTTTCCTGAATAAACCTGTCGAATGAAACCACCGAATGGCAGGGCATTTTGGCAACTTTTCACTGCTGTTTTGTGTTCTCTGAATAGACGAAGCATTGCTTCTCTATGGGGATTTCACTGCCCTCTAAAAGACACCGAACAGGCACCGTATGTGCAGGCAATTCGCCAACATTTTGCGAACTGCCTGCTCTCTGGATAGCCGAATGGTCAGGAAAGGTAACTGTACGCTGAATTTCAGCGTTCGGTTACCTTTCGACCGCAATTCGGAACTCTTTGAATAACCTTGTATGTTGGTACCATTGTCCGAAAAACTTTGAGTGTCACTGAATTTTTCTTCTTTGGATAGTTGTAGTTCGCCGCCGTTGCAACAACAGTTTTACTTCGGTGAAGTTTGGTAAAACAACAGTGCTTAGTGAGGTGAGGGGGGCTGTATTGATAAGGGCACCTGCCTTGGATTGCTTTTTAAAACTATTTAAACCAGGAAAAGCAGACTATAAGTGATTCATATATAGGAATAAATAAGATTATTGTTGGTTTGTTTTAGCAGTCTCATAATACACCTCCGAGGTTCGTTTTGGCTCTTCCGACATCAATGTGTAGTCCTCTAAGGATTTCGAAAAGTAAGAAAATTGTCAGATGACTCAAACATAATTAAATAGGTTTACAGATTTAATAATCTGATATACCTTTAAGCGTCACTCTGAGTCACAGGTGGAAGGATCCCAATTTTACAAATTCTAAGGGCCTTGAAATACCAAGAGTGAACATGGCCAGCTGTATAATTCTGTCATGCTTTATGGACTAATATGGAACATGTAGTATTACACAGAGATGCAGAATATTGTAAATAATAACATTCAGTATGTATCTCTAACTCCAGATGCCTTACTGTTAGTGTGCTGAAGTTTAATCACAAGCAATCGTTTTGACTCTTTCCCCTAATTTTCAAAGGAGGGCTGTGGAAAGAAAGGGAGGGAGTCAGATACTGTGAACCAGAGAGGGAGAGAAAATGAGAAAGAGAGAGATAGGGAGAAAGGAAGGAGAGGAGGAGCATCCACTGATGCAGTCAGCTTGCAGCATCCTGGTACACACACTCTCAGAGACATATATATATAACCACAAGCACTGAGCCTGCACCCTCCCTCCTTGCTGCAGATCCCTGTGTGTGATGTGAACAGGCAGAGAGAGGCAGGAGTACCCTCTGCTATGGCATCTTCTCTGGCATTCAGGTAGGTGCTGTGCTAAGATGCTCTCATTCTATTTAGCTTTCTTTGGGGTATCCTATTTTTTGTGGATACTTTAAACAACTTAGGGGTGTTTACATGTGTTTTAAATGGTGTTTTCATGAAGAATGTATTACATAGGTGGTTACTGATGACAATCTGACATGGTAGCTTTATCATTTTTAAAATATGGACAAAAAGCATTCATAGATGAGCTAAGGAGTACCTATCTCATGTGTGTGTATATATATATATATATATATATATATATATATATATACATACGTAATGTAGCACTAGCGACATAATGCAGTGGAGTATTCCTGGAGGTGTGTGTAGACAAGGATGGATTTGTGTACCACATCCTGGCCTTGCTAGATGCTGAACAGAATACATTGATGGCAGGACCATAGAGTTCCTGTGTCCCACACAGGCTGCAGACATGTGCTGCCATTATAGCAGCTCAGTATATACAGAGTGAATGAGCTGCCAGGCTGAGCTTTGCCCACTGAGGCAGCGGAGCCGGGTACCAGCTGCATGTTATACAGGGAACAGGCCAGGTGTTTTCCCAAAAGTGCTTGATGAGCATTGTATGACTGTTCACAACTGCAACCAAGGCAAAGTCATGGAGGCAGGTGCATGTGTCATGTGACAAGACAATAGTGACCTTTCACCCCAACACGTAGAGCAATAAGACTCTGTGCACTATATAACTATTACATTTTTAAAAATAAAACAAACAACAACATTAGGCCAAGGTTTGTAAAGTATCTATATTTTGTATTCACAGGCCTCAATTCTAATATAATGTTTTCCTAGGGCAGGCCTAATACTGAGCCAAGTTGGTTTAAGTGTATAGGTGAGGAAGAGTGGTATCTACATATATAATGGTTTAAGGCAATGATGTCTAGCTCTGCCGTCCAGATATTGATGGCCTACAAGTCCCAGACTTCATTGAATGCGATAAATGGCCAGAGACTTGTGGGAGTTTTAGTTCAGAAAAATCTGGGGGGCCAGATTATGGCACTCCCAGTTTAAGGGGTTGCAAAACAGGAGTGGCAAGTGGCAACCGATACCTCACGGGCACGTCTCTTGGTACTCATTTTGCCAGTTCGGACATATTTCCAGGACCCATATATTGCCTACAATGGGTGGCACATAAAAGCGCTTCCCTGCAGTTTGTAAAATTCAGAAGCTTTAGGAAGGAAATAATTTCACAAATTGAAACTTTTTTTTTTACTTTCTAAAGCATATAAATTGTATGTGCTGCCCGGTGTGTAGAAGGTATAGTTATCCTGGAATACATGGCCAATGGGCAGTCCTGAGGTGAGGAGACACAAATCCCTACCCTATGCAGTTTAGGCACATGTCAGAGAACACACTGAGGCCATACACCGTTTTACAGTTACAACTTCTAAGTATTTGTAAAGCACCAGTTTTCATATTATTCCACAATTTGTGCCATTATTTTCTTCATGCCTTCTATAATGATGTAATAAAAACATAAGCTGAGTTGACAGCTTTTTCAAATATGGGTGTTTTGAGCTAGAATTTCCAATGTTAGGATAAATCCTTTACAGATCCCAGTATAGTGAAGAATTAATCTAGTTAGTGTTGCCTAGTACTTGGTTTGAGATTGAAAAGATCATTAAATGAGTTATGTTGATTGGTTCCCATACCCTCCTGCCCAGTGGCGACTCTAGGAACAATATTTAGGGGGGGGCACATGAGAGACCGCAGTCAAAACTGGGGGGGGGGCACTAATAATTTTCGCCTCTACATCATACCACTGAATAAAACTAAGGGCCCTATCACCTGGTGTGAGGTAAAACACAATCACTAAAAGGAAAGATTTAGCGCGAGTCGCTAAAACTTAGTGCCTGATGACCTACTAACAGATCACCTTGTCCACGGGAATCCGTGTACAAGGTCGTTTGGCGCACGCTAGAGAAACGCTGAGACCCGGGCTAATGCAGTTGTGTACAGGATAGAACTGTTTTTTTCCCAGTGCCATATCTATCCCCTGCCCTCACAAGCTTGAATATGAACACATCCAGTGAATAACCTCACACCCCTGCATTATTAAAATCCTCCAAGGTGGCAGTATCCTCCATGTTTCTATGCACACATATATTAATTAAGGCTGATGGGCATTGCATGATAAATGCCACCCGACAGCATGTAGAATCATTACAATGCATTTAATAGATCCAAAAGGAAGCGAGTGACAATAACTTCCCTGCTGCAGCACAAGAAATAATACATAACAAGACAAAAATGTCATCTGCGCTCGTTTCTATATAATTCCATGTGCAACAAAACACTGTCAGAGGTTTTAGTTTGCTTGAATGGCCTAAACTAAAACCTCTGACAGTGTTTTGTTGCACATGGAATTCTATAGAAACGAGCGCAGGTATCATCTTTTTTTTCTTGTTATGATTTATACATGAACTGGGTTGTTAATCCTGGCTGTTGCAGCCTGCTCTGGTGATTACAGGTGCGACGCCATTTTTTCTTTATGCAAGTATGTATATAAATAATACATGTTTCAGGGCAAGACTTATCTATGTGTCCCGTTCAACATGATCCACATGGTCACCCTAATAATCAACCACTTACATACTATGAATAACCCCCACATAAAATATTTAAAATGAGGCAATATATTAGAATATATGTGGATAAAGGGATACATCTATATCATAATAGAGCCTACTGCAACAGCAGCGACATTGCTGGCCAGATCCATTACTATGGTGTATGGGGCCAAGAGAACACCTGCAAGAGAATGTGCTGCATTCCTTTCAATTGTATGCCAATTTTAGGCAAGGACCTGTTTTTTCAGGGTTTTTGGAGTTCGCACCATGGTTGAGCAGTAGGTAAAATGTTGCAATTAGCGCCCCTCAAAAAATTAGCGCACCAAGTGATCTGTTAGTTGCAAAAGCACTAGAGATCTCTAGCGCTCCCCATGTTAAGTATAGGACGCGGAAAGTACAGTAAGTTTGCGGTACAAATTGCTAAAACTGATTTTTCTCGTTTGTAGCAGGAGACAAACGATCTGTTGGTCGGGCGCTATACTCAACTTGGCGCTAACGCAAAACCATGCCGACGCAAGGGTTAGCTCACACCAGCTGATAGTGTCCTAAATAGGTATATATAAATAAGATTCCAAAACTCCAGAGTAATGTGATGCAATGATACTTAAATTCAATATTTTATTTGCCACAATTCGGCAGTTTTTGCTGAATGTCTGATAGCTGCTTCAGCGACTCGAATTTTAGCAAATTACAGTGAACATTCGCTAAATAGGGAATTCACCATATTTTCGACGAAATGAGTTTCCCGAAATGTGACGAAAAGCAGAGGATCTAAAGATGAATAGACCCTTTAGATTCTAACTTCCATAATAATCCCTAAAATGCCATAAACTCAGGGAAATACAATAAAAATAATAAACAATGTGGCATGCCGCCTACCCATTAATCTCTAAAATGCCATAAATCAAGGAAAAAATTTAATGTATGCTGTGAGGGATGAAGCCTACCCATTAACCCTTAATATACAGCTAAACCAAGGCAAAAACTAACGTAATACACAATGTAATCTATAGTCTGAACATTAATCACTTCACTGCTGAGCCATTTCAACCCTGTGAAAATATTTGTTTACGTGCACTTTTTATGTGATGTTTTATGACTTTTACTTCATACTGAATGTGAAGGAACCGTTCCCTTCCGTCTGTCCTGGCTCTCCAGACACCCCTTCGTTGTGGTCAGCCCGGCTACTGGGAGCGCTGTCCTCAGCGCCTCGAGCAGCTTGACCTGCCTGCTTCTGTTCCTCTGCCCTGGATCCGTTAGGAATCTCCAGAAGGCCGCTCTCTGCCTTCTGAGGGTGAGTGTGGAGTGTAGCGTAGTTTGTAATAAAGACACCAGGCGCGGCTGTATGCTTTAAAACAGGATCCTCTCTCTCTGAGCTCTGAGAGTTCTCTGACTTTTTAATGAACAACCACCATTTATGCTGGAGTCCAACAGTCATAATTTGCATACCCATACTAATTACATTAGGTCAGTTATTTACAATAAATATTCTTTACATTCTCTAGCCTTTCAGCTCACACAACATTTGTATATCCATTGTTCTAACACATCAGATTAAACACACACGATCAGAGATCCCTTGAATTAAACATGCAGCTAGATAATGGGAAAAGCCCTGGTGCATAAATTACACAGCAGTAAAGCTTGTTTACTGTTTTACACAAAAACACATTTACCTACAGGAATATAAGTATTTTTAAAACCAAAGCTACGCCATTTTACACTAAACTAAATTAAACTAAAACCAAACGATGTAAAATATATTTAAAAACACACAATATAAATGAACATAAAGTCTCTTGGGGTTTGAAGCATGGAGCGTTACATCAGCTCCATGACACTGAATATGGTTATATTGGGTGTCATTGGAAAGGCCAGAATCAGCCCTTCCCAATGAAACCAAGAACGTCCATATACGATGCACAGGGGTAGAGATGCAGCGGTCCGAAGAAGTGTGGGAAGCTGGATGCTGATTTCTGAGGAGGGAGGGGGGGAAGGAATAACCTAGGGGGGGAAATTGCGCCCCCTTGACACCCTGTAGAGACACCTATGCTCCTGCCTCTGTTTTGTTAGACTATAGTTGTTTTATAATGGGCATATGGTGACTGCATGTGTATATGCATGTGTAATTAAGTAATCTATTTAGGGAGAGTGTATAGACAAATATTTTAGGTATTGTTTGTAAAGTATCCAATTTTACACTACAATCTAGAAAAATTAACTATATTCTAAATTGATTTATGAAATGTGTTTTTTTATATTATATACTTTGTTAAAGAATCCTGGAATGATACGACATTTACAGCAGAAACTTTTTATATATCTCGTGTCCTTATGGGTAACATCAAATCATCCTGGGTCTAACCACCCCTTCCCTCAGCGAACGCCTGCTGTTGTCCCAATTTCATAATACATGACGAAAAAATAGAAAACCCTCAGATTATCTAAAATGATTAAGAGATTATTTTGTCCCAACACTTTATTTTCTCTTTCTTTCTTTTTTTTTGTTTTCTTTTTTGTACTATTCATAGGAAGCATTTCAATGACACATACAAGATTGTATATGGTTTGGGGTGTCTATTCACTGAATGGGGGCCCTAATCTGTTATGATTAAGAAGTATGCTGTGAAGGATAAAGGCTCCCTGCTATTCCAGCCGAGCTGCAACGCTGACCCTGAACAACTCTCGCTTATTATTCCTTTACTCTATCCATATAGCACCAACAGATTCTGCACTGCTGTACAATATATGTGAGTAAGAGAGTTACAGGGACCTCAGAATTCCTTTAAAGCAGGCATCTCAAACTCCGGCCCCCCCCCCCCAGATGTTTCTGAACTACAACTCCCATGATTCTCTGGCCATCATTTGCATTTAAAGAATTTTAGGAATTGTAGGCAATCATCATCTGGGGGAGCAGAGTTTGAGATCCCTGCTTTAAAGCAATAGATGGCCAGAGAATGATGGGAGTTCAGTAACATTTGGGGGGGCCAGAATTGGAGACCCCTGAATTAGAACAACAGATATAGATTAAAAATGATGACACATTATGATCTGGGGACCCTGTTCCAGAGGAACTTACAATCAATAAGGGATATAGAGTGGTTGAACAGGTGTTGTACTAATTGATCTTTTCCATGAAAACGTGCTGCTGGTCCAGTTGACAATAAGATGTTTTTCTGGACAGTTTATCATGTTATACTTTGTATTTAATGTTTATTCAAAACAGGCCAATAAAACACTTTAGGGTCTTATGAGCGACTGTGAGGTATTGGAAGATCCTGGTGACATCTCAAGGAGAATTCGAATGCCACCAGTGATGGGCAAAGATCCAAACATCATACATATTTTTCTATAAGCATCCAAACCCTCCTCCCAAGGACATAAATCAATAAAAAAAATATCTATCATAGATGAGTAGAGTATCATGGGTAAGGATCATAAGATTTAAAAATAATCTGTAACTTAGTACACTTTTAAGATTTTTTTTCTTGCAGCTAAGGACAACTACCTGTGTCTCTTACGCTGGCACCTGATGGTTAATTAAGGTAACAGTTGGCACTGACTGCAGATTTTTTTTAAATAAAGCCGCATAAATCAAGTATTATCTCCTCTGGTCAATTCTGAGCACAGCTACTCCATCACCCAAGAGGAATAAAGCTCTTATTGTTTGTTGCTTTACTTCGTGCCTAATTTTGCATATTCTTAATTTTTTTTATATTTTTGAAAAATAAGGTTATTCATTAAAAACGTAAGGTTATACCCCATGCAGCAGATTTCTTTCACTCACTTGCCCCCTGGTGTTGCAGCCTGTCAGACAATACAGTGTTGTGTTGGACCATCTGCTGTAGAACCCCTTATGTTACATGTGTAGCCTGCCTTGGGCCAAGTGCTTATTAAAGAAATAAAAAGAAGGGAAAAAAATAGGTTGAGAAAGGAACAATGATACTGTGTATATTCTGATGTATGTCAGCCTAGGCCTCATCTGACCACACATGTATTTTGAGGCACCAGTTATTAATATTATCCTTTTTATATACATCTTTTACTCTCTGGTACTTCATGACTGGTAGATACCTTTTTACTGATATGTGTGAGATACTGAAAGTGTAAGTGACAAAAATCATCTGTATTGGAAATATAATGGTAAAGATTAGTAATTATTGTATAAAGATTATATATATATATATATCTCATAGATTGCAAGTTCCCTTGGGAACAGGGTCGCCTTGAATCAGGTCATCATCCATGTGGTATTCTAATGTACACTGATCTTGTAAAGCGCTGCGAAATTTGAGGCGCTATATAAATAAAGGATATTAATTAATCTGTCATTATTTAATGGTTTTCAGTATTTTTGAGGTCAGAACCAACTATGCGGGTATATATACACACATATGTGGACTGATAGGGAGCTATGGAACCTGTAGATATTGCAAACAGGCTACAGTTTAGCTTAAACTATCTCTATACACTGTAGGAAAGTTCTTCCCTACAGCAGGCAGAATTCATATGCTGCAGAGGATAGCATCTTAATAAATTAATTGATTTCCCTTCTTGCAGCATATACATATATATATGCACATTATGTGTATATATGTAAATGTAACTAAAGAACACCCCTACACACACACATACAGTATCTCACTGTGACGTGCATCAATTTGGACTCAAAGTACAAGGCCTAGAAATGTATTTGGGAGGTGCGGGCCTGATGTTTTATATTATTTTCCTGCTCTTTCCTTTGTTAAAGTCACCCTGTATCTACAATTCTAGATGCAGGGTGTTTGTGTTTTCTGTGTACCTGCTCTCTATATAGTGTATTAGTACCGTCCTGCTCTCTATTGTGTACATTCTCTCTATAAAAAATTCCTTTTGTTTACCCTATCTTTCTCCTTCAACCCTTCTAGGAAATAACATTGTCCATTGTTTGAATGTCTTGTGCAGTTATCTGTTCTGTGAGGTTATCTGTTTGGTTGTATGCAAATTGGGTTGGTCCTTGACTGTACCTGTGTGTCTCTGTGAATAAACAGTCAGTTCTATTCTGCCCAAGCTTGAAGTCACGGCTCATGATTTGGGGTAGCAGGTACCTTCTGCTCGCTGTGCCAACAAAAGGCTCCAGGTCTACAGCTTCTTTCTAGGGGTGCTAGTCAGGCTCTCTATGTGCACCTGTCCTTAAAGCTGCGGCTAAGGTACTGGACAAAGGCACGAGAGTCACAAAAAGTACCTGGGTGTCCAGTGAGGAAGCGACATTTGACAGATGTGACCCTGTCTGGGCACAGATCTGTTACACTCACAGAAGTGGGTACACCCATCAAATTTTTGTAAATATTTTATATCTTTTCATGTGACAACACTGAAGAAATGACACTTTGCGACAATGTAAAGTAGTGAATGTACAGCTTGTATGACAGTGAAAATTTGCTTTCCCCTCAAAATAACTCCACAGACAGCCATTAATGTCTAAACTGCTGGCAACAAAAGTGAGTACATCCCTAAATGAAAATGTCCAAATTGGGCCCAAAGTTTAGGGTTTAGGTCTGGATACATACTTGGCCAGTCCATCACCTTTACCCTCTGCTTCTTTAGCAAGGCAGTGGTCATCTTGGAGGTGTGTTTGGGGTCTTAATCATGTTAGAATACTGTCCTGCGGCCCAGTCTCAGAAGGGAGGGGATCATGCTCTGCTTCAGTATGTTACAGTTACAAGCATTTATAAAGCACCAACAGGTTCCGTAGCACTGTACAATTTCACAGTACATGTTGGCATTCATGGTTCCCGCAATGAACTGTAGCTCCCCAGTGCCGGCAGCACTCATGCAGCCCCAGACCTTGACACTCCCACCACCATGCTTTGACTGTAGGCAAGACACATTTGTCTTTGTACTCCTAACCTGGTTGCCGCCACACATGCTTGACACCATCTGTACAAAATAAGTTTATCTTGGTCTCATCAGACCACAGGACATGGTTCCAGTAATCTATGTCCTTAGTCTGCTTGTCTTCAGCAAACTGTTTGTGGGCTTTTTTTTGCATCATCTTTAGAAGAGGCTTCCTTCTGGGACGACAGCCATACAGACCAATTTGATGCAGTGTGCAGCGTATGGTCTGAGCACTAGCAGGTTGACCCACCCCCCCCCACCCCTTCAACCTCTGCAGCATTGCTGGCAGCGCTCATACGTCTCTTTCTGAAAGACAACCTCTGGATATGACGCTGAGCACGTGCGATCAAGTTCTTTGGTCGACCATGGCGACGCCTGTTCTGAGTGGAACCTGTCCTGTTAAACAGCTGTATAGCCTTTGCCAACGTGCTGCAGCTTAGTTTCAGGGTCTTGGCAATCTTCTTATAACCTAGGCCATCTTTATGTAGAGCAACAATTCTTTTTTCAAATCCTCAGAGTCCTTTGCCATGAGGGGCCATGTTAAAGTTCCAGTAACCAGTATGAGAGTGAGAGCGATAGCACCAAATTTAACACACCTGCTCCCCATTCAAACCTGAGACCTTTGGAACATTAACGAGTCGCATGACACCAGGGAAGGAAATTGGCTAATTGGGCCCAATTTGAACATTTTCACTTAGGGATATACTCACTTTTGTTGCAAGTGGTTTAGACATTAATGGCTGTGTGTTGAGTTATTTTGAGGGGACAGCAAATTTACACTGTTATACAAGCTGTACACTCACTACTTTACATTGTAGCAAAGTGTCATTTCTTCAGTGTTGTCACATGAAAAGATATAAAATATTTCCAAATATGTGATGGTAGTACCCACTTCTGTGAGATACTGTATACAGCTTATACATTCAGATAAAGCATATACAAACAGTTATAACATATACATATATACACTGCATATTTACAGACATGCAACAAGTACATAGAATCACAATCATTGACATTTACAACCTTATTTGTAAAAAAATAAAGTGCAAAATACATTTTTGAACAGATTAGGTGTTTCTATTAACCTTTGTTGACATTTCTTTAGCTATTTTAAGAGCAAAAAGTTGCCTTAGCATAGAATAGGTTCTGAAATTGAGATATTTCTGACTTTGGGTCCTATGACCTATTCCACAATTTACTCTAAGATAACTAAAGGAGACCCCAGTACGTTTCCGCTCTGCAAGGGGAGCATGCACCTTCCCCTGTCTGTGTGAGTTCGCCCTGATTTACGGACCCCCCTATAGCCACCTTTATGGGGCTCCTTTTGTACAGAGGTTGCACAAGTTTTTCTGTAGTGCTCCATTTCTGTTTTGTATGCTTGTTATTACATGGCATGATACCCTGGTACTGTATGACCTTGTGGCATTGTTGATCTCTTACGCTGTATTTGTATCCCTGCTTTTGTTCAATTGCCAATGTTTCCTTTTTATTGTGCAAAACAACGAAATTGTTAATAAACAGTTGAAAAAAAAAGATAACTACAGGAGACGTTATACATACAAGCAATGGGATTGAGGCTCGAGTGTTGTGATTCCCTGCACGAGCGTACTGTAAATTAACGTCTCTTATACTTTGTGTGTATATATATGTATTAGTGCTTTTTTTCTGGAAAAATAGGTGGGGGTACTCTCACGACCAGGGAAAAACAGTGATTATTATGACTATTTTTCATGTCCTAATAAATACTCTTTTATTAACCCTTTAAGGACAGCGGCAATTTTACATTCCATTATTACTTTGTGCAGTGCAGGCAGCAGATAATGTGGCAAGTCTAGGAGCAATACCAGCCTTTTGGGTGCAGGGCAAGGGGGCAACAAGAACACTGACGAAGACTTTTACACAAAGCAGTCTGTTTAAAGTCAAATACTTGCATTTACAAACACTGTTATATATATTAATATACATACACCCCCCCCCCGAGAATCACGTATAACCAGGGGGGACAAACCCCCAGAATTGAACATAACCAGGCACAGACCCCAGAATTGAACATAGCCAGGCACAGACCCCCAGAATGAATTATAGCCAGGCAGGGACCCCCAGAATTAATTATAGCTAGATACATGCCCCCAGAATTAATTATAGCCAGCCACTTGCCCCCAGAATTAATTATAGCCAGCCACTTGCCCCCAGAATTATATCACGAGATCTCAGCGTAGGCCGCGTCACAGCCTTCAGAGGACTGAGGAGGCGGCTACGCAAGAAGGCACATCACTGCACAAGCGGCACTCGGGAACGCGGCCAGTCAAGCGCCATGCAGCTTGCGCTTGTTGGCTGCAGAGAGGCCAAGTCAACCAATTGAAGTCAGCGCGGCATACCAGTTCACCTCGCGTTTTCAAGGCTCTCCCACCATGCAGACAGCATGGTACGCCGTGTGGCAGGAAAGGGTTAAAGCTGCCGTTAATTGTTTCTCCTTTTGCAAAATCAGTTAATGCAATGACCTACCCCCTAAAAATCCCTTGCCTGCTCGGCCGTCTTCCAAGGTCAGGCGAGCCCCCGGCTTGGCCTGGGCCTAGAGGCCCAGCCGAGCCTGGGGTTCGCCTGAGCTTGGAGGCCAGCCGAGTTGCCTGCTCAGCTGTCCTCCAGGCTCAGGCGAGTCCCCGGCTCGGCCGGAGGGCCAACTGAGCAGAGGGCTCGCCTGAGTCTGAAGGCCGCCGAGCAGGGGGCTTGGGTGGACCTCCAGGCCCAGGTGACGGATTTTGTTGTGTGTGGAGAGCACATACTCCCCTACATCGGCCTCGAGTCCTCCACCGGTTGCACACATACTCACCTACATCGGCCCTAAGCTCCTCCAGCGATGGCAGTCCTGCATCCAGTGTCCTCCGTTGGTCGTCGGTATGACGTCACGGAAGCCTTTGACCCTGGGTCAAAGGCTTTCGTGACGTCATCCCGTCGACCGACACAGAGAGCGGGCACTGGATGCAGGACTGCCATCGCTGGACGAGCTCAGGGCCGATGTAGGTGAGTATGTTTAGGCAACATCCTCCTACTTCGGTCCTGAGCTCCAGCGGTGACAGTCTTCTGGCTGTCGCAGGCTGCTCGGCCGGCCTCCAGGCTCAGGCGAGCCCCCAGCTCAGCTGGGCCTTCAAGTCTGGCTGCGTTCATCTTTCCTTCAGTCTGGCTGCGTTCATTCTGTCTACCCGTACCCCCTGCTGAAACCTATTCAGTACCAAGGGCAGCAGCTATTCTTGGTGCTGAAACCTATTCAGCACCATGGATGAGCCCCGCGGAGCTGCTATCCATGGTTTTGAAACCTATTCAGTACCAAGAACAGCAGCTATTCTTGGTGCTAAAACTTTTTCAGCACCATGGATAGCAGTCCCGCGGGGCTCCGCAGATGCTATCATCTTCTCGTACCCGCACTCCCAGCTCTTGCCTTCAGGACGTCCAGCCCACATGCACCCCTCTAATTCATTCTCTGATATTTACCCTCACCTAGTGTGTCACCCCACTCCTTTGAGATTGTAAGCTCTTGAGCACAGTCCTCTCTCTTACTGTTATGTGTGTTAACTTATATGTACAGTTGTGTTCAAAATTATTCAACCCCCAATGCTGTAAAGGGTTTTAGGAAATTTAGTGTACATTTGTAATTGTATTCAGAATGAAATCCTACAAGGACTTTTTAAAGAACCATATGCAACTAAAATGACATCAATTGGTTTTGTAATACAGTAGTAAATGTTTCTTTTGTGAATTCTTCATTGACACAATTATTCAACCCCTTAAAGACTACCACTCTGAAGAACAGAGGTTCATTCAAGTGTTTTCAATCAGGTATTGAAAACACCTGTGGATGTCACCGAGCAGCAATAAAGCATAATAAGCACCAATTAGGCAGCTTTAAAATGACTGTGATTCTCAGCTCCTTCTAGACATTTACTTGTGTGGTTACAAACATGGTGAAGTCAAGAGAATGGTCCAGGAAGTCAAGAGAAGAGGTGATTACTCTTCACAGGAAGGGCAATGGCTATAAGAAGATTGCAAAGATGTTAAACATACCAAGAGAGACCATAGGAAGCATCATTCGCAAATGCAAGGCAAAGGGCACTGTTGAAACGCTACCTGGTCGTGGCAGAAAGAAGATGCTGACTTCAACTGCTGTGCGCTACCTGAAGCGTAGAGTGGAGAAAAGTCCCTGTGTGACTGCTGAGGAACTGAGAAAAGATTTGTCAGATGTGGGTACTGAAGTTTCAGCTCAGACAATACGGCGCACACTGTGTAATGAAGGCCTCCATGCCAGAACTCCCAGGCGCACCCCCTTGCTGTCTTCAAAGAATAAGAAGAGTCGACTGCAGTATGCCAAAGTCATGTGGACAAACCACAGAAGTTTTGGGATAGTGTTCTGTGGACTGATGAAACAAAATTAAAACTGTTTGGGCCCATGGATCAACGCTATGTTTGGAGGAGGAAGAACAAGGCCTATGAAGAAAAGAACACCTTGCCTACTGTGAAGCATGGCGGGGGGTCAATCATGCTTTGGGGCTGTTTTGCTTCTGCAGGTACAGGGAAGCTTCAGCGTGTGCAAGGTACCATGAATTCTCTTCAGTACCAGGAGATATTGGATGACAATGTGATGCAGTCCGTCACAAACCTGAGGCTTGGGAGACGTTGGACCTTTCAACAGGACAATGATCCCAAGCATACCTCCAAGTCCACAAGAGCATGGTTGCAGATTAAAGGCTGGAACATTTTGGAGTGGCCATCGCAGTCACCTGACTTAAATCCGATTGAGAACCTCTGGTGGGACTTAAAGAAAGCAGTTGCAGTGCGCAAGCCTAAGAATGTGACTGAACTGGAGGCTTTTGCCCATGACGAATGGGCGAAGATACCCGTAGATCGCTGCAAGACACTTGTGTCAAGCTATGCTTCACGTTTAAAAGCTGTTATAACTGTAAAAAGATGTTGTAGTAAGTACTAAGATTGAATGTCACTTGGGGGTTGAATAAAACTGATAATGATGTGAGCACAGAAAAGACATTTGTGGTTATTTCATTATAAATGTTATGTTATATTTGTCTGACCTACACGTGCCTCTTTGATTTAATTGTAAGATGACTGAATGATCAAAATCAAAGTCAAACTGGCCAAAACACTCAATTTCAGTGGGGGTTGAATAATTTTGAACACAACTGTATATTTGTTCTGTCTCACCCATTGTACAGCAGTACAGAACTTGTTGGCACTTTATACTGTAAATACGTGTAAAGTTAACTGAATCACTCAGACAGCCACCATATACACATTCAAATCCATTGTACCGGCTGGGTGGAGTAGAGGTACCATCACTGCTCTGCATGGAAAGAGCCTGTGGAGTCATGGGTTTGATCCCAGCGAGCAACCTCTACAGTAAGTGCCCTTGGGAGAGACACCCAACGGTACATACTCGCCACCTAGGAGGTACTTGAAAACAAGAGAAATCTCAATGTATCCTTCCTGGTAAAATCCTTTCTCAAAAAAAAAAAAATACAGACCAATAAACTTACAAGCATCCGCCACATATGCACAAAATTTGGAGGGGGCAGGTGGAGAATGTGGGAGGGTAGAAAATGTTTAGGGAGATGTGTGGAGAAGTTGGGAGGACATTGAAACTGCAGTGTGTATGAGTTTTATTGCCGTGGAGCTCTGATACGCTCATACAAACTGCACAATATTATATATTGTATAATAGTTTGAATTGGACCCAATATCAAATCGGGGCCAAAACAGGAGGAGCTTCAATTACCAGCGTTTGGTAGGATTAAACCTTGATTGAGAATATAGAAAAAACAGGAACAAGAAAAAGTGGCTATTTTTATCTTGCCTAATTGGCTAATTGAACTGATGCCACTAAGTGCTGGTAATCAATAAATTTACTGTAATTTAGATTGTTAGTACTATAAATAATTCTTTATTAATTGACATATACAACACAAAACATATAAACATGTGAACATAGAATAAATATACTACGTGTTAGGTGCTAACAACTGACTAATGATCTAAGGGTGATTGCGTGGCAGGCTATCAAGTGCGCCCTGTAGCTAATATGTGTATTAACCTCAACGTAATACAAACGACATCTAAATAGTTAGTATGTCATGGAATAGCAGGTGGAATCTGGGTTTTCCCTTTGCAATTATGAGGTTTTATATAGTGGTTAAATACACCACCACTCTAAATTGCTGCGTTTATGCATATTTATGATGGTACATATTGCTAGATAAGTTAGTAGGCAGGTGTGGTTATCTCAAGATACAGGCCCACTGTTAGTAAAGCAGTTCAAAATATAGATGTATATAGATCGTTTAGGGATGCATAAGGTATGTCACTAGGAGTAAAAAATTCAAACTCTCAATAATAGAGATATTAACCTTAATAAGGTGAGTTGTAATAAACACCCTATTGAAAAGAATCTTCCAACCGATCACGCGCTTTGGTTTGGTTAGTCTCACTGATATTTACAAATGCTGTCCCTTCAGTATCAGGGTTATTCAAAGAGAATTGAAAAGATACCGCACGTTTGACTTTTCGTTCTCTTCAATTCGGCACGATTTGGCGATCCCATTTCGGCGACCCTGCGATGTATTCAGCAAGCACCACAGGGCCGTCATAATGCAGGGAAAAGTCACTGCAAACCCGCCGAAAACTCACCGCAAATCCCGGCGAAGGCACACAGAAAACCCGCAAAAAATCTGGATTAACCCCGCCGAAAACGCAGAAAAACCCGAGCAGGAGCCGATCACACACAGCACAGCCACCCGAAAAACCCGACACCGCAGACGAATGGAGTGAAGAAAAAAAAACCGTGTGCTTGAAGGTTTGAAAAGTGAAACGCTGTTTGCAAAGAAACTACTGAGCGAAAATGTCTGGAATTTACATATAAGATCCAATGAATGATAATAAAAAGGTCTGTTACAGAAAGAAGAAAAAACTATTTAAAACACAAAATCGGAAAAAAAATGTTTGCAAAAAATGCTTAAAAGGTCCTATTCGAAGGCTATTCGATTTGCCTGAATAAACCTGCCGAATTAAACCATCGAATGGCAGGGCAATTCGGCAACTTTTCACTGCTGGGTTTTGCTCTCTGAATAGTCGAAGCATTGCTTCTCTATGGGGAATCACTGCCTTCGAACAGGCACCGTATGTGCAGGCAATTCGCTGAATGCACGCCGAAAACCCGCAAAAACATCTGGATTAACCCGAAGACGCTGGAACAACCTGAGCAGGAGCCGATCACACGCAGCGAAGCCTCCGGAAAAAGCCGACACCGCAGACGAGTGAAGTGAATAAATTAGGAAAACCGTTTGCATGAATGATTGAAAAGTGAAACGCTGTTTGCAAAGAAACTACTGAGCGAAAATGTCTGAAATTTACATATGAGGTCCAAGGAATGATAAGAGGGCTGGTACAGAAAAAATAGGTAAATTTAAAAAAAAAAAAAAATTGGACTTTTTTTATTAGAAAAAAATCCAGAAAAATGCTTAACTTCCTAAAAAAAAAATCTAAAAAGAGACTCTTTACTGCAGCATTTTATAATGAACGGTTTATTAGATATTGAATTAAAACGGGAATATATTTCACATTGAAGCCTATGGGATTCTCCTGAATAAACCTGTCGAATGAAACCACCGAATGACAGGGCAATTCCGGAACCTTCCACTGCTGGTTTGTGTTCTCTGAATAGCCGAAGCAGTGCTTTTTTATGGGGATTTCACTGCCCTCGAACAGGCACCGAATGTGCAGGCAATTCGCCAGGATTTGGCGTATTGCCTGCTCTCTGGATAGCCGAATGGCCAAGAAAGGTAACCGAACGCTGATTTTCAGCGTTCGTTTAACTTTCTCCAGCCATTCGGATCTCTTTGAATAACCCTGATAGTTACAGTTACAAGTACTTATATAGCGCCAACAGATTCCGTAGGCTTTACAGTGGGGAAGCACAGACAGGTGACATAATAAATAATAAACCATAAGGAACAGACGGCCCTGCCCGTAGGATAATAGTGTGGTATAGCCCAGGGCTCAAAATTTCCACTCGCCTACTAGCATTTGGCGAGTGGAAATTAAGTGAGGGCGAGTGGAAATGCACACACAGGCAGCAAAATTTATTATTTCGTGCTGCATATTCCAGTGGTGCCAACTTGCAGCCTCCCCTTTCCCAGGCTCCACAGTGGCAGGGATCAGCTGCCTAACCTGACCAAGCTCGTCTCTGTCACTGGCAAGGGGTGGAGAGGAGCTTCCCTACCTCCTCGCTCTTCTCACACGGGTCTGATGACTGGGTATACATGTATCTGGGGTCTGATGTCTGGTATTAATGTTATTATTGTAACTTTATTCTAGATAAAACCTTTAACAGTGTAATTTCATAAGATAATTTAAGGGTGTGTGTTTAGGGGCAGAGTTAAGGGCTGGGTAGGGGTTAGGGGAGCAACTGGTGGCGAGTAACTCTTATGGCCTGGTTAGTAGCTTGGGACTTGAAATTTTGAGCCCTGGTATAGCCACTGGACACACGTCAGTGCTTCAGTATTTTCTTTATTTGGGCGGCCACAGCACATGCAGAGAACTAATTCAACAAATATAACAAATATAAATCAAAGCCTACTCATGTGGAGTCTAACTATAATATTGGGCGGCTAAGTCGCTTACCAATAATGCAAAAACAAAACAGAATGTACTTCCCTTTTTAACGTCAGGGTTTTTCCGTCTCTACTGCATAAGGGCAGGGCAGTCCAATCAGGCAACAGCTTATTATTAACCCTATAGGGAGAAAAGGATGTTCTCCACCTGCCTGTGTAAGGGATTATGCTGCCGGAGTCGCAGGAAGGGCAAAACTGGTGCAGCTGTAACAAGAACCTGGCAGCACCTTTCCTGTTATGTCTGTCACGGTCAAGACCGGATTTTCCATCTAGCCCTGTGCCTCATCCAGTCCCCTATGTCCAGCCTGTAGTTTCCTGAAGATCCATGTAGCCCTCAGGTGTAATCAATCCTCACCTGATCAGCCCTCCATATACAGAAGCTACACCCCTATCCCAGCACTTCAGCATTGAAGTCCTTTATTCTGTGTGGACCTCTGCCCTGCTCTTGTACACAAGTTTTGTTTAACAGATTTCTGTGTTTCAGACCCCTTGCCTTACTTACCGGACTTTTGCCTATGGATATGCCCCTTTGATGCCGCGCCCTAGGAACCCTGCTTTTGGAATACCCCTCATCTCACCCAAGGACTTTGTTGCTTTCAAAGACTTCCACTACTGCTCCTAAGAACCCCCGCTGATTCCTGAACCAAAGAACCCTTTGCTACTACACCAACCATAGACCCTCTGCGATTTGTGTATCTGCCCCGGAGCTCCGTAATCTGCCTTGATTTATGTTCTGTCTTTTTAAAAGTACCCTCTGTATCTACTGTAGTTCCTTTTATGTCATGTCCCTCTGTCTCTAACCTATATTTAGTTTATCCATGCAGTTTCTTTCTAGTCTTGTTATCTGTTCTGTCCTAGTCTAGCTCCCTTCCTTGTCAGCCCCTTCCTGTCACTCCCCTGTGTCTAGCTACCTTCTAGTCTCCTCCCTGCATTCAGTTCTGTCTTACAGCGTTATTCAAAGAGATTCGAAAAGTCACTGCACGTTCGGTGACTTTTCGTTCTCTTCAATTCGGTTCCTTTTGCCGATCCAATTTCGGTGACCCTGCGGTGTATTCAGCAAACACCACAGGGTCCCCGAATTGCAGGGAAAAGCTGCCGCAAACCTGACGAAAACAAATCGCAAAACCCAGCGAATGCACGCCAAAAACCCTCAAAAACATCTGGATTAACCTGCCGAAAACCACGGAAAAACCCGAGCAGTAGCCGATCACACGCAGCGAAGCCGCCGGAAAAAGCCGAGACCACAGACAGAGCGAAGTGAATAAATTAGAAAAACAGTTTGCATGAATGATTGAAAAGTGAAACGCTGTTTGCAAAGAAACTACTGAGCGAAAATGTCTGGAATTTACATATTAGGTCCAGGGAATGATAATAAAAAGGGCTGTTACAGAAAAAATAAGTAAACTTAAAAAAAAAAAAATGGACTTTTAAAAAACAAATTCAGAAAAATGCTTAAAATATCCTAAAAAAATCTATAAATAGACTCTTTACTGCAGAATTTTATAATGAACGGTTTATTAGATATTGGATTAAAACGGGAATATTTTTAACATTGAAGTCTATGGGATTCTCCTGAATAAATTTGCCGAATTAAACCTCCGAATGGCAGGGCATTTAGGGAACCTTTCACTGCTGGCTTGTGTTCTCTGAATAGCCGAAGCAGTGCTTTTTCATGGGGGTTTCACTGCCCTTGAACAGGCACCATATGTTCAGGCAATTTGCCAGGATTTGGCGAATTGCCTGCTCTCTGGATAGCCGAATGGCCAAGAAAGGTAACTGAACGCTGATTTTCAGCGTTCGTTTAACTTTCTCCAGCCATTCGGATCTCTTTGAATAACCCTGTTAGTGTTTCTGTATTTGCCCTGTGTTAATTAAACTGCACTTTGTGCCCCGTAACCTGTTTGGCCTCCTGTCTGTAATTTCCACAATCGGGGCTCAAACCAGCTCCCCGCACACAGCGCACCTGACATCCTGCAAATAAAACTGTGGTTTATCACCCTGCCCCTAATCACACTGTCACAAAAGTCATAATATTCATAAAACGCAATGTGTCAAAATATAAGCAAAATGTTTTGTTTTTTTCAGTATCTGCTTAGAGAAACTGTTACTGAATTTTTAGTGTTTGATTTCTTTTTAACAAGCATAAGGTATAGAATATATAACCACAAAGGTTTGGAAAAATAATTTGACACGCTGCAAATGGTTGAAATCCAAATGGAAATGACATAGCATTCTGTGTTTACATTTCTTATACAAATAGTAATTATATCTTCAATGAATGCATATGTGTGTAATAGTAATTTTTTAAAAACATATGTCACACGTGTGTTTGATCTTTTCAGTGTACAAAACTCTAAAACTAAGAAAATCTTGACTAGTAAGAAAAACTATGCTGTGCTAAAATGCTAAGGCATCTGTTCAACTCAATAGCCCACTCATTCCTCTTGTTAGTAGTTCTAAATAATAGGGAGCTTCTTGTACATATTAACCAGACGTACTGGTCCGCCTGACACACAGGTGGGCCATTCTGAAAAAATAAAGAATGAAAAAATAATAAAACTTAACTTTTATTGTAACTCAATGGTAATTAAAATCTAGGACTGGTAATGATCATGATCCACAAACAATAACATAACACATCACATGCTAAAAACATGCCATTGTATATATTTCATCAAACGATTCACTTGTGCAAAAACCTGATAATTAAATCATTGCTTTAAACAATACCCAGATTGATATGTAAGCACAAGGAGAGAAAGGACAATCAACCCAATTGGCAGTCACTTTTAAATTGGATAGATATTTATATGTTCACCCCAATAGAACCCCCCCCCCCCAGGAGAGGACAAGGAAAAATTGTGTGTGTCAATATGTAAATGCACTAAATCTTGCAAACAAAAGTAACACTGCAAAGTTTTGAATATTCACCATTCAACAGCTATAGTCCTGCTCGAGTGAGATTTAAAGATGGATTACCTCCTCTCCATACACTTGAAGAGAATTACTCCACTCAAAAAGGACTACTTGCATCACAGCAGAAACCATGCTGTAGACAATTTCAATGGAACAATACCATAGCCATTTGAAAGTATTCAATTCAATAAAACTTGTAGGGTGGAGGTTGAAAATTAATACCCTGCTCTCAACGCACCCGACGCGTGTTTCGCCTAACCAGGCTCGTCAGGAGTGCTACATATTAACCAGGAATGAAGATCATTTCTTGTTCTTCCTGGGCTAATCTGGAATCTTTCTGCAATTTCCGGAGCTTTTAAACGTGGGCTTTTCTCGTCACATCTTGAAACAGCTCATCTCTCCAATGCTGCTTTACCCCTTTTTTAAATTTTGATAATGGTAAAAAGGGGTATTTCTGGTTTCCTAGGGCCCTATTCCAACCTTGATGTAAAGTTAACCAGAGCTGTTGTAAACTTTGCAACGCCATAGATTTTAAGGTGCACCTGTCCTAGTCAAAATGACTTTTGCCCATTATATAGGGCAGCATTATATTACTGACCTATATAATGGAAAAAATTAATATATTCCTTTTTAAAGTTCCCCCCCTCTCCCCAGGGCCTGTGCCGTGTTGGCTACAGGACGGCTCCCTGTACAATCACTGTGCAGTGCTGTCTGTCACTCAGATCGTTAGAGTCAGACAGCGTAGCGTTCAGGGTGAACAGAGAGCTTTTCTGTAGGAGCTGTCCTCTCACAGCTGTCCTCACTGTGGTATGATGCGGTCAACTGGGAGATAAGAGAAACCTCTAAATGGAATATCTCTTTTTACATTTACATTATGTAGGTCAGTGAAAAAACCTAGAGGTTTTACTAATTGGTTTTCCATAAAATCACAATCAGAAACCACTGGTTTTATGAAAAATCACTTTCGATTACCCAAATGTTAATAATGTATTTAACATCTATACATACATTACTACAATACAATAAACCAGTTTGACAGGCAGGGGCTCATTCTGCTGAATAAGGCCGGGGTCAGACGGGTGGTTTTCAGAGCGAAAGCAACGGCTGTAAGAGTGGATGTTCCTTCCACTCTGGTGCCCTTCTGGCCACCTCGCTGAGCTCAGTGCACACAGTGCTGCAAGGCTCGATCCTCCTATGGAGGGTCACGTATTGCAGCCCCGTTGAACGTGCGTCGTAGCCGTTTGACAAGGAGGCTTGCAGCACGTCCACTGTAACGTGCGCAATTTGTGAGTGCGTTATAGCGTGTGGCCGGCCTCGAAGCCTCACAATACTGCGACGGAGGCTTGGAGGAATTCCTTTCTCTTTTTTGTCTTCTCTTCTGTTGTGTCTTTGTTTACTTCTCTTGTAACTGTTGCTTGTTCTCCTAAAACTGGGAACATTTGTTGGACAGCTCTCTATACATATAAGAGGTTATTTAAAGAGCACCGAAATGTCACCGACATTTCAGTGCTCTCGTTCCCTGAAGTTGGGGGAATCAAATTCCCTGACCCTGCAGTGAATTCAGCATTCATCGCAGGATCCCCGAAGTGCAGGGACCGGATCTGGAAATCCGCCGAAAAGCAGCAGAGAACCCGCCGAGCGCACCTGTAGGTCCGCCGCAAACTCGCTGAACAAGTCCAAAAAAAATCCAAAAAACGCGCTGACCAGTCGCTGGGAAAAGCCAACGTATCGGGGAAAAAAAAAATTAGTCCAACTTTGAAACGCTGTTTGCAAATAAGCACTGGATGCAAATGTCTGGAATTAACATATAAAGGACCTATGAATAATATTGAAAAGGTCTGTCACAGAAAAAAAACATTATTTAACCACTTCGCTGCTATGGATGTGCTGAGTGCATCCATGATATTCCTGCTACTGTGTGGAGGACATGCTTAGCGCGTCCAAGCGTCTCCGTAGCAAAGTGGCACTGTGGCTCCGATCCCCAGCGGCAAACAGTGATGGCCGACATCCGGGATGTCGGCCCTCACTGTGGGATCATTGGAGTCGCCAGCGCATGATGACGTCTCATTCAGCGGCCCCCTGGAATGTGCCTGTAGGGTAGGGGGCGGTCCTTTGGACCTCTCTCCGTCCCCATTGGTAAAGGGCAGAGAAAAAAAGCAGGCACCACTTGGAAGGGCACAGTCTGCCCTTCCCGGCGGTGCCTGCCTTTAACCCCTTAGGGGCTGGATTGTGATTTGGCACTAAATCGCGGTCCTCTCCTGGAGGTGGCCGACATTGTGGATGACAGCCAGGCCTCCGGGTTTCTCCCCCTGCGTCATCACGCATGGACACGATGTCAGTTTCGGAGTTAACCCCTAGCTGCACCTATGGTGGAGATAGGGGGTCCAATGTCCCCCTTATCTCCCAATCCGTGACAGCTAGGCAGAGCATGGCCTTTCCAGTGATACCAAACATGACCATGTTATAAGTAAAGAAAAATAATAAGAAATAAAAAAAAAAGAAGTTCTTCTTATTTATTAATGCAGCATTATTGTTCACATTTCAGGTATGTGAACAATGATGCTGCACTAGCGAGCTTTTTTTTTTGGGGGGGGTTATAGGTAAAAACATGTAATTTCTCAGAAAAATAAAAGTAACGGGTTCCCAGTTCTAATTTTTTTAACAAGCATTCCCCATAGGATAAATAACCGCAAAGGCTTGGATGATAAAATGTGGGAAAAATATTTTACACGCTGTAGATGACTGGAAATTCACATTTTTTTTTTCATTTTTTTCATTTTTTGTTATAGTATTCTGACAGGACATGACATATACATATTTTAATGATGTGGAAAACTGTAGCAGTGGCGCAGGTTGAATTCACAAAATTAAAGGGATCGTAGACAGCTGCTGCAAGTCCCAGTATATGATCACTTGATTATACCAGAAAACAAAGTAAAAAAGAGCAGTCCTCGCGCATGCGGATCCCAGCACGTTGGTGAGTGCTTCTCAAATATTACTCACATGGACAGGTCCTAAAATACAAGAAATAAATCGCACATAGTGTAGTATATCATGTATAATGGACCCTCCAGTATCCCAACCAAGAAAATTGCTCACTTTTTCAAGAGCCAATTAGCAGCAGGCTCTGAACTATAACAGCATGAACACATATGTGTAAACAGTTTCTGGTCTCACCACTCCCACGATTGATCTCCCCTTATTCCATCCGCAGTGGACACCTTATTCAAAGGAGGAAGTTAGATCCTTGTGGAAGAAGGCTCAGTGAACATATGCATAAAAGGCCATAAGCCGGCCAGATTTAATGAATAAAAGCTTGCGCAACACGTTTCAACCGTAGTCCTTTTCAAAGTGCTTACATACATGCTATATCACAGAGTTTATATAGATAGCATACCGTTAATTAGCGTCCACGCCTTGTTTCCACGCACCTGACAGCATTCTGTCTTAATTGGTCACGTGTGGCTGCTGGCTGTGATGCACTTCCAGTTCCTGTTTGCCATATAACAACATCCGCCCTCACTTGATCCTCAGGACCATTTTAATTGATTCACAGCAGACCATTCACTTCAAAATCAATGTTTAACCCCTCTGGTGCTAAACAACCCACATCAAAGATCCACTTTGTCTCAATTCTACCGGCTGGGTGGAGTAGAGGTAACATCACTGCTCTGCGTGGAGAGAGACTGTGGAGACATGGGTTCGATCCCAGCAAGAGCACCTCTCCAGTAAGTGTCCTTGGGCAAGACCGCTAACGGTACATACTCACCACCCAGGACAAATTTGAAAACAAGCGAAATCTCAATGTATCCTTCCTGGTAAAATCCTTTCTCAAATCTAATTGAGACAAGGTGGATCTTTGATGTGGGTTAGTAGTAATAGGGTTAGCGTTTGTATTAGGGTTAGCAATATGATTAGGGTTAGTATTCGGCTTAGTAATAGGGTTATTAGTAGTAGGCACTGCAGACTAGTTAAACAATGAACGTGACATTGTTTAAGTAGACTGTGGCTTTTATTGATTGCGATTAAGGCTGGGGTCAGACCAGCGCACTTTTAACGTGCGTTCTGGCGCACATAATTACGGCCGCACTAGCAGCAGATGACGGGCAATGACGGCCAATATACGATGTACGGCCGCACAAAAGTCCGGCCGTGCAACGCAAGTGGAATTTGAACGCATTTTTCTGAGAACGCTGAACCGCTAGTACTGACGTACTGAGTGCGCAGCTGCGGCATAGCGGCGTGTGTGCGTGATTAGGAGATGTCATACGCTGCTAATGTCCAGCCAACATAACGTCCAGACGCAAAAAGAGTTTTATTGACGATCCGTACAAAATCACGCCCGAAATTGCGCGTCGTCTGACCGTTTTTGCGCATTCCGTGAAAAAATACGTCAATGCGTTCAGACGCACTTTTTCACGTTTGCGGGGAAAAATGCTTTCGTCTGACCCTAGCCTTAATCAATGCCACTTTTTGATCAACTCAGTTTTATTATACGTCAGTTTTATCTGTAGCCATAAGGTGACAAATTTCTCCTAGTGAACCTCCAAAGAGGACTTCTAGAAGCAGAGGACAAAGAATACCAGTGAGAGGGTGGGGCAAAAGTATGGAAAGTGACATGACGCATAGCATGGGATCACAGGGTGGTGGACTGACATGTGACACAAAGATAAAGTTTAGTGTAGAATTGTGATGAAGATGAAGGTGACGAGTACACAAGTGTCATGTGTCGGTAGTAGATATGTTTAGCAGCGATAGGAGTGTTAGTGATATTTGTGAGGCGTGTCTATAATTTAGCTCTGTGTGTGGGTTATAAATTAAAGATAGTCAGGGTTATCCAAAGAGATCCGAATTGCTTGAGAAAGGTAACCGAACGCTGAAAATCAGCGTTCGGTTACCTTTCCTGGTCATTCAGCTATCCAGAGAGCAGGCAATGCGCCAAATCCTGGCACATTGCCTGCACATACGGTGCCTGTTCGAGGGCAGTGAAATCCCCATGAAAATGTACTGCTTCGGCTATTCAGAGAACACAAACCAGCAGTGACAGGTTCCCGAAATGCCCTGCCATTCGGTGGTTTAATTCGGCAAGTTAATTGAGAATCCCATAGGCTTCAATGTTAAAAATATTCCTGTTTTAATTCAATATCTAATAAACCGTTCATTATAAAATTCTGCAGTAAAGAGTCTCTTTATTTATAGATTTTTTAGGATACTTTAAGCATTTTTCTGTATTTTTTTTTTTAAAGTCCGTTTTTTTTGTTTTTTTTTCAAGTTTATTTATTTTTTCTGTAACAGCCCTTTTTATTATCATTCCCTGGACCTCATATGCAAATTTCAGACATTTTCGCTCAGTAGTTTCTTTGCAAACAGCTTTTCACTTTCACATTCATACAAACTGTTTTGCTAATTTATTCACCTCCCTCTGTCTGCGGTGTCGGCTTTTTCTCAGCTTTTTCCGGCGGCTTCGCTGCGTGTGATCGGCTCCTGCTCGGGTTTTTCCGGCGTCTTCGGGTTAATCCAGATGTTTTTGCGGGTTTACGGTGTGCATTCGTCAGGTTTTGCGGTTAGTTTTCGTCAGGTTTGCGGTAGCTTTTCCCTGCAATTCGGGGACCCTGTGGTACTTGCTGAATACACCGCAGGGTCAGCGAAATGGGATCGGCAACACGAACCGAATAGAAGAGAACGAAAAGTCACCGAACGTGCGGTGACTTTTCGAATCTCTTTGAATAACCCTGAGTGCTTTTCCATGATGTAAGAGATTGCAGAACCCATTCTGAACAGGGTGTCAACTCCCTTGATCCTATCAAAGCTTTACCTGGTCATATAATGGAGTTAAAATTACAATTCTGTCATTATTTTTTACTCCTAATCATTCTACCTTTCATTTCAATATGTTTTTTATTGCAACTTAATTATAACCAATATCTTAAAGGATTCAGTGTAGCCAAAAAACAAATGTCTGCTTTGTGAACCAGTATACAGAAACATAAAGAAAATTTATGTTAGTTCAAAAAAGATTAACAGGGTTATTCACAGAGAATCAAAGTCACCGCACGCTCGGTGACTTTTCGTTCTCCTCAATTCGGTTCGATTTGGCGATTCCATTTCGGCGACCCTGCGATGTATTCAGCAAGCACCACAGGGTCCCCGAATTGCAGGGAAAAGTCGCCGCAAACCCGCCGAAAACTCACCGCAAAACCCGGCGAAGGCACACCGAAAACCCGCAAAAACATCTAGATTAACCCTGCCAAAAAAACCTGAGCAGGAGCCGATCACATGCAGCACAGCCGCCGGAAAAACCTGACATCTGAAAAAAAAAAAAAACAGTTTGCTTGAATGTTTGAAAAGTGAAATGCTGTTTGCAAAGAAACTAGTGAGCGACCATGTCTGAAATTTACATATGAGGTCCAATGAATGATAATAAAAAAGTGCTGTTATAGAAAAAAAAGAACAAAAGTTTAAAATATTTTTTTAAAAAAAAAATCAGAAAACGTTTTTGGCAAAAAAATCCCAATAAATGCTTAAAATATCCCCAAAAATCTATAAAGAGACTTTTTACTGCAGAATATTATAATGAACGGTTTATTAGATATTGAATTAAAACGGGAATATTTTTTAACATTGAAGCCTATGGGATTCGCCTGAATAAATCTGCCGCATGAAGCCACTGAATGGCAGGGCAATTCGGCAACTTTTCACTGCTGGGTTTTGCTCTCTGAATAGCTGAAGCATTGCTTCTCTATGGGGATTTCACTGCCCTCGAACAGGCATCGAACGTGCAGGCAATTTGCCAGGATTTGGCAAATTGCCTGCTCTCTGGATAGCCGAATGGCCAAGAAAGGTAACCGAACGCTGATTTTCAGCGTTCGGTTCCCTTTCGGCAGCCATTCGGATCTCTTTGAATAACTCTGTTAGTCATACAAGATTAAGTCATACCTGTGTTATGTGTATTAAAAACCACTTTAACCTCTACATAGCAGTGTATAAGATACAAATGGTGTACCTTTCATCATACTCCCTCTGCTTTTACATAGTAGTATTGTTCACAGTTTAGGGTTGCACTAATATTAATTGCTACGTTTTTATCTTGGACTTCTTCTACTACAAATTAATGCTCACAAACCTTTTTCCCTCACTACAAATTAACGCTACAGAGGAGATTTCTCCTTTTCCGTGAATTTAAATTAGTGAAATGTTCATTTTGTGGATTAATGTATTTTTATAAGGAGACAACTTTTTAATATATCTACATAGATAGCTAATTGGCATACTCAGTACTCCATGTCTCCTAATTCTTACACCATGGTGCCAGATCCAGTCATAAAACAGTTCCCAGACAGAAGTGCACTTCAAGAGCCTGGAATTAAATCTTTCAAATTTATTATATTTATTAGCAATGTTTCAATTCATCCATGGGGATTTTCATCAGGACCTGATATTTCATATAACATACCACAGGGCTCAAAATTTCAAGTCCCAAGCTACTAGCCAAGCCTTAAAAGTTACTCGCCACTAATTGCCCCACCTAACCCCTATCCTGCCCTGCCTGCCTCTGCATTTCCACTCGCCCTCATGTTATTTCCACTCGCCAAATGCGAGCAGGCGAGTGGAAATTTTGAGGCCTGACATACCATATTCAGAGCACTCAGTTTTAATATAGTTTTAAAGATTTTAAAACCGCTTGAGTTGGGAATAAATGATGGGGATCTTGTTCCTAAATCAAGAGTTATGAAAGGAACACTACAACAAACATAAACTGTCACTAGATTACTTGTGAATTACAAATAAACCACATTCTAAAACACATACTATTGTTTTTATTTTCTTTGAGTTAATTCTTATTATTTATTTTAGAAAGTAAAAAATAAAGACATGTGTTTATCTTCTGTTCCCGTTCCAAAATCTTATGGCAAGTCTCTCTTTACAAGGAGAAAAATGTCATCTGCGCTTATTCCCATTATACCCTGTGAAACAAAACGCAATTGGAGGCTTTGGTTTCTGTTAATGGCCATTAAAAGAGTAAGCTCACCCGCCAAACGTCAAGGCACCTCTAGTGAGGGTGAGTCCTATCCAAAATGAAGCCACAGGCTGCTGTGTAGTGAACCATCACTGCCCACACTGCTTTTCAGTCATGAGGCAAACTGGTGGGTCATATTTATGCCCTCCCAGAAAAAAAATCCACCTTGGGATCAAAAAAACAAAGACACACGGAGCGGAATCATGCTGCAAAAAATGACCTGGCTGGAGGTACAATAAAACAATAGGCGCGACCCCACCCCTTCTGTATTATGTATGTTTTATTGTACCTCCAGCCAGGTCATCTTTTGCAGCATGATTCCGCTCCGTGTCTTTGTTTTTTTGATCCCAAGGTGGATTTTTTTTCTGGGAGGGCATAAATATGACCCACCAGTCCACCTCATGATTGAAAAGCAGTGTCGGCAGTGATGGTTGCCTACACAGCAGCAGGGCCGGCGCTGCCGCTAGGCGAGCTAGGCGGCTGCCTAGAGCGCATGCCCGCCTAGGGCGCAGCGCCGGGCCCGAAAAAAAATTTAATTTGAGTGTGTGTCCCGCCGCGGCCGCGGGCCCGGGGCGCTGCAATCAACTCGCAGGCCGCAGCGGGCTGTGCGACTGACACGCGCGGCGTGAGTGTGATCCACGCAGCAGGCTCTGCCTCCGCCGCACGCAAGACGCAACACGTCAGCGGCGCCTGCGGCTGCACGTGTTGGGGCTGGCGGCAGCACGCGCGCCCCACGTCAGGCGCCGCTGGAAGGAGGAGGCGGAGACTCGAGGGCCGAGGCGGAGAGTTGCGCGGGAGACCGGAGTAGAAAGGAAGCTGCTCTCCTCGGCTCCTGGAGAGTCCACACGACGGCCTAAGGCCTCACGGCACTTGAGGGTTCGGGTTCCGCCAGCCGCACGGCCGGAATAGCGCGAGGCAGCCCAGGCTGGCAGAAGGCCTCAAAGAACTGGAGCACACACTGAGCTCCGCTGGCGCCAATGAGTGCGGTCGGGGTGACAGGCGCACTCTGATGACGTCTCAGAGTGCGCCGGCAACAACACCCAATCTCCCTGTGAGGACTGGAGGAGGTGAGCGCCAGAGGAGCAAGACCCCTCTGACACAAACCATGATCCAGACCACCAGGGGGACATGCCTCCATCACTCCCACTGGACCACCATTGATTTGGCCCCCTCCCTACCACAAAAGGTAAGCAGGAGAGGGGCCAATAGTTTATTATTTATTTTTAAGGAGGGGGGGGTGATTGAAAAGAAGGATGGGGTGATTAAGAAGGAGGGGGTGATTAAGAAGGGGGTGATTGAAAAGAAGGGAGTGAAAATGAGGGGTGATTATAAAGGAGGGGTTGATTGAAAAGAAGGGGGAATGCAAAGAAGGAGGGGTGATTAAGAAGGAGGGGGTGATTGAAAAGAAGGGGGAATGAAAATAAGGAGGGGGGGGTTGAAAAGAAGGGGGAATGAAAAGAAAGAGGGGATGATTAAGAAGGAGGGGTTGATTGAAAAGAAGGGGGAATGAAAAGGAGGGGATGATTTAAGAAGGAGGGGGTGATTGAAAAGAAGGGGGAATGAAAAGAAGGAGGGGATGATTAAGAAGGAGGGGGTGATTGAAAAGAAGGAGGGGTGATTAAGAAGGAGGGGGTGGTTGAAAAGAAGGGGATGATTAAGAAGGGGGAATGAAAAGGACGGGGTGATTGAAAAGAAGGCGGTGGTGATGGTGATTGAAAAGAAGGGGTGATTGAAAAGAAGGGGGAATGAAAATAAGGAGGGGCTGAATGAAAAGAAGGGGTTGCATGAAAAGAAGGGGAATGGAATGAAAAGAGGGGATGAAATCCATTGTAATGAGAAGAGAGGGGGGAATGAAATGTAATGAACACTGCACATTATGAGGGTGTTACAGAGCTCCACAGTAATGTGTGTTGTCTATGAGGGTGTTACAGAGCTCCACAGTAATGTGCATGTTTATGAGGGAGTTACAGAGCTCCACAGTAATGTGTGTTGTCTATGAGGGTGTTACAGAGCTTCACAGTAATGTGCAGTGTTTATTAGGGTGTTACAGAGCTCCACAGTAATGTGCATGTTTATGAGGGTGTTACAGAGCTCCACAGTAATGTGCGGTGCTTATGAAGTGTTACAGAGCTCCACAGTAATGTGCGGTGTTTTCGTTAGGGGGGGGGGCGCAAGTAGCTGGTCTTGTCTAGGGCGCAAAATAGTCTAGCACCGGCCCTGTCTGTGTGTGTGTGTGCGCCTTCTGTGTGTGTGTGTTTGTGTGGGTGTAGTGGAACTCTGTGATCCGCTCATACACACTGCCCGTTACTGTGCGTTTCATTGCTGTGGATTCTGTGATACGCACGCTCATACACACCGTACATTACTGTGAGTTTTATTGCTGTGGAGCTCTGTGATATGCTCATACACATCGCATATTACTGTGTTTTATTGCTGTGGAGCTCTGTGATACGCTCACACATGGCACGTGTTTTTTTTTTTGGGGGGGGTGCAAGTAGCTGGCCTGGCCTAGGGCGCAAAATAGCCTAGCACCGGCCCTGCACAGCAGCCTGTGGCTTCATTTTGGATAGAACTCACCCTCACTAGAGGTGCCTTGACGTTTGGCGGGTGAGCTTACTCTTTTAATGGCCATTAACAGAAAACAAAGCCTCTAATTGCGTTTTGTTTCACACGGTATAATGGGAATAAGCGCAGATGACATTTTTTTTTTTTTTTTAGTATTCAAAATTTTTATTTTGAAAGAAAGTCAGCAGTACAATCAGACAGTTAAAATTAAATGAAAGCGATAACGCGGGATAAGCATACAATTAGTCAGCAAGTAATAAAACAATAATCAAATAGCAAAGAGGGGGGAGGGACATACCAAAAAGTGCTCCAGAGAGGGGGGAAAACAAAAAGAGGGTGGCAAGGCCAAGTGTGACTGTCCTGGCTCACTCCTAAAGTAGGAGGCCATGGAGATGTGCAGGTCACAAGGCCGGGGTACACGGGGGCCAGGTATGGTGGGCAGAGCCATGGTGGCCACCACAATGGCACGCCCGAGTTGGCTCCTAACGCCAAAAGAAAAAGTAATAAAAATAAAGAGAAAAAAAAATAAAAAAAAATCTGCAGCACGAGGTGGTGTGTAAAAACAAGGGGAAAGGGAGGAAAATTGAGGGGGGTAAGAGTTAAAGTAACATGCTCAGCTAGGAGACAAATCGAAAAAAACAAAACAAAACAATACAGGTCTGCATATGTGTAGCGCTCACTCCCGGAGGAGCCGCTGAAAATGAACCACGGGTCAGTCTCCCCGCACTAGGGAATAAATATACTCCAACACAGTTGTGGGTTTTTATCATTTAAATAGTTTACTAAAATATTTGGCAGATATTGAGATACGGTATTCACAGATATTATTACAGTACTTTCGTATTGCGATAAAACGCGTAGCGGAAAAGAAACGAAACACGAGGCTTCGTATTTCGGAAAATAAAATATTCGTAACCGAACATAAAAGAAAAATGCAATTGCACGAATATTCGGAAAAGGGACACGTAGCGGAACCCCAGAATATACAATCACTTCGTATCACGGTAAACGCGCAGCGGAAAAGAGAAAAATATATTCGGAACGTATCTTTAACCCCCGTTCCGATTCGTAACAAAATGAGTCCTGCACAGGTTAAGTCCCGGAATGTAAAAGGTGTGTATGTGTGTAAGGTACCCGGGTACTGTTCAACTGGCCAGTGAAATTACTTAAGAAATGCCTTCGACTAGTCAAGTTGGGGCCCTGTGGACTTTAAAGAGAAAACAGCAGCGTGCTCTTTGTATTATAAACGGCCTTGGAGGCCTCTCACCCATCTGCCGGTTTCTTTAGGCTCCGCTGACCCAGGACGTCTCTCCGCTGGATTTTGACTGGGGATACTAGCGGCCGGATCCGTTGTCTGACTTCCCGTAGCTTGTCCACGACTTTTCCTCAGCTCACCGCCTGCTCTCTGTACCCGATCCACTTGCGGTGACTCTTTACTCGAGGTCTTCGGTTGGTTCCCTTTGCAGCAACTCTGGAACTTGGAGGGCTCCTTCTCTTGCGACTGAATGACCCGGTAACAGAACTGACAGGTCTCACTTGCGCTCCTCCCTAGGCCCTCTCACCAAGTATGGCACTGCGTCTGCTCTCTCTCGTTCCCTGGCGCGCTCTGGCGCGTTCTCCACGAGGCGGAGGATGTAAGGGTCCAGTCCCCACCCACTTCCTGTCTCCTTGCAAAGCATGCCGGGAATTGTAGTCCCAATGTCCAGTGTCTCTGATCGCGATAGTCTCCATCTTGTGGCCAAAAATAGGTACTGCCACGGCAAGATTTTAACACAGCGCTACACTCTCCCCCTCCTAGAACTCTTGGGTCTCTCCAAGGAGGTACAACAGTTACATTACATTTCCACAATATTTAAATACAGTTTACATAACATGCACAGGTTCAGCAGCATACATGCAGTGGGTTAGAAATACTTCCTCAAGTTGACTCATATTTTGGGCTACCTCAGCTAGCATAGCAGACACTTCGGGCAACCTCCGCACTGTGGTGATGGCCTCTTCAGTGCTATGTCCTGGCGAGTCGTAGGTGAGTCGTTGGGGCGGTCGAACAGAGCGTTTTGGTTCTGGCTCAATCAGTTCCTCTTCAGGTGGAAGTACTATAGGCGTTGGCTCAATCCTTCTCTCTACCACTGGAGCAGACGTTTCTTCAGAGTATGACCCCTCTAGCGAAGGCATAGAACTATAATCACCTGAGTAAGCTTCCGGAGCTACCGGGATCCCCACAGCCTCAGGGACTTCCAACTGAAATTCAAGAGGCTCAGGGATATCAACAGTCTCAGGGACTTCCAACAAGAATTCAGGAGCTTCAGGCCTCAAATTACTCTCCCATTGTTCAGGAACTGAGATAATCTCTTCAGGCTCCGGTGAACGTATCCAGTCCAGACAGAAACTTTCTTCCTCACTGTCCCTTTCGCTCTCTTCAACCCGGGTCTGTTGAGACCGAGTAACAGGAGGCAAACATGGAACAGGCGGATTTGGCAGAGGCGGTTTGTCCCCAACTGGCATCCTTACAGCCTCTCTCAAAGGTAACAAATGATTTCGGTGCCAGTTCTTAATAGACCCAGCCTTTCCATCCGGGCGAATCTGATACACTGGTAAACCCGGCAGTTGTTTGCAGACAATGTAAACCTGGGAACTCCACCGATCCGCCAACTTGTGTCTCGCAGCAGCACCCAAGTTCTTCAATAGAACCCTATCACCGGGTTGTAGATCTTGTATTCGAACTTTCAGGTCATAGTTCCTTTTGTTTCTTTGCTCCCTGTTTCCCGAGGTCAAACGGGCCTGTTCAAACGCAGAAGCCAGATTCTTTCGAAGCCTATCCACGTAGTTTCTATGGGAAGCTACTGATGTCTGGTCTAGGGATAACCCAAATGCCAAATCAACCGGCAGTCGAGCCTCCCTTCCGAACATAAGACGGTACGGTGAGTATCCAGTTGCATCACTCTCCGTACTGTTATATGCATGCACCAGAGTAGCTATGTGCCGACTCCGACTCTGCTTCTCCACATTCGACAAGGTCCCCAGCATGTTTAGCAGTGTACGATTAAACCTTTCAGGCTGAGCATCACCTTGAGGGTGATATGGTGTAGTTCGGGTCTTTTGGATTCCCAACAGCTCTAACAATTGCCCCACCAGTCTGCTTTCAAAGTCTCTACCCTGGTCAGAGTGTATCCTCCTTGGCAGTCCGTAATGAACAAAGAACTTTTCCATCAACACCTTGGCCACTGTCGGAGCGCGTTGATCTTTTGTGGAGAATGCTTGGGCGTAACGGGTGAAATGATCAGTCACTATTAGAATGTTCCCTTCCCCACTAGCATCCGGCTCTAAGCACAAGAAGTCAATGCACACCAAATCCATGGGTCCCTGGCTCTGCAGATGGCTCATTGGAGCAGTTCGGGTCGGCAGAGTCTTCCTCTGAATACACCTCAGACAGGAGTGACAATAGCTTTCCACTTCAGCTCTCATGCAAGGCCAATAAAACCTATCTTGCACCAGCTTAAAAGTTCTTTCAGCACCCAAATGTCCATGCTCATCATGTAGTGATCGCAACACACTCTCCCTATGTTTAGTAGGGAGGAATAACTGTTGAATCTCTTCAGCGCTAGTTGAGGGGCCCCTTCGGTAGACCACCCCATCCAACATCATTAACCGCTCCCACTCTTTGTAGACCAATCTGGCTCCACTCGGGGAGTTGGTTAACAAAATCTCTCGCTGGTTTGCAGACAGGGCCTTTATGGTCAAGGCAATTAAAGGGTCTCTGGCCTGATCCGTTTTCAGGTCCTGTCTCGAAAAGGTAGGTAAATTTTCATCCCTTAACTGCGTAGGGTTACAGTTGAACTCAGGAACAGCCGCAGCCATAACTCCTATGGCCTCCGCTTCAATCCCTCCTTTGACCCGGCGCTCTGTTCCTTGACACAAAGCTTGCACCCCGTCTGGAGTCAACTGAGTCCATTCTGTAGTGTAGGGTCTTCTCGACAACGCATCAGCATCTCGATTATTCACCCCAGGGCGATACTTCAGGCTGAACCGAAACCCTGACAGAGCGGCCAACCACCGATGTCCCGTTGCGTCCAATTTTGCGGTAGTAAGGATGTAGGTAAGAGGATTGTTATCCATCTTGATCACAAACTCGGCTCCATACAGATAGTCTTTTAACTTGTCTACCACTGCCCACTTCAAGGCTAGGAACTCCAGCTTGTGAGTAGGATAGTTCTTCTCTGAAGGCGTAAGGCTCCGGCTCACGTACGCTACAGGCCTCAGCAATCCACCATACTCCTGATATAGGACTCCTCCCAGACCTTCTCGGCTGGCATCCACATGTAGTTCATACGGCTTGTGAGGGTCCGCATAGGCCAAAACAGGAGCTCGGGTTAGACTCTCTTTCAGCTTTACGAAAGCTCCTTCACATTGACTGGTCCATTCACCTTGTATAGACTCTCGAGCTGTCCTTGGCCCCGGAGCTGACGGGTTTTTGTCAGAGACCTTGCAGCCTTCTTCAGTGGTTTCCTTCTGCAGGAGTTTGTTCACTGGTTGAGCTATTTTTGCGAATCCTCCCACAAATCTTCGATAGTATGAACAGAATCCCAAGAAAGATCTAAGCTCAGTGACGTTTCGGGGTCTAGGCCAAGAAGCTACGGCCTCCAACTTCCGAGGATCTGTCGAAACACCTTCTGCTGAGACCACATGTCCCAGATACGTAACAGACGGTAGACAGAATTGGCATTTCTCCAGAGACAGTTTCAACCCCTCTTCATGGAGCCTCTTCAAGACCTTCTCCAGACGTTGTTCATGTTCTTCCAGAGTCTTCCCAAACACAATTATGTCATCCAGGTACACTAATACTTCGATTAAATTCATATCCCCGACTGTCTTCTCCATCAACCGTTGGAACGTGGCTGGAGCCCCCGTAAGGCCTTGAGGCATTCTGTTGAATTCAAAGAACCCTAGTGGACAGATGATCGCAGTTTTCTCCTTGTCTTCAGGATGCATGGGTATCTGGTGATATCCGCTTCGCAGGTCTAGTACACTAAACCACTTTGCTCCAGACAAAACACTGTAGGGCATCTTCTATCCGAGGAGTGGCATATTGGTTGGGGATGGTTCTCCGGTTCAATGTGCGGTAGTCTATACATAGGCGGACAGAACCATTTTTCTTCCGGACCAACACTATGGGAGATGCATATGGACTCCTGGACTCTTGAATCACCTTGGTTCTTTGCAATTCATTCAGTTGTTCTCGCAGATCATCCAAGTCTCCCAGCGGAACTCGCCTTGATCTTTCACGAAACGGCTTGTCTTCTTGTAACCGAATACGGTGCTCAGTACTCTTAGCTAGGCCCACATCAAACTCGTCTTTCGAGAACAATTCCTTCCACTTTAGGACTTGAGACTGAAGACGTTTCTTCCACTCAAGTGAAATAGGAGCGTCTTTGGGGTAGAATCTTTCATCTGGAATCTCTTTATCCACTCCCCCTCCTAAATCGGTGGAGAGGGGTGTAGCAGACTCTACTTGCCCGATAGGCATTCGTGCTTTAAGGACTACTGGAGAATCTGTCACATTGCACACACTGACCGAGACTCTTCCTCGTGTTCTCTTCAGGGCTTTGGTGGAGATTATTTCAGGAATTACTTCGACTCCGGTTTCACTCACATGATTGACATCGGTTCCCAGCACCACATAGGGACCTAGTTGCGATCCGTTCAACTTGACTGAAACCCGGAAGCTCGCTACTTCTCCTGCTTGCAGAACCTTCTCTGTCCCACCCAGTCTCCACAGTCTTCCCACCTCAGCAGGTGCCTTTCGTTCTTCGACCATCCTCTGATAGACCGGACGTAACATTGGATGTACTCCTTGAGTCGAACCTTCTTCCAATACAATAGGTGTCAGGAGACGCCGCACTAGGTCAGTATTCGTCCCCACTATGAGGGAGCTTCTGTTCGCACCCGAGGGTCGAGGACACACAATGGCCAATGCATCACAACCTCCAGACTGTCCGATGACTTCAGATCCGATCTCCAACTTCACTTGCAGGTACCCGTCATAAGGGAGTTTCTCAGTGCCGATACCCCATATTTCCAAATCCTTCAATTCTTGCAGAGGAATGTGCTTTAAGTGTTTCTCATAGAAGTCTCTGTAGATCAATGTCACTTGAGCCCCTGAATCTAACAGGTCTTTGGTGTAGACTCCTTCCACTTGGATTGGCACAATAGGAGAAGGACCTATCAGTTGGTCAGGAAACTTGGTGGCGGTATCCGGACGCTTAGACCCAGTTTGCTGTACCCTGGCCCTTTTCTTGGCCCGTGTAGGTTTTGGGTGTGCATTGCTTCCCCATGACGTAGACCCGGATGCTAAGGGAGTGACTCTTTCAGTCCTGGCAGGCTCAGCAGTTGGCTCAGCTTTGGGCCTTCCCGCCCTCTTAGTCTTGACTTGGTTTCTGGAGCGGGGTTCAACCTTCGGGCACTTAGGTTGCTCCTTCACTTGTGCCCTCTGGCGTTTCCCGCCGGTGAGGTAGATAACAGTCCTTCTAGGGCTTTCAACAGTCCCTCGACTCTATCCTTCTCAGACTTTTGGCCTTTGCACTGTGCGCGGAAATGGCCCATTTCTCCACAACCAAAACATCTCTTCTTTTTTTTTTTTTTTTTTTTTTTAAATTCTTTATTTAGAAATTTCAAATAGGGCCACATGTCGACCAACAAGAAAGCAGCCACACAGGGCTGTGATATCAACTGTCGTAAAACATTATATAGATAAAAAAAAAATAAAAAAAAAAAAATAAAGAAGCGTATTGAGACATCTGCAGGCGCCAAAGGCAATGCCATCATAAGGGGGTGGGGGGGAGAAAAGGCCTGAAACCTAAAGAAAAAAAAGAGAAAAAAGAAAAAAAAAAAAAAAGGGGAAAAGGGGAACATAAAACATTTCCAAAATCCCAAATAGCTATACAGGCAATGAGGGAGGGGGGGTGTGATCAAGGGGGCTCACAACACAATCCCCAAATCCATCTGAATAGCTCCTCAAACTATATAGAAAGAAAAATTAAAAACAACAGAGAAAGAGAGGAGGTCTTCCTATAACATTCCGAGCAGCAAAAGACAACAGATAAACAACGAGACGTGAGTCACAAAATGCAAAACCATGAACTAAAAAGAACGCATTGAAAAAGAGGCGGCTTCTCATAAAGGTGTTGTGCAAACAAGTCAGATATTCCCATCACCTAAGTTTTCAGCCCGGGGAGACGAGCGCACCATCCGGCGCAAAACCCGCCCCCAGTAAAACAGGCCAGGCCTCGGCCGGTTCCGAGATTACATACGACATTTTGTTATGGGTAACCACTAACGAGCCGGCTGGACCCCAGCGGTACCGGACCCCTTTATGCCTGAGGAAAGTTGTCACCTCGCGGTATCTGCGGCGCGCCATCAGCGTTGCGAAGGGCAGGTCGTGAAATAATTTCAGGGTTACTCCATCAAATAGGACATCAGCTCGCGCCCCCAGCGCTGTCATGATCCGTGTTTTGGCTGCCACATCTGCTGTGACCGCGATCACATCTCTCGGGGCTTCCCGTGGGGCCTCAGCAGCCTTGCGAATGCGGTAGACCGAGCTAAACACCTCCGGGGTGTCAGGCGGATCCTCCAGAACCCGGCGTGCCAGTCTATTAGTGTACGAGAGTAAGTCCGCTGGAGTAACCGACTCGGGAACTCCCCGGACACGTACATTACGCCGACGGTGCCGGGACTCCAGAGCCTCCACTGAGCGCGTCAAAACCTCCACCTGAGACCTGAGAGCAGTCACCTGTGCCGACAATACCGTCTGTTCTTCTGCCAACTCCACATTCTGAGCCTGAACCGCCACCATCTGTGAGCGCACCTCCTTTACCTCAGAGCGCACGTTAGATAATTCGGTCAGCCATATTGATTTGATCTCCGCTATGAAGTTTCTATAGTCCTGCATCGTAGTGGGGCGCATGTCATCTGGGGCAGCCGCAGGGGTCCCGGCAGAGCTTGGAGGCGCTGCTGCACCCAATAAAGAGCCAGTCTCCCCTGGGGTTTCCGATATCCGCTGCGGTTGTAGGTCTCCCTCTTGTTGCGGGCTGTCTGTCCGCCGTGACACGTCCTCCGCATCCGACAGTAGCGTATCAGCCTCTGAGCCACCTGCGGAGGGCTCCGTAGCTGTGGCCTCAGGTAACTCCGCTGCCAAGGCCTTTTTCCTCTTTTTCTGCGCTCTCTTGCGTGCAGCAGCACTCATAGACATAGGATTCTTGTCCCGGGACGTCTCGGCGGGCCAATCGGGCCCCCGTCCGTTGTGCCAGGGGCAGTCTTCCTCCTCAGAGGAGTCATACCCCATGGGCAGGAGGGAAGAGGGGGGTATAACTGTTGCAGAGCGTCTATAATTCAGTGAATCTCTAATGTCCGCCTGTCTGGTGTCCACCAACCTGCGCTGTGGAAGTGTTTTCAACTTCTTCCCCATGCTCAGTCGACAGTATAATCTCTCCAGCCAGGAATCAGGTCCGATATGGCCTCCAGGAAACACCCCAGGCTCCACAAGATGGCCGCCGCAACTAGGCCGCACCAGGCCCGAAGGTCCAGAAAGTCAGATGGGGGCGATAAAACGCTCGGAAATCAGCGGCGCCGTGAGCACCACGCAGTCCACTCGTCTTGGGGGCCCTCAGCAGGTCAAAATCGGACGGTTCAGACCCTGTAATCGTGACCCTGTATAAGGTAAACAGCGGAGCTCCTCTAACATGCGTCTGCTCCCGTCCGTCGCTCGTTAGTCTCAATTTTATCCAAAACATCTCTTCTTAGAGAGCGGAGACGTAGTTGCTTGTTGGGATTTTGTTAAAGGACTTGGACCAGACGCCACAGCGGCTCCCGTCGTCTACATGTCTGTGAGGAATTTCTGCATTTCTGCCTGCATTTCGGTCACCTTCATCAACACTCGGCACAATTCCGCGTGCGCTTGTTGCAATTTAGCTTGAGCTTCCTGTACCTTCTTGACGGTCTTGGACAATTCACCACGTTCAGAGGGGTTCGATTCTTTGGCAGCCCTCTCTGTAGATTTAAAAACGACTAGGTGCTCTTGTTCGTCCTCGTCCGATCCATAAGTATCTAGGGAGTCGCTTTCAGGCTGCAGACCGTCGCTATGTCTCACAGGTTGTGCATAAGCCCTTTCCCCCCACCTGAAGGATTTCTCTTCCAGTAAAGCTTCTTCTTCTCGTACAACTCGGATCAGTTCCAGGTACTTCAATTCTTGGTTACCTGCTCTGCTTCTCAGCTGCATCATTACTGGATCTAAAGGTTGAGAGCCCCTCAGGGTCTGTTTTATTCGGATCTTATCTACTTCGACCGGTTCGGCCCCTTTCTTAAGGAGTATCTGATGTAGAATCTTATCTAGGCGCCTCATGTACTCGGTCATCCTTTCACCTCTTCTCTGATAGGTGTGTTCGTACTGGTATACCAGTTCGGCCGCCTTTTCGGTTCGCCCAAAAACTTCTTCAAGAACGTTTAAGTAATCTAAAGCAGTACAATCTTTTCTGCTCAGTTTCAGGTTTCTCACCGCTTCTGACGCAGGTCCCTTTAAACTCTCGGTGATCCTTTGCTTTTTCTGGGCCTCAGGGACGTCCCACTCATCCAGAGCCTGCATCGCCTGTTCCACCCATTCTTCAAAGGTTTCTTCTCCCGCCGGAGTTGGTACATTTCCTGTAAAATTTCTTAACCGTCGATAACCAAAGTTAGTGTGAGGAGGGCTTGTTTTCTGACATTTAGCCAGTAGATCTCCAATAGCCACGATAAATTCAGGCCCGATCATGGCCAACGGACTAGGCGCGGGAACACTTGCGGATTCGCCACGTGGCGCACTTGGCTGAATTAGTTGGACTTCCACCTCATCGGCCAGTTTCACGCTCGCGCCCTGAAAACATGGTGGAACACCCTTTCTCCACTCGAGAAGAACATACGTGTGAGAAGTATCTGGGTTTTTCTTAATGTCCAGTATTAACCCCCGATGATCTGGTGCTAGCGTGGCCACGGCCTGGCGGATCTGCTCTTCGGCCCAAGTGTCTGCGGGAATATCCATGACTATACAACATTCTAACTGACTACTGTGCTCCTCACACCATTCGGCAACAGTGTCTGGATCCATATTTAACCCTTTAGATGCGGTTTTTCCAGAGACTGAATCCCGGAAACGAGCCCCCACGTGTAGCGCTCACTCCCGGAGGAGCCGCTGAAAATGAACCACGGGTCAGTCTCCCCGCACTAGGGAATAAATATACTCCAACACAGTTGTGGGTTTTTATCATTTAAATAGTTTACTAAAATATTTGGCAGATATTGAGATACGGTATTCACAGATATTATTACAGTACTTTCGTATTGCGATAAAACGCATAGCGGAAAAGAAACGAAACACGAGGCTTCGTATTTCGGAAAATAAAATATTCGTAACCGAACATAAAAGAAAAATGCAATTGCACGAATATTCGGAAAAGGGACACGTAGCGGAACCCCAGAATATACAATCACTTCGTATCACGGTAAACGCGCAGCGGAAAAGAGAAAAATATATTCGGAACGTATCTTTAACCCCCGTTCCGATTCGTAACAAAATGAGTCCTGCACAGGTTAAGTCCCGGAATGTAAAAGGTGTGTATGTGTGTAAGGTACCCGGGTACTGTTCAACTGGCCAGTGAAATTACTTAAGAAATGCCTTCGACTAGTCAAGTTGGGGCCCTGTGGACTTTAAAGAGAAAACAGCAGCGTGCTCTTTGTATTATAAACGGCCTTGGAGGCCTCTCACCCATCTGCCGGTTTCTTTAGGCTCCGCTGACCCAGGACGTCTCTCCGCTGGATTTTGACTGGGGATACTAGCGGCCGGATCCGTTGTCTGACTTCCCGTAGCTTGTCCACGACTTTTCCTCAGCTCACCGCCTGCTCTCTGTACCCGATCCACTTGCGGTGACTCTTTACTCGAGGTCTTCGGTTGGTTCCCTTTGCAGCAACTCTGGAACTTGGAGGGCTCCTTCTCTTGCGACTGAATGACCCGGTAACAGAACTGACAGGTCTCACTTGCTCTCCGCCCTAGGCCCTCTCACCAAGTATGGCACTGCATCTGCTCTCTCTCGTTCCCTGGCGCGTTCTCCACGAGGCGGAGGATGTAAGGTCCAGTCCCCACCCACTTCCTGTCTCCTTGCAAAGCATGCCGGGAATTGTAGTCCCAATGTCCAGTGTCTCTGATCGCGATAGTCTCCATCTTGTGGCCAAAAATAGGTACTGCCACGGCAAGATTTTAACACAGCGCTACATATGGTTATCCAAAGACAACAAAGCGTCTCAGTAAATAAAGAGTCTCTGCATGTAGCTAAAAGAGAAAAAAAATAAAAGGTGATAGAAAAGCACAGTCGATACTGGGAACAGCAGAGTCCACAGCTAGTGTCATACGGTAGGGAGGGAGAGGAGAAAAATAAAAAATAATGAAAATAAATATATATATCTCAGCTAGGTAGATACAAGATCATCAAAAATCAAAAAAGCAGGAGGGTAACTCAGCGGGTCAGGGCAAACCAGGGTCAGCGATCAGCAGGCAAGCAGCGGGTAGCTGAGACAGGTCCCTTCAGCCAGTGTCCAGCAGGAAATCGGGGCACGGATCGTCCTCAGGCCCACACGTCTCTTGAGAGGCTTGGTGAATGGACAGGTCCCAAAAGGATCTAGCCGCCGCCGGAGCCACACAGCAGAATCGGGGCACGTGCCATAACTTTCCGGGAGGGTGAGCCTTCGCGTCCCGCAGCACCACCTTCACAGACCACTCCGGGGGGCTGTCCGCCGGTAGCTCTGGGATCTCCACCGCGTCCTCCAGCTCATCATACCCCGACCTGTCCCAAAAAAATTCTAGGCTCGACAGCGGGACAAGCTGCTGTGCCCGACAGCTCCATCCCTGCCATCCATTCCCGGGGGCCAGCGGCAGGCAGCACCAAGGTAACCACCTCATTCTCCAATTCAGCACATCCCAGCCCGTCTCCATCACTCTGCGAGTGGTAGGCAGCTTCCCCCTCGTCAGCGACAGACGTAGCCTCCCACGCGTCGTCCTCTGCTAGGTCCGCTTCCTCCCGGCCTGTCTTCCACGCGGCCATCAGACGCCCCCACAAGGCCCGAGAAATCGGGCTATCTTCTCCCCCTGGCAGTTGCTCCAAGCAGGCCTCGAGGGCCGCGAATGCAGCCTCCATGCCCCTGGCAGGGGGGGTCCTCTCCAGACTGCACCACCTCGCCCTGTCCCCCAAAATCATCTCCGAGGGGACAGCCAGTACAGCCGGAAGATGGGGGCCCTCCATTCCCACAACCGCTGACCGTCCAGATTGGGTTCTCTGCAGGAGACAGTAGGAGAAGCGAATGTCCCGGAGCAGACTTGTAGGCCTCAAGATGGCCGACGGGTACTCTGACCTGCCGGGGAGTTGCGGCAACTTCTCAGCTGTGCTCCGGAGGGGGGGGGGGAACGGGCCCCGGAGCAAGTCCCGTTATGGCCAGCAGTGCAGGGACCTCAGTAGTGGGTAATTTGGGGAGAGACACCAGCTTAAAACCCCCGGTAACAAGTAAATTCAGCAGAGCTCTCCCCAGGCACGTCTTCTCCCTTGCAGAGCCAGCCACGCCCCCCGCAGATGACATTTTTATCCTTGATATGTTTTATACATGTTGCTGGGCTGGATACATTTGGTGGTTGCAGCCGCCCCATCGGGGAATAGGCGCGACCCCACCCCTCCTGTATAATGTATGTTTTATTGTACCTCCAGCCAGGTCATCTTTTGCAGCATGATTCCGCTCTGTGTCTTTGTTTTTTTGATCCCAAGGTGGATTTTTTTCGGGGAGGGCATAAATATGACCCACCAGTTTGCCTCATGACTGAAAAGCAGCGTGGGCAGTAATGGTTCGCTGCACAGCAGCCTGTGGCTTCATTTTGGATCGGACTCACCCTCACTAGAGGTGCCTTGACGTTTGGCGGGTGACCTTACTCTTTTAATGGCCATTAACAGAAACCAAAGCCTCTAATTGCGTTTTGTTTCACACGGTATAATGGGAATAAACGCAGATGACATTTTTCTCCTTGTTATGTTTTATACATGTTGCTCGGCTGGATACATTTGGAAGTCTCTCTTTACAACTGTGGTACAGGATAAAGCAGCAGTGAAGAGGCAATGGGATGGAAGAATGAATATGTAGACAAGGTTGTAGGGGATCTGTTGTATTATCTGAGCTACTCAATATAAGAGATTGCATCTGAATAAGATTTGGTAGTGTGCTTCCAACATGTTATACTACCGCTGGTGATGTCCTTTACATACATTCTACACAATGCAAGTCAATAGGTCTGTTTCCTGAATGTCTGACCCATGCGGGGCTATTCACTAAAAGGTGAAATTCAGAAGAACTGGCAGGAGAAGTGAAAATTCTAGATCAAAATAGCCAAACCAGAAAAATTCTCCCATTTATCTCATTTCCCAAATTGGCTATTTGGTCTAGATTGTTCTCTTCTCCTGCCAATTCTCCTGAGTTTTACCTTTTGGACAATAGAACTGATCGAGTCCATACTATGCCGAATGCCACACAGTGAGGTTTAAGTGCTGTAAAGACACTGTAGGGAGGGGCAGTTTACAACAGAAAATCTAAAAAAATTGATATACACATTGACAGATAAACATACAAGAGAAGAACAAAGTACATGTAAGATATCCACAACATAAACAAAATAAGAATATTTCATTTTTTGGTGGTAGTGACCGTTTAAAATCTTAAACTATAGGGTCTGTTTACAAACCACCGAAATTGCGTGCAATTTCGGAGCTTTGCATTTCGACGCACTTTGTCAACTCCATTTAGCTGAAAATTGGGTGAATTCACTATTTAGCGAATGGTCACCGTAATTGGAGTTGCAGAAGCAGCTATCAGATGTCATTGAAAGCCGCTGAATTGTGGCGCTAACCACTGAATTGCACTAAATTGGCATTGGCGAATTCCACCGAACCGGAAAAAAATATATAAGGGGCTTTTCAGAAAGCACTGAAATTTCGGTGTTTTCTTGTTCTGCGCACTTCGGCAATTCCATTTCACAGACCCTGGGGGGAATTCACTATTCACTGAAGTGCACCGATGATGGAGTCACTGAAGACCGCTTAGCTAACCGCCAATCTGCAAAAAATAGAGAGCTCTCTACGATGACGTTCCTCGCAGAGCAACCCCTTGGGCTCAGGGTGCTTTTGATTTGTGCAACAGGACCTAAGGATCGGTGGACAAAAGGGGTTGAGACACCCACCCCAAGGTGTCTGATGTTATACAATCTGAGCCTACAGGTTTTATGAGGCTCTGAAATCGTGACCTGAACCTACAGAGAAGGGCAGCGCTGCCCTGTATTTGGCCAAAGGCACTTATACCTAGAGCTGGGACGCACTAAGGCTCTTTTAAATGTGTCTACCCTTAAACATAAGCGGGGGGTTAATTGACATCTGATATTGCACAATCTTTTGTGTCTATTCTTTTCTCTTTGAGAGACATCAAAGATCGAGAGTCGAGACCTCAAGCATCTGCACTTTAAGGAGGACTTATTGTTTTTTTTTTTACTTTTTATTGATCTAGTTATCACTCATACATTTTATTCCACTGGCCAATTTTATCTATATGTGTTCTATCTATAGTTTCACAAACTTTTTCTGCATGATTTATCATTTATACATTTGCCCAAACCTAATTTAATGCGCTATATGGACTATTCTTGTATGATATTCTTCTAATCGGTGTTTAAACCAATAAGAAATGTGTCTAAAGAACAAAAAAGGTCCTTTAAAAAATAATAAAAAGGTCTGTTACAGAATAAAAATAAAGACCTTTATTTTTAAAAATTGGGAATCAAACATCTTGCCTAAAAAATACAAAAAGATGTTCCAAAAAAAAAAAGACAGTTTGCTGAAAATGAATGAATGAGTAAACGGCTGAATATTTTTTATTTCGAAACGATAATATTTTTTTTACATTGAATACTTTGGGATTCACCTGTTTAAACCTGTCGAACTGAAGCACCAAAAATCAGGGCATTTCACTGACACTTCGTTGCAGTTCGGCATTCTCTGAATAGATTAACCATTACTTGTCTATGGGACAATTTTTGCTGCCTCTGAAGGTCACCTAATAGTGGCAAACTGCACCATATTTCACTGTCAATTCGCAGTGTTTGGCGAATTGACAGCTTAGTGAATAGATGAACTGCCACAAAATTGCACCGTACGGAGAATTTCACCATTTGGTGGCAAGTTCACCTCTTACTGAATAAATCGTATTCTCCTAATAGGAGTTGTAATCAGTAAAAATGTGTCCAAATAATAAAACGTTCTTTAAAAAATAGCCTGTTACAAAATAAAGTATTTTAAAAAATAAAAAAGGTCTTTTAAAAAAAATAAAAACATAAAAAGGGTTTAAATAAAAAGAATAAACAGTCTTTAAATATTTATTTTTTTAAAAAAAACCATACTAATTTTTTTTACATTGAAACCTATGAGATTCACCTGTTTAAACCTGAATTGAAACACCGAAAATCAGTGTTTTTCTGTGGAATTTCGGTGAAATTCAGCTTTCTGTGAATAGAAGGCACGATGGTCTTTTATGGGACAATTTTGGTGCCTCCGAATTGTGGCGAATTGCACCATATATCATTGTCAATTTGCTTTGTTTGGCAAATTGACATTTTAGTGATTAGACAAATTGACCTGAAATTGCACCGAACGGTGAAATTCATCATACGGTGCAATTCGGAGGTTAGTGAATAACCCCTTATATTTAAGTGAAGTGCCCTGGTATGGTATGTTGTGTTGAATGGCTCAGTTTGAGTGCAACCATTCTGGTTTTGAATATATATATATATCTGTATATGGTATGTTAAGTGTATATACACACACATTCATGGAGCGCATCTCTGGTTTTGGATGATAATATATATATACAATATGAACCTGCATGCACCTATTGCACAATTGCCCAGATGCAAAATCCGTATAAAATGCAGAAACCCTAGTATATACTAAACGGATGCACTCAGGGTCTTAAGCAAAAAGTAAAAAATGATGCTTTATTAAATCATGTTAAAAATCTGGCCGTAAGCTTCTCCCGACGTTTCGGCCCTCTCAGGAGCCTTTATCAAGATATCACGATATCTTTAACGTAACCTCATAAAATTAAGTCAAGGGGAGTGATATCGGGTGAATGAGGTGGCCAGGGAATTGGGCTTCCCCTTCCAATCCACCGGTCTGGAAATGTTTAATTTAAAGATACTGTGCATCAAACAAAGGTACGGGACATCAATCTAAAGCAGGGGATCACTGATACCATTGATGAGGGTATGCTACAGCGAACATGGCAAGAAATCGAGCACCGTCTTGATGTGCTTCGTGCAACTAATGGTGCCCATATAGAGGTGTATTAAATGAGGCAAAAAAAACTTAAATACATACATTTCAATTTGTAATAATTTTCACTTATCTGTCTTTTCATTTGCCTTTGTAATAAATTTTTGAAATTGTAAAGAGACTTTATGGACACCCTGTATATACAAGAATTTCTTCACTCGAGGACTTCTCCGCACTCCTTTATGCTTGGTGTTTGAGCCAGCGGATAACAGAACAGCCAATAGGACTAGGACTCCCAGGACTTTTAAATATCTCAAATTATAAGATTTATTTATTCCATTAGTTTTATATAGATCTATATATATATATATATATATATATATATATATAGTACCAAAATCTCAAACTCTGATCCTCCTGGTATGTGTATATATATATATATAATACACAATAGACAGCTCACAGCTTGTCATTCCTTAATTTTCATCAGGAAAATGTAAAGACAGTAAAATGACTTCTAGCAAAAATGGGATTTCAAATTTGCAAAGTCAATTAAACTCCATTTTCCTTATTAGGGTATAATTTCATCTAATATTTGAATGAATCGCAGGACTCTTCAAACATGCATTATGTTATTACAATGGATGTCACAAGATTGAATGTGACAGTACAAGGAACAGGAAAGTCAAGGCGCCCAAGATCCCCCCCCCCCCTCTTCCCGGCCTTAATCATTTTAAGTGGCAGCTTTGTAATGCGCCTTATGATAGGTTTTACTGAATGGCGGAAGAGGGGTACTCTTGGGTAGGATAAAGAAGATCCAGGGTCAAGTGTCACATATATGTATATCTTCAACAAACACTAATGGAAAACGATAACTCAGCCCTTGTCAGCCTCCTCATTACACACTAAGTAACGTCTCGTAATCTCAGATGAGATCATAGAAATTAATTAGGGATGACACTTAACGAGATGAATTATGGAGATTGAGATAGAGGTCCAGCTAAGCCTCAGCTGATACATTTTATATTGTTCATTAAAGCAGAAATATATCAGATTTTTCATCACAAAGCGATATGTCATTTCAATCCACAAATATATATTCTAATACTTATTGCTGTATGAGAAATGTCTTTTACTCCATTAAGAAATATTGCTTTTTTAGAGTTCACAACTTAGTACACAAAAGAAATGTGAATGGTTTTTTCTAAACGTTATTCTATGTGTTTATGTTCAGGGTTATTCAAAGAGATCCGAATTGTGGCCGAAAGGTAACCGATCAGTGAAATTCAGCGTACGGTTACCTTTCCTGGCCATTCGGCTATTCAGAGAGCAGGCAGTTTGCCAAATGTTGGCGAATTGCCTGCACCTACGGTGTCTGTTCGAGGGCAGTGAATCCCCATAGAGAAGCAATGCTTCGTCTATTCAGAGAACCAAAACCAGCAGGGATAAGTTGCCGAAATGCCCTGCCATTCGATGGTTTCATTCAACAGGTTTATTCAGGAAAATCCCATAGGCTTCAATGTTAAAAATATTCCCTTTTTAATTCAATATCTAATAAACCGTCTATTTATTCTGCAGTAAAAAGTCTCTTTATTTTTAGATTTTTTTTTTAGGATCTTTTAGGCATTTTTCAGGATTTTTTGCGACCATTTTTTTCCCGTTTTTTTCTTTTTTCTGTAACAGCCCTTTTTATTATCATTCATTGGATCTTATATGTAAATTTCAGACATTTTCGTTCAGTAGTTTCTTTGCAAACAGCGTTTCACTTTTCAAACATTCAAGCAAACTTTTTTTTTTCTCACTCCATTCGTCTGCGGTGTCGGTTTTTTCCGGCTCCTGCTCGGGTTTCTCCAGCGTGTTCGGCGGGGTTAATCCAGATGTTTTTGCAGGTTTCGGTGTGCGTTCGCCAGGTTTGCGGTGAGTGTTCGTCGGGTTTGTGGCGACTTTTGCCTGCACTACGATGGCCCTGTGGTGCTTGCTGAATACACTGCAGGATCACCGAAATGGGATTGCCAAATCGCACCGGATTGAGGAGAACGAAAAGTCACCGAATGTGCAGTGACTTTTCGATTCTCTTTGAATAACCCTGATAAAGTTTATTTAACCCCTTCACTGCTGAGCCATTTCACGCCTGTGTGCTGAGCTAATTTTTACGGTTTTTGCTCATCATGTTTAAAAGCAATTTGAAGTTACGTTTTATTATACGACCCAGACAAATTGTAGATCCTTTTTTTACGGCAGATTCATAATATATCATTATTATATATACTCGTCATGTCCTGCCAGAATGCTAAAAAAAAATGTGAATTTCCATTAAAATTTCAATCAGCTACAGCGTATAAAATAATTTTTTCACATTTTATCATCCAAGCCTTTGCGGTTATATGGGGTACGCTTGTTAAAAAAAGTGGTGCATTCTGAAATTTAAAAAACAAAGAAAAAATAAGTTCCTGGAGGATTGGCTGACGTCCAAGATGTCAACCACCTCCAGAAGAGGACCGCGATCCGGCGCGATTAGCACCGAATCGCGATCCGGCACCTAAGAGGTTAAAGAGAGGCACAGTCTGCCCTTTCCAGTGGTGCCTTTCTCTCTCCTCTGGCCGTTAGAGATGGGGAAAGAGGCAGGGGTGCCTGACTCTGGCAGGGGGTGCCTGAAACAGACATCATTGCGTTGACGTCAGTGTGGTGGCCGGGGTCCTGGAGGTGGGGCTGACATCCAAGATGTCAGCCTGCACCAGGAGACCACAGAGATCGGTCAAAATAATGGCCGATCAGGGCTGCAAAGTGAGGATGGGCTCAGTGCGTTGCCTGCATGCTGAGCACGATAGGGACGCAGCGCTGAGTGCATCCTACGCAGCCAAGTGGTTAACATCACTGAAACTGTTATGAATTCCTTAGCTGGTAGTTAAATTTAATGAATTAAACATTTAAAACGTACGTGGGGATAGGAAGGTTGTTAATCTGCATTAAAGCCAGATTAACATGTGTTAATGAAAAAAGAACATACTAAAAAGATAAATTGAGTGGAGTTTATTATATTTACAAAAGTTTACTACCTATTTATTTAATGTTTTGAGTGTGATGTTTCTTTACTTGTACAAGTGAACATTATATACAATAGCAAATATTAATATCAGTACAAGTTCTTGTAGATTTTAACTATATACGGGTAGTACTGCAAAATTCATATGATATTCACTGTATCAATCTTGGAAAATGAAAGGCAGAGTTGAACCTGCTGGGAATTGAATCCTCCAACCCTGAGGTTTGAAAACATACTGAAGATGCCAGAGCTGTAGAACTAACTAGTAATCTAACCACCACACTATCACATAGCTTACATTAGTGGCACATTGCATGAATAATAAACCATGGTGTCTTACCGGTATATAGTTATCTACTGTTCATGTATTTCTTGTGGCATGGATATTGCCCTTATTCAACATTTGGGACCAATTTATCGATCTCAAAAAAGATAAAGAATGAGAAGTTGAATTAAATCTACCAGAAATTAAGCCTGATACATATTTCCAACATGAGATTGAACCTGGAGGCCCATTAATGATGTCAGTCAAAACATATTTTAACACAATAAGTATTGTCATATGTAGTCCTTTTAGGTGAGAATTGTTTATTAATACTCTGTTACTCGCTTCTCCTTACTGGATTATACAGTATCAGATGGTGACGGATGAATAGAACTACACCCTTTATAGATGACTCCAGTCTGCAAGTGACCTGCACCTGTCCTCTGTTTCCACCCATACCCCACACCTCCAAGACCTCTCCAGTTAAGCACTAGTCTTGTGGAATGGCCTATGTTGCCCCCTCATACACTCTCCTAATCTCAGATCCGTTAATAAATCCCTCAAATCCTATTTTTTCAGATTAGCATATCACATTCCTGACTAATCCCTCTCCACATATACCCTTCCCACACCATTATAGTTTTCATAGCTTTCTACACTACCATGCATATCACCATTTCTGGTACAAACAATAGTATAAGTGATCACGTCCACTAATCTTTCTCCTCCACCCCTTTCCTCTAGACTGTATGCTCATCGAAAAAGGGCACTCTACACCTCTCATCTCTGGTTCCTAGGGTTGTTTTTAAACTAGTTAAATTCCCCAATTTTTATTGTAAAGCGCTGTGGAAACTTGGCATTATATAAACGATGATGATGATAATAATAATTTGGTCCTTGCAGTTCATAATGAGGTTACTTAGCTTTCTGAACTTATTTCATATAGATACAGTGTTCTATTCAGCTTGCTCTTCCTTGTCAAGATCTATCTTAAGCGTGTCAATAATTTGTGGTACCTTTGAGCCACTGAGAGCCCCTCTACCTATTTTCATTTACGCCTGTGCCTAAAGGAGAGTAAATGGGTGAGTTCAGAAATCTTTTAAAAGTTCAAACTGAGCATGTGTAAAGTGTCCAAAGACAGGACAAATTTTAAAACTGTCCAAAAATCTTGACGAAATCTATTACTACTGTCATTTCTTCACCCTGTGTCATATTTTCACGGATGGAAAAAGAGATTCAACAGTATTATCTTATTATCTAAAAGTATTTTTCGTATATTTTTATGTTGAGTTGACATCATACCAGAAAAAAATAATAGTTTAATACCCTGACTCCTTACAGTTTAGATACTGAGATATAGAATGGCAAATAAGATACATGGTTTCCACCAATAATATATGCCTTTTCCAACATTTTTATGTGTATAAACAATTTGCTGAGTTAAATTTGCTTACTGCGTTAGCTATTTCTACAGTAAGTTTAATACATCTACAGTCAGGTCCAGAAATATTGGGACAGCGACACAATTCTAACATCTTTGGCTCTATACACCACCACAATGGCGTTGGAATGAAACAAATATAATGTGCTTTAACTGCATACTGTCAGCTTTAATTTGAGGGTATGTACATCCAACTCAGGTGAACGGTGTAGGACTTACAGCAGTTTGCAGATGTGCCGCCCACTTGTTAAGGGACCAAAGGTAATGGGACAATTGGCTTCTCAGCTGTTCCATGGCCAGGTGTGTGATATTCCCTCATTACCCCAATTACAATGTGCAGATAAAAGGCCCAGAGTTCATTTCAAGTGTGCTATTTGCATTTGGAATCTGTTGCTGTCAACTCTCAAGATGAGATCCAAAGAGCTGTCACTATCAGTGAAGCAAGCCATCATTAGGCTGAAGAAACAAAACAAACCCATCAGAGAGATCGCAAGAACATTAGGTGTGGCCAAAACAACTGTTTGGAACATTCTCAAAAAGAAGGAACGCACCAGTGAGCTCAGCAACACCAAAAGACTCGGGAGACCATGGAAAAGAACTGTGGTGGATGACCGAAGAATTCTTTCCCTGGTGAAGAAAACACCCTTCACAACAGTTGGCCAGATCAAGAACACTCTCCAGGAGGTAGGTGTATGTTAGAATTGTGTCGCTGTCCCAATATTTCTGCACCTGACTGTATTTATTATTTATTAAGCGCCAACACATTCTGCAGCGCTGTACAAGGTGCCATGGGTAAAGACAGGACAATTCTGCAATACAAACAGGAGGCAGGTCAGTATTGCTGCAAAAAGATACAGGAGGACATTCCCGTGGGAACTTACAATCTAGATGGGATATGTAGCCCACTTTCCAAATCCAAAATCTACCAACTTTTACTAGTAAGATTGTCTTTTAGTTCCGAAAACCCTTGACGTCTTCTTTCCTTTGTTCCTCAATATAGCTGCCTAAATCTAATTTTGAAGTTTGAACGGTATTCCCATACTGCTTTAATTGCAGATTAACATCAAACTAAAATGGAAAACAAAAACCTTCTTGCATAGTTATGAACATGTATGTTATTATAGCCATCGATCCTTTGGACTAGATGCTGGAAAGATTCTTCCAACTTTTATTGACCTGTTTATATCACGAAAGATCGGAGGGTAATAAAATGCTACTCTGGTGAACACCACTCATTTTATTTTGTTATTGGTATTGACATTTAATTACTAAATCCAATCATCATATATTTTTTTTCTTTCTAAGTTCCAATTCCGCTAATAGTATTTCCACGTGAATCGTGATATGATGTCAATTTCTGCTCTGTCTCTTGTAAAACACTGTGGAAGAAGACAGGGACTTATAAATAAAAAATGATATTATGGATACTCTCAGTCTGTTCTCATCTCTTAAGAGCTTGTAAAGGTGCCCCCTCCCTCCTGCCCTCCCACTACTTTACTCTATCCCATATGGAGCCTTCAGCAGAATAAGTGTCCTGTTAGGAGGGAGGAAGCCAGGAACCTGGCAGGAGATGGGGTTCCAGATTTCATTGTAGTAGAAGAGATAGCGTATGATGACCTACTGTAATGGATCATATGGCTCTCAGGGGACTGATGGAAAGGGATTAGAAGGGCTACAGGAGCGGGTGGCTGTCTGCTTATCATCCTCCCACCCTGTTCCACTCAAGAAATAGGGTCATTAAAAAAGAATTTATTAGCATGAAGTCCTTTTAGGTTGACAGATTGTGGATATCACACTGAGAGACCTGTGGACACTTTCTAAAATGGCAGGACTTGACAGGGACACAAAGGGGTCTTTACAGAGACAGACAGACTGCCTCTCTGCATTTTATTTAATCACACAGCATGTATAAAGCAAATGTCTATTCTAATTCATGACAGCCAGTGTTGGGACCTTTATTAAGGTTAGAAATACATTCAGACAGATAGGGAAACGGCGTATGCCTGTCTGGCTAGTGGCATGCAATTAAAATGTTAAATTAGTCAAGCAGTGTTTTTTTGTGGGGTTTTTTCACTGCGATTTTTTTTTTTTTTTTTTTTTTTTTTGCTAAAAATAATAAAATAAGAGAAGATATCTGTATATTTTCTTTTCATGGTTTTGCTAGAATTTCTTTTATGAAAATAGGAAAGTGCTTTCAAACTAGCGATGGCAGATAATACAAATGGCTGTAATCATATTTATTGTGATTTCTATGAAATACACTGTCCATGGTCTTGAACAGTGTATCTAATTAAATAAAACATACAACAATAATTGACATATAGATCAAAGGTTGCAGAAAAAAATACTCTTCTCTGCAATTTTGGAAAAACCCATCAAGGCTAGTTACAATCCATTATAAAATAGAAAAAAATATGAAAACGTGTAATGGAATATTGATGGAACATTTATTAAAGAATTTTCATTGGATGTCAAAACAAAAGTTAATGTTTGCTTGGCTTTTATCTATGTGTCTATCTATCCAGGAAACAAAACCATACCTCCCAATTGTCCCTATTTAGGAGTGACAGTCCCTATGTTGGGCCACATCCCAATGTCACTCTTTCACAAAGGATCCTTCCATATGCTTGGTGTGTAACAGTCGGAAACACCATAAACCTCCCAACAATGAATGTCTAAACTATAATAAAAGGTTACTAGAAATTGTTCAGTGTAAAAAAGATTATTTGCACTTGTTCTTAATTATATTTTATTGACATAAAAGCCTGCGGTAGGTTGAAGTGCTACTTAAGAAAAATGTGCAAATAGCAATGCTTCTGGAGTTCATCCCCGGTGACATCTGCTGAACACACGTGTCCTCTTTGGCAAATTGAATTGTTGGCATGCCATGTATACAAAACGGAGAAGCAGAGAGGTTTGTGAGGGTCCTGAGAACAAGCAACAGCAGTAAGTGATGTGTGAAAGGCTGACCCTGATGGACGCATGTCTAACTATGTAACTAGTGGCCTGCTCTACAGTGGGGTCCGCTCAGGTCTCACAAGGTTTTAGCTTGATTGTGCTATTACAGGGACACCTGCTCCATATGCAAATCAGATTGCTACACCCAGAAAGAGTGGCCAGTACTGAAATGCCAAGGAATACCAGAGATGCAGCAACACCATACAATCATTTCAGCCTTGTTAAGCCTCGTCAGGAGGATATAGCTGACAGCCTCTAGGCACATCGAGCAAGGGGTCCACGTCTGGGTTACTATGTCGACTTACAGTGAGAAACAGAGAGGTTTGTGAGGGTCCTGAGATCGAGCAACAGCACTAGTGGCCTGCTCTACGTTGGGGCCCGCTCAGGTCTCACAAGGTTTTAGCTTGATTGTGCTATTACAGGGACAACTGCTCCATATGCAAATCAGATTGCGTCTCCCAGTACAGAAATGCCAAGGACGTCATCCCTGCATGAGAGTTGCAGCAACCCCCCCGAAAATCGTTTTGGCCTTGTATGCAAAACTAACTGAAGACTATACACTAGAGCAGGGTTTCCCAAACCTGTCTTCAGGGACCACTAACAGGCCAGGTTTGCATAAATCTGAAGTCCAACACAGGTGATATCATTTGCTGCACGATGATGGCAGGATTCAGTCTGCAATTCCCCAAGGTAATCCTTCAAATCTGACTAGTGCGAATGGAAATATCAGTGCTCAGTAAACATAACTTTTATTTTTATACCTAAAAAGTCCAAACAGAGCAGCTCCTTTAACAAGACAAAAAGCTACACGTAACAGAAGCACAAACATAAAAAGGGAAAAAAAAGGTGATTGGATGCTGTTTACTTTTATGTCTATGTTTCTGTTAAGTGTAGCATTTTTATCTTGTTTAATGAGCCGCTGTGTTTGAGCTCCTTTTTTAGGTAAAAAATAAAAGTTATGCTTTAAGTCAGTGTTTCCCAAACCTGTTCTCAGGACCCGCTGACACGCCGGGTGTCCATAAAGTCTCTTTACAATTTCAAAAATGTATTACAAAGGCAAATGAAAAGACAGATAAGTGAAAATTATTACAAAATGAGACGTATGTATTTAAGGTTTTTTTTTGCCTCATTTAATACACCTCTATATGGGCACCATTAGTTGTACGAAGCACATCAAGACGGTGCTCGATTTCTTGCCATGTTCGCTGTGGCATACCCTCATCAATGGTGGCAATAGCATCAGTGATCCTCTGCTTTAGATGAATGTGTGGTGTGGGATCATGTGCAATCGAATCATTGGTCCGTTTTCTCTTCGAGACATCAATTACTGCAAATGTTTACCTTACCCTTTTGACTGAATACGTGGCACCACAACTACATGACATTCAACCAACCATCATATTCCAGCTAGATGGTGCACCACCACATTGGAGACTGCATGTTCGTGGGTTGCTAAATGAAACATTTCCAGACCGGTGGATTGGAAGGGGTGGCCCAAAAAATTCCCTGACCACTTCTTTCACCAGATATCACCCCCCTCGATTTCTTTCTATGGGGTTATGTTAAAGCTATCGTGTTTCGAAGAAAGGTACGGGACATCCCTAAGGCTAGGGTCAAACGAAAGCATTTTTACACGCGAACGTAAAAAAGTGCGTCCGAACGAATTGACGTATTTTTTCACGGAATTAGCGAAAACGGTCATACGATGCGCATTTTCGTGCGTGATTTTTTACGGATCGTCAATAAAACACTTCTTGTGTCTGGACGTTATGTTGGCCGGACATTAGCAGCGTCTGACGTCTCCTAATCACGCAAACACGCCGCTATGCCGCAGCTGCGCACTCTGTACGTCCGTACTAGCGGTTCGGCGTTCTCGAAAAAAATGTGTTCGTTTTCCACTTGCGTTGCGTGGCCGACTTTCGTGCGACCGTACATCGTATATTGGCCGTCATTGCCCGTCATTTGCTGCTAGTGCGGCCGTAATTATGTGCGCCAGAACGCACGTTAAAAGTGCACTGGTCTGACCCCAGCCTAAGCAGAGGATCACTGATGCCATTTCCACTTTGAGGGTTTGCTACAGCAAACATGGCAAGAAATCGAGTACCGTCTTGATGTGCTTCATGCAACTAATGGTGCCCATATAGAGGTGTATTAAATGAGGCAAAAAAAACCTTAAATCTATACGTCTCATTTTGTAATAATTTTCACTTATCTGTCTTTCATTTGCCTTTGTAATAAATTTTTGAAATTGTAAAGAGACTTTATGGACACCCTGTATATCTGAAGCACAGCACAGGTGATATAATTTGCTGCTCAGTGATTGCAGGATTCAGTCTGCATTTCCCCAAGGTGATCTGCAAAATCTGGCCTGGTTGAGAGTCCCGAGGACAGGTGTGGGGAACACTGAGATTTCCATTCACACTAGTCAGTATAGACTTAGGTATCCCCCACTGGTTTTGGATAACGATTAGTCTCTTTCTAATTTATTTTTCTTATTGGCAAGGAAAAATGGGGAAATCATAATCTTTTTCTGCCTTTTCCCACCACCACTGATTTACAACTTATTGGGAAACTTTAAAATATGGCCTGGTAGGAGTACTTGAAGACCAGGGTAGGGAAACACTTTTTTTCTTATGCATTTTTTTATATGGATGTATCTTGTGCACCACTGCACTTAAAACACATTTTTTCACAAAGAAGGATGTCACTAACAGGGTTATTGAAAAGTGTTAAATTATAACCTTAAACAAACAAAACAATTTTCCTATTATAATTACTATATATGTAATCCCAAATAGTCTGTCATTTCTTGCTCATATATCAAAAATGAAGTAAGACGCTGCACTACACTGATCAGAGGAGACAATAAAACCAACCACACTGGGATATTGCCGTTTCACGTCTGAATATCAAAATGATAGAACAGTTTATTATTTCAACATCCAATAGAAACGTTTGTTGTAGAAAAGATTCCTATCCCACCCCACATAGGAATGTGATAGAACAGCCAATCAGAGCAGATACATTTCTACATCAGACATCACATAGATTTTGCAGGCATTTCTAAGAGTTAAAGGAACACTCTAACAAAAAAATCACCCCCCGTTTTTTAATCCTAACCTATCCCTATTCCCTTAATAAATAGCTATTTTTTTTTTTTGTAACTGTAATACTTACCCTAAAATCCTCTTCTTTCCAGCGGCGTTTTTTTTTTTTATACTCACCTCCCTCCTCTTCCGCTCCCGTCCTTCTTCTTGCTTCTTGGCTTCTGGTTTACGTGAGAAGCGCACATGCGCGCCTCTCACGTAAGCCAGCCAATCGGCAGGCTTCCTCCCGGGTCCCTCTGAGGATTAGTGTTGCGCGCAAGAGGATGCGCGCAACACTAACCCTCAGAGGGAGCCGCCAGCTTCTGCGGTGAGTTGGAGACGACATCGCGCTGAAAGAGCGATGACGTCTCCTACTCGGCAAAATTCGGCAGAAGCGGGAAATATGATTCCCGCTCTGCTGACTGACAGCTGGGAGGGCGGAGTAAAGTCCTCCGCCTCTCTCAGCTGTTTTCAGCCTTTTCTGCTGAGCGGAGGCAGGAGGGACAGGCAAGGGAATACTCCGGGCATCATGACCACCTAAAATAGCTTAGGTGGTCATGTTGCTTAGAGTATCCCTTTAACACAGGATATCTATTTTAATCAACCCACTGGCCAGCCTCAAGAGGAAATAAAGCCGTACAGACATTGCACTGGGACAAGAAGGGGGGGGGGAGGATGGGTGGAGACAACAACCCTGCATCAGAGCAAGCCCCTATAAATCATAATTGAATCACAGGACATCCATATATTCATACAGAATATTAAAAATATCTATCAATTATCTTTCAAAATAGCACGCATCCGAAAAAACAGAGTCGATCGGAAAAAAGCTCCCCACCAGCTGCTGGAAAAAGCTGACAAGCCGAACGGGTAAAGAAAATATATAAACACGGCTTTCAAAAGCTGTTTGGGAAAAGAAAACCACTGCACGAAAATGCCTGCAAATAACATATAAGGTCCAATGAATAATAATAAAAAGGTACATATGTTACAGAAAAAAAAGCTATTTTTAAAAAAATCGTGAAAAAACGTTTAGCCGAAAAAATCCTGAAAAATGCCTTAAAAATAGACTTTTTGCTGCAAGTGAAAAGCATAAACAGTTGAAGAAATATTTAATAAAAACAGGGAATATTTTTTACATTGAAAGCTATGGGATTCACCTGATTTAAACCTGTCAAATGAAACCACTGAAAATCAGGGCATTTCACTGACATTTCGGTGCTGTTAGTTGTTCTCTGACTAGATTAACCATTACTTCTCTATGGGGAGTTCACTGACACCGAAGATCACAGTATTATGCTGGCAATTTGCCAATATTTGAACTGCCAGCTTTTTGAATGGCCAAGAAATTGCACCATCCGGGGTTCGGTGCAATTTTGGAGTCAATACGGCTCTCTTTGATAAACCTCTTAAGTCTGCCCTGTTCAATCTCATTTAAATCTCCCTCCCTTTCCTGTGTTCTTTGTTTATGCATTCATCACTTTCTTCTTTCCTTGCACAGACACGCAATGCTTCCTCCTTCCTCCGCCTTCCTCTTCATCTCAGCTTTTCTCTCCTTCTCAGGTAAGTTATAGAGATGAATGTACAATAAAGCCACTTTCTTTTGCTTTATTTTAAATTTTCTTACATTTACAATTCATGCAAAGGCATTTTCGGTAAAAAAAATTCTTGTTCCCTGTGGAGGTGGTCATATTGGCCTCACATTTTTTTTTTTTGAGAAAGTATTTTACCAGGAAAGATACATTGAGATTTCTCTCGTTTTCAAGTATGTCCTGGGTGGCGAGTATGTACCATTAGGTGTCTTGCCCAAGGACACTTACTGGAGAGGTGCTCTTGCCGGGATCAAACCTGTGTCTGCACGGTTATAGAGCAGTGATGTTACCTCTACTCCACCCAGACGGTTTATTGAATGATTTAATTTGCTTTTTTATATATGTATTTGTCATCATTGTAAGTTCCTCATAGCAAGTTGATATGATAACTTTGGTTTTTCTTTTATCTTTTTTTGTCCAGTGATGGGATTTACTGGAGGATATGGTCCCGTTTTTGAAGAACAACCTCAGAATACACTGTTCCCAGAAGGATCCACAGAAGGTCAAGTCACACTGTCTTGCCGAGCCAGAGCCATCCCTTCAGCCACATATAGGTAAGAGTTCATAAACTCTAATGAGGTTTCTACATTGGTAATTGGTATAGATTCATGTTGGATCAACTCATATATATATATATATATGTCACAAAACCAAAATGGTGGCACACAACCCTAACATGAATTTTTCATAACGGTCCTTCTGAGAACAATGGGCATCATACAAAATTCAGAATACTCTATAGTTGAATATATTTTACTAACACATAATTTAGGGATAAATGATGGGGATTTGGTTACAAAATATGGTCGTGCATTGCATAAACCTGCCATGTCGGGCCCTATTACAATCTTCACGTAAACGTCAGCGCGTGCGCAAAAATGCATTAACGCAAGGGGCAAAACCCTTTGCACTGAACGTCGTATTACAATGTCAGTGCAAAAAACGCACGTATACGTCTACCGCTGGTGAACCTGTGCGAACGCTGCACGAGCTTACTGTACTTCGCACGTCCTATTCTTAACATTGTGAGCGCAAATGCGTTTGTGCGCTGGTACGCGTATGGTATTACAATCTATGCGCAGTTTGTAACGCACAGCCTTTGCGCGCATAATTTTAGCAACTCCTAAAAGCTGGTGTTAATGGCAAATTATATCAACCTGGTCGAGCCCAAAAAAAAATGCAGCAAAGTATAGTTACACATTCTACACATACCAAACCAATAAATTTGAGAAGTTGTGGGTGTTTTTTTTTTTATTGATGCAGCATATATGCGCAGATTGACTTTGACAGGCACAAAAACTTAACGTGAGACAATTGTGGTTCTTAATTCTGATTGGCTGAATCGCTTGAAAAAAACAGTCCGCACACTGATTTCTGCACACAACGTTGCTGCGCGTGCGTTTTTGCGCGTGCGTTTTATACACGTTATTTTTTGACAGATGAAAAAATATGCGAGGATTGTAATACCAGCGATGATTTATGCGCATTAACGTTTAACACTTCGCGCGAAAATTTACGCGTTGCGCGTGCGTTTTTGCGTGAAGAATGTAATAGGGCCCGTCATCTTTTAAGTGAGTTGAGTATATCATATCAATCCATAATTGATCACTTCAGGTAAAGAGCTCCTTACGTTATATATCTTAATGAATCAAACCACTTTGTAGAGATGTGTAGCCCGCATTAATAAACCACTTTAGCAGTGTATCGCATGTGGAACTGCCTTGTAACAAACTTCATAGAAAAAAACCTCCGCAAATGAGCACTGTGTGTAAAGAAATTCAATATATAGACCGAGTTAAGCATACTGACAACAGTTTGTTACCATATAGCAGATATACATATAATCAAATTAATTGATTGAATTGAAAATTGAATTTTCTGTCTATGCCTTGCATTATTTCTATGCTTTTTCGGAACTAAGAATTTTACCGTTATTTGCTTTTACAACGTCATCTCCCTTAAGGTACCTCCCCAAAAAAGACCCACCCCTCACCCTCACCCCCGCCCCTTCCCATAAATGAAACACACGACAAGGTATTGGCGGTTTGAAAAGGTCACGTCTTTTATTAATCAAGGCCAGATTCATTGCCTTTATGGCAGAATTATAAGCGATCCTCGTATGCCAAATCATGTTACACCAGATAACACTGGTCCTAAATTTGGCCAGATTACACTGGCAAATAGCATGGCCAGATAACACTGGCAAATGCAATGCACCACACGCATTGCCCAGAAATAGCGGCCCCACATGGCTTGGCTAAGCAGCGAGACCACGTGCCGCTCAGGGTATCTTTATGGCAAATAACAGGTTGAGAGGATCTGCAAACGAGGAGGGCACCGGAGTTTGGCTGCACATACCAGCACCCGTACCCTACAGCAGGGCCGGTGCAAGCTTTTTTGCCTAGTCAGGCGAAGGTCTGTTTTGGTGCCCCCCCCCCCCGTCATGTCAAGCCAATCAGGATAGAGATGCATAATAATCTCTATCGTGAGTGTTCGGTGTCGTCACGCAGAGATTAAAGGATGCTTAAAGTTGGTCTTGCAAGGACAACCTTTAGCAGCGTTGTGAGTCACTGATTGGGGGACAGCCACCAGTGCTGTCTTTATGGACTTATATAAACACTGTCTTTCTTCTGGAAAGGCAGTAGTTACATTTGTCAGACTGTAGGAACAACATATTTGGGTATATATTTGCGGCCCCCAGCTCATGTATGGGTATATATTTGCGGCCCCCAGCTGCTCATATGGGTATATTTGCGGCCCCCTGCTCATGTATGGGTATATATTTGCGGCCCCCAGCTGCTCATATGGGTATATTTGCGGCCCCCTGCTCATGTATGGGTATATATTTGCGGCCCCCAGCTCATGTATGGGTATATTTGCGGCCCCCAGCTGCTCATATGGGTATTATTTATGGTATAAATTTTCCCCCAGCGAGTCTCTTACCTCTCTGCTCAGCTGACTGTGTCTGACTGTGACAGTGTGCACAGCACTGCTCACTGCTGCCTGCTGACTTCTGCTGCCTCACCTTGGCACTGCAGGCCCCCCCCGTCGCCCGCTGGCGTTCTAGTTCTACTCAGTCCACACTCTCAGGCAGTCAGGGAGGGAGTGAGACGAGAGACCAGACCACCAGGGACAATCAGGGACCAGACCAGGTAGTAGGTTTTTTAGTAGCAACAATTTTTTAGGCTTAGCTTAAGCTAGGCACCGCCACCGTCGCTCTCTGCGTCCCCCTCGTGTGACACGTGACGTCACGTCTCGAGGCGACTGGTGCGAGCGGCCGCTGGCGCTGGCCAGGCATGTGATGCACACGTGCACACGCACCTTTCCCGCTCGCCTGTGATTGGATTCGGGAAGCAAGGCCAGGCAGGGAACCACGTGGTGCTTGTTGTCCCCTCCCTCTCATTGCCCCTTCCAATCCCAGGCAGGGGCGGATCCAGAGACTAGTCTCGGGAGGGGCACTTACAGAAAATAAGGTGTTTTAGCAGAGAGCCCGACTCACGAGAATTTACAGAGGGCCCGGCTCACAGGAGCTTACAATCTAGAGGAGCAGAGGGCCCGGCTCACAGGAGCTTACAATCTAGAGGAGCAGAGGGCACCCAGGAGCTTACAATCTAGAGGAGCAGAGGGCACCCCGGATTTTACAATCTAGAGGAGCAGAGAGCCCCCAGCTCACACATGAATTTGCCCCCAGCTCAAGGATTTGCCCAGCTCATGGATTTGCCCCCAGGTCATGGATTTGCCCAGCTCATGGATTTGCCCCCAGGTCATGGATTTGCCCAGCACATGGATTTGCCCCCAGCTCATGGATTTGCCCCCAGGTCATGGATTTGCCCAGCACATGGATTTGCCCCCAGCTCATGGATTTGCCCCCAGGTCATGGATTTGCCCCCAGGTCATGGATTTGCCCAGCACATGGATTTGCCCAGCTCATGTATTTGCCCCCAGGTCATGGATTTGCCCAGCACATGGATTTGCCCAGCTCATGGATTTGCCCCCAGGTCATGGATTTGCCCAGCACATGGATTTGCCCCCAGCTCATGGATTTGCCCCCAGGTCATGGATTTGCCCCCAGGTCATGGATTTGCCCAGCACATGGATTTGCCCAGCTCATGGATTTGGCCCCAGGTCATGGATTTGCCCAGCTCATGTATTTGCCCAGCTCATGTATTTGCCCCCAGGTCATGGATTTGCCCAGCACATGGATTTGCCCCCAGCTCATGGATTTGCCCCCAGGTCATGGATTTGCCCAGCTCATGGATTTGCCCCCAGGTCATGGATTTGCCCAGCACATGGATTTGCCCCCAGGTCATGGATTTGCCCAGCACATGGATTTGCCCCCAGGTCATGGATTTGCCCAGCTCATGTATTTGCCCAGCTCATGTATTTGCCCCCAGGTCATGGATTTGCCCAGCTCATGGATTTGCCCCCAGGTCATGGATTTGCCCAGCTCATGTATTTGCCCCCAGGTCATGGATTTGCCCAGCACATGGATTTGCCCCCAGCTCATGGATTTGCCCCAGGTCATGGATTTGCCCAGCTCATGGATTTGCCCCCAGGTCATGGATTTGCCCAGCTCATGGATTTGCCCCCAGGTCATGGATTTGCCCAGCTCATGGATTTGCCCCCAGCACATGGATTTGCCCCCAGCACATGGATTTGCCCCCAGCTCATGGATTTGCCCCCAGGTCATGGATTTGCCCAGCTCATGGATTTGCCCCCAGGTCATGGATTTGCCCAGCTCATGGATTTGCCCCCAGGTCATGGATTTGCCCCCAGCTCATGGATTTGCCCCCAGGTCATGGATTTGCCCCCAGGTCATGGATTTGCCCAGCTCATGGATTTGCCCCCAGGTCATGGATTTGCCCAGCTCATGGATTTGCCCCCAGGTCATGGATTTGCCCAGCTCATGTATTTGCCCCCAGCTCATGTATTTGCCCCCAGGTCATGGATTTGCCCCCAGGTCATGGATTCATTTGCCCCCAGCTCTCACCTGGATTGTTGCCCCAGCTCCGGCAGGGGGTTGAGGGACCCAGATGCCGGGCAGCGCGGGAGCGCCTGCCCGATCTTGAACAGTCCGTCCTGTGAAGTGGATGCGGCTGTGTGCGTGCGCAGCCGGTCACGCGGTCCGGCCAGTCAGGTGGTACTGAGACTCAGTACCACCTGATTAGCCGGACCACGTGACCGGCTGCGCACGCACACAGCCGCATCCACTTCACAGGACGGACTGTTCAAGACCGGGCAGGCGCTCTCGCGCTGCCCGGCATCTGGGTCCCTCAACCCCGGGCCAAATCTCGGGGGTCGGTCATCCGATTACACCCCGGGCCGGCGCCCCTCACACTGGCAGGACGCCAGACAGTAAGGCGGCCGCCTGTGCCGCCTTACGTTAGCGCCGGCCCTGCCCTACAGACCCTCCCCCTACTATCGTCTCTCCACGTGCCAGGCCGCATATTTCACCACTCACAATTAAACCAGACCATGTCCATAGTTAGCACAATCCCCCAGCTTTGGCCGCAAAACCACAAGCCGGCTTCGTGTAACATGGTAAAATTGTATGATTGGCAATAGGTAAACTAGACCATTTCCACAATTAACACAATCACCCAGCTCTGGCCGCAAAAAACACCAGTCGGCTTCATGTAACATGGTATATCTCCATATGGGAAATCACGGCGGTCTTAAATGACTGGCGGAATCACCACTTTATTTGCCGCTATCCATGGCGCTTCTGATCGCTTCCGTCGACGTGACCTTTTCGTTGTTGCAGGCAAGCAGTAATTTAAAAAAACAGGGTGGGCAGGGTGGGAGAAAGAAACAAAGTTAAGTTCTGATCTTCCTGCAATGTGCAGTCCCTTTTCATCAGCCCTACACCCTCCCCCCTCACTGCTTATTTTTACCTGAGCCAATCCCAGTAACAATGCCTAAAGCCAGGGAATAAAGGAAACTCCTCCCGCTTTAGGCTTCTCACACAAACCGGGAAAATTTAAGCCGCTTCCTTCCAATTCAGTCAGTACTCAGAACTAACTGGAAGAGGGTGTGATAAAGTAAATCAGTCTTAAAAATGGCACAAACATAATGACAGGTCTACGTTAACATATAAAATGTTCAGAAAATGTTATTATTAAGCGTTTATGTGTTAAGGTGAAAAATCACAAATTCTATATA